>VYXC01005841.1:158-76961 GCA_013397175.1 Platysteira castanea
AACTGGGAGAAACCATTTTTCTTTAACAAAAGGGAAAAACTGGAACATACCAACTTTAACTTTAAAACATTATCTGTAATAAAAACTGTGCGCCACCACACCTAAGAACGGGACTTAGCACGTCCGTAACCAGATAATATTCATGGAAATAGTCTTCCATTGGCATAAGCTTTGATTGAAACATTAGGAGACTCAAAACATCTTCCCAAAAATTTCTCGTGAGGATTAAGTCCTGAGAAACATGGAAAAAGTTTTTAAACAACCATGGCAGGAAATGTTTCAATTCCTTTCTAGCCTGAATTAAACTAAAATTTGCAAAATGCTGCTCAAGCATCTTTTCCAGTTCAAGATAAATGTTCTTTTAAGGCTCAGAAAGCCACGATCCTTCCCACGAAATTTCCATGGTCCAAGACAGAGCAGCCAAACCAGGTGAGCAAGGAGGAAGACCCAGGGAATTCTTACTCACTGATTCTTTGTGGCTTGTCTCAGAATTTTCACTGGTCTTCTCAAGCTGTCTTCAGAGGTATTCAGGGATTGTTAAAATGTCCGCATTCTCGCACCATTTGTCGAAGTCAGGCTAAAGCCTGCACCCTCCCTGAAGACAGCTTTGTCCGTGGAAAGAATCAGGAACAATATTTTTGATGCATATTCATGGAGGTTTTATTTCTCTGACCGCACAGCAGCCAGGTTGGGCCCAGACCAACCACATGGCCCCCAGGCCAGGCACGAACTGACTACCAAAGACCCAGGAATCATGGGACAACCAGTTTTCGGCGGGGGGAAACACCTATAACCAATAACGAACAGGATAACATCAGGGAGCCTGGAAACCCCATGTAACCATGCTTCAACTCCCAGGGCCCATTCCCCAGGAGGGGGCACTTCCACATCTCCCAGCTCAGGAGGACAGCTGTCCTGAGGACAACCTGTCTTATTGCTGGAAACTGAGGAAAAGAAGGTTTTAAGTACCTCAGACTTTTCCTTATCTTTGGTGACTATATTCCTCCTCAAGTCCAGTAAGGAATGCAAGGTTACCTTGCTGTTCCTTTTGCTATTACTGTATTTATAAAAGCACTTTTTTATCCTTTACAGAAGTGGCCAGGTTAAGTTCTAATTGAGCTTTTGCCTCTCTAATTATCTCTCTACATGACTTAACAACATCCTTAAACACTTCCTGAGTTGCCTGCCCCTTTTTCTGAAGGTGGTACACCTTTTTTTCCCTGAGTTCCTGTGAAATCTCCCTGCTTATCCAGGCTGGTCTTCTTCCCTGATGGCTCATCCTTCAGCCTATAGAAATGGCTTGGTCTTGCACCTTCAAGATTTCTTTCTTCAAGTATGTCCAGTCTTCCCTGATCCCTTTGTTTTTAAGGACTGCTTCCCAAGGGACTTTCACATCACCCATCAGTCCTTCTATGTTCACAAACAACAGGTCTGGCAGGGCAGCTCCTCTGATAGGCTCATTTACCAGTTGTGTTAGGAAGCTGTCTTTCACACACTCTAAGAACCCCTGCGTCCTCTCTGCTGTGTTGTATTTCCAGCAGACATCTAGCAAGTTGAAGTTGCCCATGAGTACAAGGGCTGTTGACTGTGAGACTTCTGCCACCTGCTTGTAGGGTGTATCACCTGACTCTTTGTCCTGCTTAGGTGATCTGTAACAGGCTCCCACCATGATGTCTGCCCTGTTGACCATCCCTTTGATCTTTACCCATAGGCACGCAACCTTGTCATCTTCATCATCATCAATTTCCACAAAATCAACACACTTCTTAATGTACAGTGCTCCCCCACCACTTCTCCATCTTCTCTTGTCTCTTTTAAAGAGTTTATAGCCACCCACTGCAGTGCTCCTGTTGTGTCATCTCACTGCATTTCTGTGGTGGTGACTACATCACAACTTTCCTGCTGTACGGTGGCTTCCAGCTGCTTCTGCTTGCTGCCCATACTCTTTGCATTTGTGTACATGCACTTCAGCTGGGCTAATGGTTTTTCCTCACCCCAGGCCTGCGACCCATAAGCTCATTTCCAGTGAGCCTGGCTTTATCTCCTTCCTGCTTTGAGGATCATGTGAATTCTCCTTAATCTCCCTTTAGCAAAGTTAGTTTAGCTTCAACTGCTTTCACTGACAGGTTAAGCTAACCTTACAGACTTTGCCTAAAGAGGATGATGGAGGGTTTGTGGGATCCTTCCTGTGGAAGAGCTGTGGAAAGAGCGACCTTTGAAGATCTGTTATTCTACCAAAGTCTGCATGGGCTACAGTAGTTTCCAAAATGAGTGAATTCATGACTTAATTATAGGCACCAATGACATACGAAAATAGTGATTATGTCTAGAAACATGGTATAAGGAGCAGCTTCCATGACCGTGACTATATAAAAAGAAATTACACAGTTTGTGACAGGGTTTGAGGACTGGCATGTCATCCATGCTCTTTACTTTCTAACATGCTCCTGGCAGCTTTGGTCTGGGCCAAACAAACAGAAAAACAGAGCCTAGAGGCAGTGTAGGCCAATAAGCAGTACTGTCAAGACCAGTATTGCAGGAGGATGGAGAGAAGGGTTTAGCTTTGTAAGCATGAGGTGTGCCATGCCACTTGCCCTGAGGACAGTGGAGAGAATTTGGATGGCATAGAAGGAGAACCAAACTCACTGCATAAGTGGCCAAGTTCCCTTGAATGCTTGGCATCCTCCCTGGAAATCAGAGTTATTCTGAGTTACATACCATGGCCTTTCACTTGGCCAGACAGGAAGTCTAAAGAAATCACTTACTTTTAAGGCACTTAGGTGTATAAAATTAGGCTTTGTGAGAGTTCTCTCCCATTCCCATCTGTCTTAGTTTGAAAGACAGGTGTCTGCCAAAGAACACAGGAGCCTCCCTTGGCATGGAAAACATAAGCCCTTTCCCTCCAAATTATTATAATTTTGAAATTAAAGGGCTCTCAGGCAATTATATGAGAAACAGGAATAACAGCTCTTTACTAATATATATATGTAACAAAGCAATAATAGAGAAATACTAGCTTAACCTGACAGAGTCAGGGTACAACCTGATACCCTGCCAGGCAGGGGGTGGTAGCAGTCCAATTAGGTGATAGCTGCAGGTCTCTGAAGTGGCTCTGTTGAAGCAGTGATCTTGTAGAATGGTCTGGTTCTCTTCGCAAGGTCCAGTGGTGGTCATATAGGTCTTGCCCTCTGGGAACCCAGTAGTTAAAGCTGCTTGAGCTGCTCCAAACCCCAGATTATATCCACATGGGAATGCTTGGTTCTTCCCCCTGGGCGGAGCATCTCACAATGGGGTGATGTAATTCTATGAGTCATGGGGTGGGTCCTTGATTGCCCATTAAACAGAGATAGCCGCCGGAAGGAGTTTTTGGAGTGAGTGGTAGGGGATAACGAACACCTGCTTTAACAGCTTGTGGACATTGATAATAGAGTACATACTTTCAGTTACATCTTATATTGTAACCTAGGACACCATCCCATTCCCATTTTTGCATGGACAAGATGCAAGTTACTTGAAAATTTAGATATCTCTATCCTTGGAGATATTCAAAAGCCATCTGGACGTGGTCCTGAGCAACTGGCTCTTGGTGGCTCTGCTTGAGCAGGGAGGTTGGACTAGATGACCTCCAGAGGTCCCTTCCAATGTCAACCATTCTGTGATTCTGTAGTACTTGGCCTAAAACTGTAGCTCCCTTTAAGGTCATGTGTTCAACGACGCTCTCAGGCACACAGTGTGATATTTAGAGTGTCCTGCATAGGGCTGGGATTTGGACTTGATTCTGACAGGTCCCTTCCAAGTCAGTATATTCTATGATTCTATGATTCTGTGATACTTGACTAGTGTCTGTGTTTGTTTGCACCAAGCACTCAGCTGAACCAGTGAGTTGGTGACTCATGGGGCAGGAGCGTGCCATGTGTGCTCCTGCATGAATGACCTGTCTCTGCCAGCCCAAGCGAATGAGCAGGTAGGGCTCTTTGGGCTTACCTCTTATGTCAGTCCTCTACGTAGGCATGGTTGAAGGCAGCACCCTCTCTGTGTAGCTAGCTGTGTCTGTGTCCTCTGTGTGTGTGTCTCTGTGTGTGTTTTTCTGGGACATATGCTCAGCTTTCCTACTAGATGGACCTGCAAGGGGGAAAGCAGCAGCTGTGTCTGTCAGCCCAAGCAGAGATCCAGCTCTCCAGACAGTTGGACAGGAGGGAGACTTGGGCCAGGGCTGCTGGAAGTGGTGGCTGCTCCTAACATCCCCTAGTGAATACTTTATAACACAACTTGTTGCTTAAACCTGGAATTTGGAGCCTATGTATGTGATTGGCTTTGGAAGAAATATGAATCATAGCAAGTTTATATATAATTTTTTCTGTTCTTCAGATGTAAGAATTATTCTTTCCTAAGAGAAAAAGTAAAAACATCATCTCAATCCTGTTTATCAACTAATGCTAAACATGGAGCTGATAAAAAAACCTGGAAGTTTTCCCTGTGATTCTAAATAAGAATGATTAGCTACAAAAATTTTCCTGCACAGTGTGAGAATTGATATTCCCCGTTGTCTTTGAGAGATATATTAAAAATTGTTGCAAATTCTCTAGAACCACTCAATAGTTTTCTCAAGTTGCTAAAATATACTTCACCATAGAGCTGCTCTTTACCTCTGCTTCCAGTGCTATCAAAACCCATACACCTTCACACATGTTCATGACAATGCTATGCCTTCCTGGGGTTTATGCATATCATGATACATTATATTCTGATAATCCTCTGCCCTCAGTCTTATATTAAATCAGTTTAGCCAAGCTCTTTCATTTCCAAATATTTTGTCCCCTGAAAAGTAAGGCTGGGGCTTATCAGATAATCTTGGTAATTAAAAGTAAAGCCCATAATAGAAGGACCATTACTGTCTTGTTTGAATTTGCTGTCAGATGAAGAGCTAAAATTACAGTAAGATGGCTAATTTTCAGTGCATAAAAATTATACCCAGAACCTAAAACTGATGCACTTTGAGTTCCTTTTGTTTACTGAAATAAAGCCTCTGCTAGAGGGATTGAACTGGCTCATGGCATAAACTCTCAATTTCCTTGTTAGTTGTGAATCCCTTTAATCCCTTGCAATCTTTGTAAAAGATTTTGCATTACGCATTCACTTTCTTTCCATTAGATGAGCTATTTATATAAGTTGTGGATATGGATATACTTCTTAATTTACTTTTAAGTAAGTTATTTTTATTTTGATCATTCAGAGCTAGGACAGAACTTCATAACTTCAACAAATAAAATTGGACTTAATATACATTACTGTTCATCCTTTAAATTGTTGGGAATACTCAGTACTTTTTAATGTTTTGAAACCACTGTAAGGGATTAATTCACTACTTTCTCTCATACAGGTGGACTGGAATACAAATATTTTCAGTGCAGAAATCTTGTTCTGGTGCAAGTCCAAATAAGATGTAACCTTGCAGTACTGCTACTGTGCCTGCAGGTCACATAACTGGGTCTGTCTGACAACTGAATTACAAATGTACAAAAATTTCCATAGCTTGAAATAGATTTAAGAGACAGCTTGTTTATAAGGGAACAAAAGCTCCAACCCTGTTCACCTTCCCTTTTCCCGTACCTACCTGGTATTGTCCTACATTTTTGGACCTACACAGGATGTGGATAGTCCATGGGTTACAGCACCTGAAGCAAGACTTGGAAGGATTACTGCAGAGTTGGTGATCCAACAGAAAAATTTGGGAGCAGATAGACAGTGTCTGAGTTCCAGAGATGAGACATAATACACTTGCTTACTCCTGTAGATAGGTTCTCAGCACAGGGAATGGTAGCAGAGGGATGAGGTGGAGGAGGGAACCCTCCATCCACTGTCTCACAGTAGGCAAAACCCTCTCATGACAGGGCAGACAGTCAAACTCCACACAGTTTTGTACCAAAAGGAAAACGTTTGGTAACTAGTGTTGCCAGTACCTCACTGCAGAATTTGGGAATGGAAAAGTAAGCATCTTCTCAACACATAAGGATTACAGTCCTGTTTTGATCTTAAATTCCCAGATCACTGTCGACAGGCACCCAAAGCATGGAGATCTTGATTCACTTGCTACAAAGAACATACTGCAAAGATACTTCAAGGAAGTGTCATGAGTTAAATCAAAGATTTTGGAAGTTTAGGAAAGGGGGGAAAAATATAAAATGAAGATAAATAAGCAAAAATAAAAGTTCTGTGAAAGAAAAATTTGCATGGAGGAGAGAGGTTGTCACAAAGATATGGTCACCACCCAAATGCAAACTTTAACAGAAGAAGAGTGTGGAAATGTATTGTAAAAGAGAACTGTGTAAAGAAATTTGTGGCTTGCTCTTTACCCAATCCATCAGTTTTATTGTATTGATATTAAAATACATCCACAGAATACTCATCTTGGTAAACAACCAAGAGATCCGAGGGTAAATCTGTAGTTAAATTATTTGTAGTTGCCAAATACTATTTTTGGACAGTACATTTCTGGTTTTTTATTGCTCATAAATGGTATGTAGAGGGGGAATCTTGAATCTTAAAAAGACTGGAAGAAGTGGTGTGAGATTGTTTGGATAGTTGTGCAGAATTTTGTGCAGAAATTTATGTCAGTGCAGTGTTCGTCATTTCATACGAGTCATCAAATGAAACACTTGACTCTTGACTCTCAGGGATTCCTATATAGTAAATGAGTTGTCTCCTATGAGTGTTCTAGATTGCTTTTGATATGATGAAACATTTGAAGACAAAAAAAAAAAAGAGGAAAAAAAAATTCATTTCAGGATGGCTATTGCTTACTGTGAGCTGTGGTTGCCACACAGAATAACAGCATAGGTCAGGGGAACTCAGAGAAGGTAACTCTGAGACAGAGGCCATTATGGCAATTATCATACATGAGGTTGTCAAATGTGTGAAGGGATTGGAGATGATCTAAATCATTGGATTTAGATGATATCTGTTTCTTTGGAACATCTCTCTTGTTTTATCTTCTTATATAGTTTGTTTTAAGTAATTGCTTCTGTGAAAATAAAATGAAATAAATATTCTAAGACTTAAGTGGAATGAATGCTGTTCTTTGTTCTTTTTAACCAGGTCACAGCATCACTGTTTCTCAAACATTTTAAATTCTGATTTTTCAAAAATGCTATTTTATGTTTACTTTCATATGCTTGTTCTCTCCTGTCCAATGCAGTGGTGCTTATAACATATGATTCAATATGTCTAATAGGACTATATATGAGAAGACAAAGAGCAACATTATTATCCTTACTAAGCACATTTAGCCATGTTCATTTTACTTACTGATTTGTGAAGCAAGCCATTTTCTGATTTGTAAGGCTGGCAGAGTCAATGGTTTTAGGTGTTTATCAGTCACAGCACTCCTTCTTATGCCAACAGGCTGTTTCTTTGATCATTTGCTAGAAGTTTCAAAATATCAGGGAAAACAGCCCAGAGGTATTTTGGTTGGATCACAATGCAGACTTAAAGTGTCTTAGCTTCTTGCTTATTGGTGGACCTTCAAGCAAGACATTCAAAACGTGCTTATGCTGGCAAAGACAGCCAGCTAAATTGTCTCTGATTTACTTACAGTCGAATTAAGAGAACTTTTATATAATTTCGCATAATTTAATGTTATCAGACAGACTTTCAACACAGAGTCTGTATAAGTGAGGGGGTGCCACCAAAAGGTCTATTTAAAAAAAAAGTTTTAGACATATTTCAGTAAGCAGCATCATCTCAATTATCTGATTTCTCTTGATAGTACAAATGCTGTCTTTTCTGCTGTTGTATTGCTCTAGAATCATAGAATCGCTCGAGTTGGAAAAGACATCCATGATCATCGAGTCCAACATTTGATTGAACACCACCTTGTCAACTAAACCATAGCACTAAGTGCCACGCCCAGCCATTTCTGGAACACTTCCAGGATAGTGACTTCACCACTTCCCTGGGCAGCCTGTTCCAATGCTTTACAACCCTTTCAGTTAAGAAATTCTCCCTGATGTCCAGCCTGAACTGGCCCTGGTGCAGCTTGAGGCCATTTCCTCTTGTCCTGTTGCTGGTTGCCTGGGAGAAAAGGCCGACCCTACAACCTTTGCTTCAACCTCCTTTCAGGCAGTTGTAAAGACTCCACGCATCTCCTTTGCACCAGCCCTTACCAGGACAGCTATAGTGCTGGCCAGCTGTAAAGGAACATATCCAAGGGTTGAGAAGTCTGCTGAAAGGAGAAAAGGTTTTTCAGTGGAAATCTGAGCAGTTAGTCTGAGCAGCAGGCCCTGCAGGCAAGAAGACAAACCTCATTCTTGGGTGCATCAAATACAGCTGGTCAAAGGAGGTGATTATCCCACTGTACTCAGCGTTGGTGTGGCCTCACCTTGAGAACTGTGTGCAGTTCTGGACCCCAGCATTTAAGAAGGACGTGAAGGTTCTTGAGCATATCCAGAGCAGGGCATCAAATCTAGTGACAAGGCTGAAAGCCTGTGAGGAGTGGCTGATTTTGTGTTTGTCAGGTTTGGAGAAAGTGAGGCTGAGGGACGACCACACTTCTCTCTATGGCTTCCTGAAGAGAGGAAGTGGAGAGGGAGGTGCTGATCTCCCTGCTATACAATGACAGGACTTGTAGGAATAGGTCAAAAGTGCACTAGGGGAGGTTTAGACTGGACATCATGAAGCATTTCTTTACCGAGAGGATGGTCAGACCCTGGAACGGGCTTCCTAGAGAGGTGGTTGATGTCCCAAGACTGCCCGTGTTTGAGAGACATTTGGACAATGCCCTTAATAACATTCCTTAAGTTTTGGTCAGCCCTGAAGTGGTTAGGCAGTTGGACAAGATGACTGTTGTAGGTAACTTCCAAGTGAAAAAATCTATTGTGTTGTACTGTATTGTATTCTATTGTATTTTATTCTATTCTGGCATATAATGTCAAATAAGCATCCATCAAATCTGTATGTACAGAAACTTAATCTCCCCCAATTATTCCTCATTGTTAAAATGGAATATTTTACATTATTGTTATCACTAATGTTAATAATTCCTGTATGGAGTGATTTTATTCATATCCAAGCACAGTCACAAGAATATCCAATACTAAGATCTTGATGGGAAAAAATAATTTAACAGATTAGATTAGATTACACATTACAGTCTCAAAACACAGTATATAATGCAATTGTGATGTAATTATTATTGACTGCTTAAAACAGTATAACCAATTCTTAAAATAATTTGTCTCTGAGCTCCTTTCTGAAAGTGTAGATTAGCTTTCTGCCAATCATACCACAGGAAGGCAATTTGTGTCCTGTATAACTGAACACTGTTCTTGCCACACAAATTTTAGAAACAAGATTTTTGTAACCAATTTCTACATGGAAGTTTTCTTGTTCTCTATGGATAACATTTGAGAAAGCAACTGGGGACTTTTACAATGCTAGTTACTTAACAGAGATTATTTTCTGTTATGTATATTTGAAATCTTCCCATCAAATACATATATTCTGTAAAGGGTGGATTATAATTTACTTTCTGTTGTTTGTTCTTCTTTTTAAAGAGAGTAATTGCTGATCAAAACTGGAAGCATCAGTAAAGTAAATCTAATTTGAGATATTACACTGCCATAATAACAACTATTATTCTTCCTCTCCATGGAAAAAAAAAAAAATCTTTTGACTCCAGAGCTGAGGTGTTAATTTATCTTCAGGAATATTTTACAAACTGCACTTTATAAACGCTTTTAAATTGCAGATTACCTGTCTTATTTTTCCTGAATATTTTTCATATATTTTCGAGAAAAAAATTGAGCTTCCAGGAGAGAAAATATAACAAGATTTTTTAGAAATTATTTTCTCTGTTTCGTTTAGTTTCATGAGATTTTCCCACATTATAACAATGTTTCTAGTATGTCATTTTAGTCTTATTTTACAACATGTAAAATATTTTGTGCTCTGAGACAGATCTCTTTCTTGTAAATACTTTGTCTTTAATAGCAGCTGAAGGAAATATCTGTTTGGGGAAAGGATATGTTATTAAGCACAGAGCTGCCTGTTTCATGGTCATTTTTAGTCCCAAAAGATTGGGCCTGAATGCAGTGAATATTCCCAAATATGATTATAAATGATGGTTTCCATTCTAAACATTTGTTTTATGAATTCTATTTAATTCAACATAGGGGCAAGAATTCTAAATCTGCTGCAGATGAAAGCTGTGTGTTTGGATTGCCATAGAATGAATATTATTTTTCTCTCAGTAGAGAATAATCTAATTTTGCTCTTCCTAAAGGTCAGTAAGATCCATGACTGGTGAAGATAAAGATAGTTCCTGTCATGCTCTAAGGGTCATTTTATCTTTTATATATCCTTTTCCCCAGAGCAAAACAGGAAAGTCTGGGTTCCCTTCACAGTTTGAATTTCAATGAGTATGAAAATGATAACATAAAGTGATTTTATATATAGGAAGATTTTAGTGCAATCTTGAGGTAGAAAATCAGGCATACTGCAATATAGTGCTATATTTTAACAGATGAGGCAGTTTTCAATTTGTGCAATTCCAGTCCAGTCCATTGCCTACAGGTTGCAGAATTAGCCCTAGAATTTAAAAATTCTTCGATAAATCTGTTTGTGTTATTTATATTTTATTTTGTGTGTTATGAAGTCATTTGCACTGGTAAGACAAGTCCAAGGAATTAGAAATGCAGAGACAGACTTTCAGGGAGCAGAAAAAGAAAAGAACTGGCAGGAGTTATCTTTCAAGAAGTGTGATACCCCCAGCTGCACATGGCAGCATGCTTGCAGTATCCTGTGGTTTATAATAACTCTGCACATCCCACCTGCCACATCTGTGGCAGGTGTGAGTAAAATTCAGGTAAAATATAGTCAAAGTTCAGTCTCAAAAATAAGGGCCTTTGTAAACAAGACACATAAAGATAGGAAAACAGAGTAAGATGTCTAGATGTCCAGATAAATACCAGAAGCCTAAAAATAAGATGGGGCTAAAATGGTACAGGAATAAAAAGAATCTGAAAATTGATGGGAGAAGCACCCTCTAGAGAACACCCTAACAGCAGGGGAAAATTGATTGATAAATGGCAGAGGAAGAAAGACTGATGCAAGGGAAAAAGTAAACAAGTGCTGTTAAACAAACTGGCTTTGTGAGATCCTTTCTAAGAGCTATTGTGATGGTGACAACCATGACTGCAAAGGTAACTTTTTTCTAGGAGCAAAAATCATCTTGTAACTTCTCTAAGAATTCAGGCTTCACAAAGAGATGTTAGAAGTTTGGGGGAGATTGTTAAAAGGAAATTAAAGGAGCAGCTGGGATTGGGAGTTACAAGTGAAATACAATGGTGTACTGAGTTGGGATCTTGTCATTCAGTGTACTCATTTGTCTGGAAAAGAAGATACACAGTGAGGGGACAGGTATCCTGATAATGTTTTTCCAGGTATTAAATTCACAGCCAGATTAAGAGAATTAGGAAAGAGTCTCATGATATTACTGAGTGGCTGGGTGATAAAGTGGTGGGTGAAATCCAGTGTTGATGAATGCAAAGTAATGCACCTGGAGAAAAATAAGCCTAAGTATGTATACACAGTGATGGCTTCTGAATTAGCTATCACCACACAGAGGAGAAATTGTTTTTATGGATAATTGTATGAAAACATCTCACAACGACATAGTGTTCTGTATCAAACAAATAAGCAAGATAGAAATTATTAATAAAGGATAGAGAACAAATAAGGAAACATTATTATGTTGTTGCATACATTTATGGTTCATCCGAATGCTGAACACTATGGTTAGATGGTTGTCCTCGTCAGCAGCTTTTCAGAAAGGTCTGGTAAAGCTAAGCAGTGGTTCAGAGAATCACCAGAATTATGTTCAAAGCTATCAAACTGATCAAGATTCTTCAACTTTGAGGTGACTGAGAGTAGACAAGAGAAAAAAATTCTACCAAAGAAATCATAAATGAGATTGAGAATAGGAATAAGGAACAATTAATTACAGCTTCTAATAATACAAAAGGGGCCTTGAGTAAGTTGATGGACAATGTGTTGCAAACAAGTTACTGCAAGCCCCATTGATGCTACTGCCACAGAATAGTCTTGACAGTCTTAATGCAGAAGTTATAACCTTATTAGACTAATTAATGGAAGAAAGATTTTTAAGTGCAAAATAGAAACTCAGTTGCTGGCTCAGGACACTCCTTCAGGTTTCTAGAAACCCGGAGTGGCTAGTATCATGCTTTATTTTCTCATTATGTCATGTGTCCCTACTGAAGAGAATCACAGGTTCACTCAGTGTGAAAAGGATCCCAGGAGGCCTCTCCCCAGCCTCCTGCTCACAGCAGGGCCAGCTATGGGATCAAACCTGGTTGTTCAGCACTTTGAAAAATCTCCAAGGATAGAGGCAGCACAACCTGTCTGCTCAACTTGCTCTACTGCTTGGCTGCCCTTATGGTGAAAAGGTTTTTTCCTCATATTTGTTCTCAACCTCTCTTGTTTTGATTTACAACCTTGGGCTCTTATCCTCCCACCATGCACTAATGCAAAGAACTTGTCTCCATCTCCTCAACATCCTTCCCATAGGCACAGGGGGCTGCAGCTGGGTTCCTTCAAAGCCACCTCTTCTCCAGGCTGAACAAGCCCAGCTCTCTTGGAATCTCCACACAGAGCAAGTGCTCTGTCCCTCATCATCTTTGTGAACCTCCTGGCTCAACACATTCCATTTTAGCAATTTTTTCCTTGAACTTCTTAAACCCTTTTGCTAAGCAGAGAGGCCTGGCAGACATCAATGAAAGCTAAGGTAAATATGCCACTGAGGACCTAAGAGTCCAATATTCCCTGGGTTCATTGAGATATTTCACATAAGGAATTAATATTTGATAACGCACTTATTTGAATAAATTACAAGGGATGTGATTTGGCAGAGTGACACAGCAATGTAGTAAAATGGAATTGCAATACCCTACACTGTGCAGAATATAACACTTTCAATATATACTTGGAACATGATGCAAATGTGATTCCCATTGCCTGTTTGTATATGCACACCATCATAATGCTTTTTTCTCCATTACATAGGAAGGAATATGTAGCTTGAAGCCAGCACTAGTCTGTTGCTCTCTTCATAGTTCATTTAGTTGGTGTTCAACTTTTATACTCCATTTTGGACTGAGCCACATATACACTTCCCACTTGCTGATCTGTCTAACTTGAGAAAACTTTAAAAGTCTTAATTAACTCTGGGAAACTGCTAACATTGGAAAAGCCATGTAAACAGCCAGTTCATCACTCAACTGATTTATCTAAATGATTTACCTAAAACAAAGTCTGGTCCTCTTTGTGTAAAGTTAAACTATCTTTGCAGCAGCTGTGGTAGCTCCCTACATTCTCCCTTGAGCTTCACAAACAGATCACCTGTATGCATCTCCTCTGAGACTGGTTCAGGTTTAGGAGTTCGTTGGTTGGTCACAACTGTATCTGTGCCTGCTGTCACTGTATGACCTGCTCCTTTCAAAAACAACCCCAAATCTTCTTTGTTTCAAAGTTTTTATTTCTGAAGTTCTAATTCCAAATGATCTCACTTACCAGGTCTTTGATAATCCAAAATCTGCTCTTCTGAAAACGAAAGTCTATGCTCTGGCAGTTGCCTTCCTTACTCCCACATAATCTTCAGCTTCCTTTCATGGTCCCTAGAGACAAGGTTGCCATTTAGAGTCACATCCTTAGCCACTTTTTCCTCATTTCTGAATAACAAATACAGCTGTTCACAACTCTGGCTGGCCCACTCAGTGCCTAGATCAAGGAGCTATTCTTACCATCCAGAAATTCCCTGCATTGCTTGCATACAGCTGTTTTGTCATTCAGTGGGTGTCAGCGAGGTTAACGTTCCCTATTAAGGAATAGTCTATGATCTGTAGACTTACTTGAGTTGTTTAAAGTTTTGGTGTTTGTTTTTATGAGAAGCATTGTCCACTTTCTCAGCTGTACTGTGGTCTGCAGCACAGTCCCACCGTGATGATACCTTCACTGACTTATTCTCTGATTCTGACCCTCAAACTCTTGTCCAGCCTGCTGCCTATCCCCCCATCTGAGCTCCTGCTTCACAGAAGGATACTTCCCTTCTTCCCTGAGAGCTATGCCATCACAGTTTTATTCTTCCTGCAATGGCATAATTTTCTGACCATATGTGGTGCTTCAGCTGCTCCTTCCCATTTGTGTACCTACACTTGAGGTGGGTGACTCTTCACCTTGTTTTATCATTCTTGTTATTCCATCACTCTGAATTTTTTGCTTTCCAAGCAAATAATTTCACTAATTTATCCACTGTCTAAGATGGAATAGGAACCAGAGAGATCTTTCATATATTCTAAATTCCTATATTCTTACATTATTCACTGTGACTAACTACTTTTTTGTTTCTTCTCTTTGAGACCGTATCTCCTGCTTCAGGCCTCCTCCCCGATTGTTGGCCCTAGAAATTTGCTCAAATCAGAATGTTTGCTAAGGCTGAAAATGATCCTTATTTATTTCATAAATTCAGACTTGGGCCAACCCTCCTAACCTTCCCTTTACTCCATAAAGAGCATATGGTACCTTACATAAATTTTTCATATTTAATCATAGACCCCCTTATATTTTATGACCACAGTGACTAAAACATCTCTCTACAGAAAGTATTATAAACCAGATTAAATATGTGATTTCAAAACTAAATAAATCAGGGATCCTTCTGAAATAATAATCTGTCTCTGGGTGAAGTTTGGGAGGAGATTGGGTTGTCTATAATGCACTGAAGCATAGATTAGCTGGTAGCTAGAATTAAAACTATCTTATACAGTAGCTGTACAGAAAAACTAAAATATTCTAGTCAAGGGAAATAGAAACATATGATCTTTTATGGTATTCACTGAATATTTATTGAAAATGTGTTTCTTTTCCCCTACTAATGCCATGCAAAAGAGAAGCTTCAGCAAAATATTTTTTCTATTTTCCTCTTCTGTGAAAACTGCTAACAATGCAAACTGTATCTCATGGTAGGCCTGTTGGTTCAAACAATTTGTCACAGCCTGACTCCTCACAAGAAGAGGAAATCAGATTATGGCTACTAATGAAAGAAACTCAGTATTGGTGCATAAGGTTCTATTCTGCAGCTCAGAGAGCACATGTTATGCGACATTTTAAAGACAGCTTAATGGTGGTGAAAGTTGATATCTCAGAAAAGGAATGGAGCACAGGTGTTGCATGGCAAACAGCTGGGCCCAAATCTCAGCTCTAGCTATATCCAGGGATGACAGCTCCATTAGTGAACAGGTAAGTTACTCATGTATGTGTGCAATCTTTGTTTCCCAGTGGGCAAAGTTGGTTTTTTGTCCTATGTAATGCACTGAGAAGAGAGGATTCCATATCTTTACGAGGTGCAAAGTCCTCTCTGCCCTCCATGACCTGATTTCACAGCAAGGTAACCTAAGCCTCTCAGCCTCAGCCTGTTGTGTGGGGAGCAGGGAGAAGGGTAAAAGCTGGGGAACTTCAGTGAGATGCTGTGCCATCTTGTAGAATCTTACAGCCTGGAATAATATCCCTTATTATCACACTACTCAAGATGCTCTGGGCTCACTTCTTACTACCCTACCCATCATGAACTGAAGCAGAAGAACTTGAGAGGTGCTGCTAATAGGCCTGATAAAATTAGTAATAGAGTTAACATTAATGGTGGTAACAGAAGTGAGTAATTGTGTCCCAGAGGAAAACAAAGATCTCTTGTAGCTCTGCATACAGTCTTAGCAAATTCCTTGCACAAAAATGTTTCTGCTAGTACAGATACAGGATCCAGTCTTTAAAAAAACCCAACTAGGTCAGATTTGAATGGGCAACGTGACTAACAGCACATGCAGACTTTTCTTCCTTGCTGCCCTGGGTCTGTCTAGGATGGAGTTACTTTTCCCCATATTAGTATCTACAGTGCTGTGCTTTGTACTTGTAGCCAGAAGGTTGTTGGTAAGACAGCCGTGTTTCGACTGCTGCTGAGCAGTGGTGCCTCAGCATCACGGTTGTTTCTCCAAATTCACCTCCATTCAAAAGGCCATTAGGATGTGCATGGGTGAGAAATTCAGAGGAGAAATAGTCAGGACAGCTGAGCCAAGCTGACCAAAGGGATATTCCATACCATACAATGTTTGCTCAACAATAAAATCTAAGAGAAAGGAGAAGGGGAGGGGACATTAGTTATTAAGACCTTCTGAAGAAAGTGCTATGCGTACTGAGGGCCTACTTCCTGGGAAGTGGCTGAACATTGTCTCCTAATGGGAAGTAGAGAACAAATATTTTTGTCTTCCTTTGCTTTTCTGTATTAGACTGCTTTTCTTTTGATCCATTCACAAGCTCTTTTTTTACCCCCCACCATCTTATTTTCTCCTCTTCTGTCCTGCTGAGAAGAGTGATAGAGAGGCTTGGTGGGCACCTAATGGCCAGGCAAGCTCAACCCACCACATCTGAGCTTCTGCTCAGTATGGAAAGGAAGCAGCTTAGACTGAATTTTCACCTTGCCCCACAATTGCTTTATCGTTTTTTGTCCCTTGCTTGGGGCAGAGGTGATGGTGAATTGAAGAATTTCTTCTGTAACTGGAAAAAAACTTCGAGATGGACAATTGGAGCCCAGAAATGTGCTTCTGTTAAGTTTGAGCACCAAAGCTGGCAGAAGCTTGCTGAGCCAGGTGATGCTGCTGGACCTTCTGTAAAGCTACAGCTGAAGGTTGTCCCACTGCTCTCAGGGAAGTGCCAGTATTTGGTCATCTGCTACTGAACCTGGTACTGGATACTGTTCTATTTCACCTGTGCCCACTATATTGAGAATACTGGCAGGAGAACTTGGCCCTGAATGTAGGAACATCAGGTGCTGGAGCTCTGGCTAGGGCCCCTCAGCACTGCCAGCGTCGCAAACATTCCTCAAAACGGTTTAGATCCATGCTTGGCCAATAGGAAAAAAATATTGCACTTAGCTCCCAAGACATTCCTTTGATAATATGGGAGTAACAGAAGGAAGAGTTGCTTTTAAATTAAAAGACAAAAGTCACCTTAAGAGTTTTGGAACTGTAGAAAGCTGGTTGGAGGGAAATAAATTTTAGAATTAAAGCTCAGTGAATCTAGGTGAGGATTTATTGTACTGTTTTGATAAATAAATTAGCCTAGACAGGTATGCAAATTTAGACTTGGACCATGAAAATCCTTTAATTTGTTATTTCTAAGGCATTCTAAATGTAGAACAAATATGATATATGCAAATATAATGAAAACTTCTCTTAACTCTCTTTTCTTTCCATTAAAAGATTTTCTATTAGGCAGAATCCTGACACAGAAAGTATAACATATGATAGGTATTATGGTAAAAAAACAAAGGAAAAATCCTATGACTTTGAAAACACATTCTTTAGCCTTCTGTGTTGACCTCCCAGATGCTGTTCCATGAAGTGGCCCTCATAATCTGCATGTTTCCATATGCTCTGAATATGGTGCCTGTATGCATAATTCAAGTTTCATTATTGCTTATTTAGAAAAGAATGCTGAGCCTAATTAAGACCATAATAATGCCATAGAAAAATTAAAACTTGGAGATGTCCAGAAAGCAGAATTTTCAACTTGGTGGGTTAGTCTGGGACTTTGTGATTCAAGATTGTTCACAAACATGTCAAAAAGTCCATCTTTTTGGGAATGGAAATTCTGACCACTTTGATTTTGGAATCAGTTCTCATACTGCTGAAACAATTTTCATCAATATTGAAAATCTATTTCATGGTATTTTACGAAAGAATATTGTTAAATGTGATGTACAATACAGGATAAATATCATATGAGAGACAAAACATGAAACTTTAAACTGGGAAATTAATTTTAACTTTGCTTTGATTTAATTATTGGTATTAAATTTGAGTGAAGCTGATTAAACCCCAGGAGATTTCCAGTAACTTACATGGTACTCTCTTGTGGAAATGGCTCTGTTTAAAGTTTTTGCCGGCTTTAATCGATGAAAGTTACCTCTTTTTCTGCATTACAGTCTAGGGAAATGACCTTATTTTTCTTTTTCTCTTGACAGTCTCGAAACAGCTGACAGCAGAAATGACAAAGGTACTGACAGAAAAGTTATTTTTTTCGTCTTCATTTTGATGTTAAGGATCGATGTCCATTCCACCAGCAGCCTCCAAACCATAGATCACATAGCGCGTGACTTCCAAGTCAACAGGAGACATTTACAGGTTAGCAAATGTGTTCATTTCCCTTTGGCAATTCAGTAGGGATTCTAGCCATCTGATTCAGAGAAGCACATATGGTAAATACTTAATGGAATATAAATCCTGAGAGCACACCTTGAAATTAAATGAGATTTTCAATGGGACTCACATTCCTGTTTTACAAAGGTCCTTTTGAGAACTGTATTTCTTGTGAGCCTCTGACAGTTATTTATGATCTTGAGCATACATATACTCAAACGTTTAACCTATCCCATCTGTGTTAAATCTAGTTTTATATCAGGATTCCAACGTTAACTGCTCACTGACCTATAGAAATAATTAAATTGCCTTTATTCTTCCTAGCTTTTATTACCTGACCTTATTACAAACAACAGGATATGCATGAAGATGTATATTTATTATTTTTTTAGCATTATTGTATGCTTTAAAACTATTTTAAAATATGCTAGGCTATATTTATATTCTCCTTAATACCACTGAACCACAAGGTATGAATTCTGGAAGATAATTTTTATGAATTTACTTTAAATATACAGCATATCTCAGGTTTTTATGTTTCCTTAATATATTCTAAAAGTACATTTGGCACCAGGGTGTCTGAAACTTTGAGAAACTGGAAAGTGCCAAAAGGCTTTTTCTTCCTGTAGGTTTGAATTAGTTTAGCCAGTGAAGCTGCCCAGACTGAAAAGGTTAAAAAATAATCCAGGCCAGTAGATGCTAATAGCAGAATGAAGATGGCTTTCCTCTTTTACATTGGAGTTGTGGAAACAGGAGAAAAATTTCATTCAGTTGTAAGAACTTGTTAGGGCACAAAGATCAACCTTTCAGGCAACTGCTTGCTCCTCCGATGCCAGTGCTGGACAAAGTAATTGTGCTCCCCATGATGTTTGCTATTGTTTTCTTGGAAGTTATTGCTCTCACAATGTTGCAGCAGAGTGGTTAATGTATAGGCTTCCTGATACAACTCAGGCAAAACCAGCTGGGTTAGCTAAAAGTTGTGGTTGTGGGTTTGGTTGTGGTGGGGGTTTTTTTGTGTTTATTTATTTGTTGGTTTGGCTTGTTTTTCCCCCTGTTGTTTTGCTTTAAATTATACCAGAGATAATGTGCTTCCTCAGTAGATATCTGTAGTGAAAAATGCCTGGCTTCCAATTTGTTTCAAGCATTGAGAAAGATAAAGCATCAAGGAATTTTTAGACAATACAAAATCACTCTATTGCATTTAATAGGTGCAACATTAGAAACCATATCCTTGTTTGATGGCCTTGCGTGTCATCAAATGAGCATAACACTGTATGTAGCATATTTATGTCTGAGGATAACCTAGCATGTACTTAAAGAAAAAAATTATGTTTTTAACAACTTTTGAAGGGTTTTTTTCACAATAGACTGAGACAAAAATAAAAAAAAAGATATGTTGCCAGTCAGGACTGACATTTCTAAAGGTATGTGTGAAGCTAACAGGGTGAAGAGCTGAACCCAGGTTTCTTCTCTGATCACAATTAAATATTTTTCTTCTTAATCACTCTGCATTTAGATGAGCAGGATCTCAGAACATATGCTGCCAGTCTCACCAGTTCAGCATCTGGTATTACTGAATACTAGGGGCTCTAACATCAAATGTTTAGACTTCAATTTTTTAACCAGCTGCATTGGAGGAATCACACCTGATAAAGCACCTGAGAATAACATTATTACAGAATATTTTTCCAGTCTTCCCTGTACAAATACATGGAAGTCATTATAAAGAATTAAGTAAGACCCAGAATTTTTGATTTATTTGTTTATTCTTGCTTTTTACCCTCAGCAGGCTCCTAGCTACTGGGAAACAATCTTCCTTTCCTATATCCTACTCATTCTTTAGATCAACTATTAAGGTCTCATTCTGAAATGAATGTGAGCATTGACTGTTAGTTCAAAATAAACAAAATAAACAAGCTCATCCAGAGCTTTTCTCAAATGATCTTTTAGGTTTTTTTATGCTTAAACTACACATAAATGAATACATGTTCCCTGGCCTGGAGAAAGAGGACTCTTAGCATGGTTGTTGGGCATCCCCATTGGATGCTGAAGTATGGGTTCAAACCAGAGAAAACAAAACAATAAGGACAGCCTGATATTTAAGTGATACTGCTAGTTGACTGTTGTATTGGGGATATGTGTCTTTAAAAAGTGTCTATAACACTTTTTTTGCTGTATTCATTTTGAGACATATTGCCTAAATAAATATTTCTCTATACTTTCCTCCAGAAAGAATCAAATTGGATAAATTAGCATTTGTATTAAAAACAATGGCACGAAACAATTCCTAGCAAAATACATCTCTAATTAATTCAGTTACAAATCAGGACAAAATAAGCATTCTGTGTTTGTAGTAGCACTGTTTCTTCACCACCTGAATGATAAATTTCTAGGAGAAATTACTTTTTCCACCATGTCCTGGAGTGACTGTATGATGCTGTATTCCCTAATGTCTGCTCTGTGCCAGACATGAGTTCTGTGCCTTTAAAGCTAGGGCCGGGAGATGGGGGGAAGGCAGTGGAATTCTCTTGGCAGCATGTGTTCAAAAACACAGATAACGTGCTTGCTCTTGCTCCCCAGCTCTCAGCTCCTTTTCTCAGGAGAGACGAAGAGTTAAAATTCTTTGCTTTTAGCTAGCCAAGGCAAGAACTTCTCAGGGAATTTGATTTTTTTTCTCTTGTCCTGGAACTGTTTGCTCTGGTCCGGAACACCATCACTGCGAGGCCCCACGCTGCGGCCCAGCGGGGCCCACGCTGCACCCCAGCTCTGCAGAGAGCAGAGCCACACCTACAGAAAGGACTCTGAATCTTCCCAGGTCTTCTCCACAGCTTGAGGTTTTATTATTTAACATTATTTATTCTTTTTGGTGCCTGCGTGCACCCTGCTTGTTAAATAAATAGGGTTTTTTTCACTTTTTTCCAAGGAATTTCTTTCCGAACCTGATGGGGGAGGGGCTGCTGAAACCTGCCATCTTCAATGAAATGTTTTTAAATTTCACACTTCTTTCTGTATCTTTATCAGTCATGCAAATGCATCCCTTTGCAAATTACAATGCTTTTAGCTCCTCCTTTACTCCCATGGGAGGGTCAGTTTTTAAGGCAGTAGTGGGATCAGTTGGGAACAGCAGAAGAAACACTGTCTATAAAGCTATAACTTTTGATCATCCATTTGTTTTACTAAAAGTGGTAATATAATCCTTCAGCTTGTCATTCTGATCACAGTTCAGCTGGTGTTTGCTGTTAGCATACCGAGGCTGCCTCGGTGGTTTTTCAGTGACTGACTTAAAAAAGTCAGCAAAATTACTTTTAATTAACCCTATTGTTTTATTTAATATTTCACCTTGAATAGTTTCCAAGACCTCTTGCAAACCTTCCGCTCAGAAATTCTCCTTCTTTGTTATTTTTCTTGAAGACCAATTTTAAAATTAAATATTTTTTTACTTTTAAAAACCATTTTAGACCTTTTTTCAGCTTCCCTCCAGTTTGTGTCTGGTTTAATGGTGAATTGATTTTTAAAAAAACGAAATGTATTTTTCAAATAGAGGTCTAAGAGTGATAACTACAGTACTTCTTTAGATTCATGTGATCTAATTTCATGTGAGAATATATTCTTAGCTTCACTGTCACATTTTCACACTGTATTTCAGAAAGACAGCATTCTTAAAAATTAAGTCTAATATGAAAATCTTACCATGTTACCCCAACTGCTTTTAATTTAATAACTATTTGTAACATATAATATTTTTTCAGGATTCATAGCCTCTGAGGAGTTACTTACTGTGCCAGATTTTTCTTGATCAATTCTAGATGCTTTTAGAGGATACTCTGGAAATACGTACAGGCTCATTTTCGATTTTGGATGACTTTTACGTATATCTTGATAGTACAAATTATAATATTGTAGGAATATTTTCTCAAGGTTTTGTCATATGTTGTTTCCAAAACGTTAAGGAAAAAATGTTGCCCCTTTTCACAGGGTGATCTAATTTTTGAACAATTACACCCACATTTTTCAACTTCTCATTATGAATTTTATTTCCAATTTATAATCCCTTACTTTCGCATAAAATGCACAGATGAAAATTACAGGGAAAATTAAAAGAGACTAAGAAAATAATAAATATATCTCAAACACAAATTCAACATAATTAACTACAGGGGAATAGATATAGTGAGTAGGTAGTTGATCTATGCAATTTCAAAAGTGAATACCAACATACCTGTATAAATTGATGTGATGACAACAGCAGTCATAAAGGTGTAGAGAGAGAAAACATAACATTTAATATTGCAAGACTGCAGCCACAGGACATACACAAGGACAGGCAACTTAGTTCTATATAATCCTCTACTGCAACACAATCTCTAAATCGAAAGTCAGACAGGGAAATCCTCTGACTAATCAGTCATTTAAACAAAAGAAAACAACTTTTCTTTGCTCATGTTTATGCCTCTTTATATTTGCATTTTGAAGTTAGAAATGGAAAGAGATTTACTAAGCTCTTGTGCAAGCTTTTGGTGGTTTATGTTTTTTTAAATGTAATTCAGTTTTAAAGAAGTGTCTCTGCCAGAAATGCTATTAGAGGGATACATCATGAGATTTCTGACTAATCATAAATAATTAACACAGCTGAAAGAGTGAAGCTCAAGTAATCAATATGTGAAGAAAACTGCACATAGTTTATTCAAAATCAAAAAAATCTGCAAAAGTGAATTTGAAGAAATGATGATCTATTCATGGATGTTCAGGGACAAAGAAAAGAGATAAACTTCCTCATATAAATTATTCATGATCAATTATTTGCTCAGCTTCAGTCTGAGTACATCTTGTGACGAAATTAGATTTTAATCACATATTTCTTTAGACCCCAAATGAGGCATTCAGCATTCAGGGATAGTAAAATCTTTGGCTTCTTGGAGATTAGAGGCTGATTCTGCAGCACTGAAGTCACTGGGGCTATTTTTAACTGATTTCAATTAGACTAGGGTCAAACTACTGGGACTTCATGGTTCACTCACTGTGTTCCCGTATATTTGCACCAGTATAATTTTTATTTTTCCTCCAATTGAGTTTCTCATGTTTTAAAGGAGAGAGTGCACAAGAAACTAGATCAATGAAACCATAAAGGGGAAAACTTTTCCTTTTGCTGGGATAGTGTTAATTTGCTTCAAAGTAGCTGCTAAGGGGCTGTTTTAGATTTGCACTGAAAATGGTGTTAATAATACACAGATGCTATTGCTAAGCAGTGCTTACACAGAGCAAAGGCCTGTCTGTTTCTTGTACAACCCCTGCCAACGAGGGGGCTGTGGGTAGACAAAAGCTGGGAGGGGACACAGCCAGGACAGCTGACCCAAACTGGTAAGTAAGGATAATATATAACTAATAAAGGGAAATTCTGTAACATATGACATCATGCTCAGTACATAAAGAGGGGGCAAGGAGGAAGAAGTGGAGAACATTTTGAGTGGTAGCCTTTGTCTTCCTGAATCACCATTATGTGTGACAGGACCCTGCTCTCCTGGAGATGGCTGAACACCTGCCTGCCCTTGGGAAGCAGTGAATTAATTCCTTATTTTGCTTTGCTTCTGTGTAGAAATTTTGCTTTACTTATTAAAGTGTCTTTCTCTCAATCAATTATTTTTCTCACTTTTATCTTTCCAGTTCTCTCTCTCATGCCATTGGTGGGGGAGTGAGTGAACAGCTGCGTGTGGCTGAGTTGCTGGCTGAGCTTAAACCGTGACAATTAGCTGCACTGCTTACCCATCAGCTGGTTTACAACATCAACAGCATGGGCAGGTTCTTCAGCATTTTCATAAGTTAACGACACACCCTTGACTGCTGTAAGGCAATAGTAATTTTCATGAGTTTATGTTCTGAGATCAACTGTAATTTCTTTTATTTCTTACTTTTTTGTCATTTGAAGATAATTGACCTGAGAGGAAGTCAAACTGGTCAGTGGAATCTCATATCATTACCTTTCTCCCAAATTTAGAGAAAAGTAGCCAGTTGCAATAGGTTTGATGGGCTTTAATTCAAATGTTGTCTCTTTCATGACTGTCATGATGTATAGTGAAGCTGGTAGGGATAATCCAAGTATTGGTTTATACCTGGCCAATGTATACACTGTGCACATATCTGTTGCTCTTTTCCTATGCAGGCAGTTATTTTGCCTATATCAGACTTATCACACAGATGTAGAGAAAAAAGCATGTTTTCTTCACTGGAGAAACACAAGTTGACTTTAACTAGACATTTGACAACAAGTTGTTGGGAAGTTAGCTCCATAACAAACAGCTCCATGACAGGAATATGTCCATCTCCTCTGCAATTGCTTTCTGAAAGGATTGTCTTTTGAAGGTTATGTTGCCATTTAGATGAATATTACACACCAAATGTTCTTCTGTGATAGTGATTCTTTTTTTCCAGGACTCTCTACTGAATGGATCTTACTGTGTTATTTATTTAGGACTTAAGCACCACAACAGAAAGAACAGTATAAATATCTCTGTGGATATAAACTGCATGAACAATTAACAACAAAAATATCAAATTCTACATGTACCACAGGTCTAAAATGGCCTTGTAGTTTCTTTTCTGGAACACTCTTATCAAATATTAATACAGCAGTCAGTTCTATGCTTAGAAACATGAAGGTTTCTACGCTTAGAATCATGGATGTTTGCAAGTTTTTCTATATTTGGAATAATGGTATTATAACCGTATTTTAATTTAGGTATTCTAGCTGCTAAGAAGTTATAGCTCAGGCCAGACATTATTTACTGCTCACTTTTACCATGTTACCTTCCAGTGAATCACTAAATCATTTTCCACTGACTTAAGCTGACCTTCCAAACCTCAGCACAGTTTCAAATGCAAATACATATGCATACACATTTATATACATACATACATGTATAAACATATTAATATATAAATTTATGTATAAATATATTCAGGCATACATATAAACGTGCTTTTTCACAGAACCACAGAATGGTTAAGGTTGGAAGGTATCAGTGGAGGTCATCTATTTCAGCCACCTTGCTCAAGCAGGGCTCCCTAGGCCGTCTTACTGAGGATTGTGTCTAAACAGTTTTTGAATATGTCCAGTGAGGGAGTCTCCAAAATACCTCTGGGCAACCTATTACAATGCTCAGTCACCCTCACAGTAAAATTTTTCCTCACGTTCAGGTGAAACTTTCTGTCTTCTGGTTTCTACCCGCTGCCTCTTGTCCTATTGCTTGGCACCACCAAGAAGAGCCTGACTCCATCCTCTTGGCATTCTCCCTTCAGATACTTACAGACACTGTTGAATTCCCCTCTCAGTCATCTCTTCTTGAGGCTGAACAGGCCCAGCTCCCTCAGCCTTTCCTCATATGAGATGTGCTCCAGTCCCTAAATCATCTTGGTGGCTTTCACTGGACCCGCTTCAGGAGTTCCATGTCTCTCTCGTACTGGGGACACAGCACTCCAGATGTGGCCTCACCAGGGCTGAGTAAAAGGAAAGTATCACCTCCCTCATCCTTTTCCCATATCTAGGTGCAAAAGTGTAATACGGTACACACCAAAGTATTATTTAAGCCTTATTCAGATTACTAAATAAAGAAAAAAGAAGTAAGGAAATCCAAATTTAGGTAGATCTGCAACTGAAGATTTGCCTTAAGGTGAACTCTTACAAGAGCTGCATTTCTTAGTTTTGAGCCCAAAGTAGAACTATAACATCTGGTGTGCTTGATGCTCTCCGTGAATGACTGTTTCATATTTTGCATTTCTCTCAAGGCTTGTTTACTACATAATATTAAATTCTTACTCTAACAATGGTTGCTAATTTGTTCAGGAGCTATTCTGTGACACACATTATTAGACTGTTCAGACATCAGTTTCTTAATTTTCACAAAATATCTCAATATTGAAAGCCTGGCATTATCCCAATTTATACATATAGAACTGAAGCACGTTGGAATTGTTCCTAGTGATTAGCCACTAATTTTAGCAGATCCACTTTGTGTTATCTCTTTGCTCATTTTAGAGAGTTCTGAGTGTGGTGTGGTTTTTTTCCTGCTCAGACCATGCTGTGCCCCCTGCTGATTGAAGGTGCACTCAAAACTTCAGCAAATCAGAATTCAAATCCAAAGCTGAAAAAGCAAGCATGGGTTGAAAGTAATTTCTATTTAACTTTAAAGCATCTAACCTGAGCTAACAGTTAAAGCTGCTTCTTTGTCCAGCTAACGGAGTGACAGGCAGCTTGTGAGAGCCATTGCCTCCACCTGTTACAAAAAACCTTTAGAACAGGATGAACTGCCTCCTGCAGATGCCTCTCCACACTGGCAGAGAAAACCTGCCTTGTTTGTAGCCTAGGTAAGATGAATTTCAGTCTTTGGGAGGGCCAAAAGCAGAGGTCTAAAAGTTAGGTGTTTGGTTCTAAACTAGTTTGCTGTAATTAGGACTGACAAGAACTTCCGGAGATGATTTCTGCCATTTAAAGTCCTTAAAGGGATTTGAAGAATCACCCTCTAAAAATGCCTGTGTCCTTCTGTTGACTACATACACTTAAAACAACTAAATTTAAGGAAGGTGAAATCATATATTTACTGATGTTCCTTGATAACTGTGGCTGTAGTGATTTACTTATCACTCAGGAATTCTGACAAAGAAATAAAATGCATCCCTTCCTTCCAAGCACAAAACAGCTTGGAGAACTTTCTTTCTTATTCAACCTTCATTGCAGCAGTTACTAAATTCAGAGTGCTTATGCTGCCCACTATGATGGTTTGCATGTGTGTAGAATTTCCTGAGCTATTTTTTAAAAACACACAAAAAAAACCCCAGACCAAAAAACCATACAGGTTTGTTTGGAAGGAATGTATGGTTTGTTCTGTTTTTGAGGTTTTTTTTTGTTTTTGTTTTTGTTTTTTTTTTTAATTTGGTTGTTTGTCACTATAATTCTCTATGATGAGCTTAGCCTGAAGAGTGAAACCTTGCAGACAGGTGTTAGCAATGGCATAGGTGACTGAAAAAAAATCACCCAGGAGTCTTTTCTGTTTAATCCTAGCACAAATTAACTAAATTTATTCTTTAATTTCCACATTGGTATTTAATAATTATTTGTAACTCTATTGTCTACTTCGTATGTTGTAACTACCAACTTTTACTTGCACTTAACCTGTCTTACCTTGAGGATGATTTCAAAGTATTTTGACAAAGAAAGAAACAGACTCTCACAAAGGGTGGTAATCTATGAACCTATGAATTTATTTCTTCAAGGCCATCTAGGCATATTCTGCTGGGTATAGAATGTGTAACAGGAAGTGCTGCAGGGGAATTTTCAGAGATCATGCAGAGAGCTTGCATCAGAAAAGTCAGAAGGAAAAATGGCTAACCATTCTCTTCGATTATGCAGGACGATATTCAGGAGAATTTCTGAATTGAAATGGTTCCCCCAGGGAATCTGTTGTATTGGCATGGTGGTGAGTACATCTTTGGTTCCACAACATGTCACATTTGCCTTACCCACCTAGAGGTGAATATAAGCATTTGTACCACAGAAATAAATTGCTACCCCTCTTCTATAGTAACTTTATACGACAACCCTCTCCTGTTATGGTTCAATGATTCCTTCAATGATTTCAGTCACAAATTTATTCAATATCACACTTTTATTACACACTTTTATCAAATTGTCTGCAAAAGACTCCTATATTAACAGCATCCTAAACAACAATCAATCTGAAAGGTGTTTTACTGAAACTTATCAGAAGGTATGATACTTTAGACTGTCCTACCACTGTGTGTCAGCACTCAGAGAGACATTTACAATATTTACATGTGTCCCAGTTTGAGACAAATTCGGAGGAACATCCTAAATGAACATTCTCTGATAGAAGGCAGGTTATAGCCACCCCTCCTCCATCAGGTTCGGAAAGAATTTTCCTCGGAGGAAAGTGAAAAAACCCTATTTATTTAACAAATAAAGTACACGCAGGCACGGAAAAAATAATAATGCTAAATAATAAAGCCTCTCACTGTGGAGAGAACCTGGTAAAATTCAAAGTCCTTTGTGGGCATGGCTCTCTCCTCTCAGGAGCTGGGGTTCGGCATGGGCCCCTCCAGGCTGCAGTGTAGGTAGGGTCTCCCGGTGATGTTCTGGTGTTGCTGAACAGTCCAGAAGAGAAGAAAAAGAAGCCAAAGTCCCAGGGCTCCATACTTTAGCTAATGAATAAGAAGGCAAAAGGAATGTAACTCTCTTCCCTGCTGCAGAAAGCCGAGCAGCTGGGCAGAGAAGCTAGAGAGCTATCTCTGGTTTTGAACGAAATGCCAAAGGAATTCCACCGGCTTCCACCCGCCTCTCTCTTAAAGGTACAGAAAGGCACAGGATTCATGTCTGGCATAGGGCAGACAATAAGGAATACAGTATCATACAGTCACCCCAGGACTTGGCTCTTCAGTTACTGCTGACTCCCTTTCTCTGTCCCTAGTTCCTTGATCCCGGCCTGCCCAGTTCCACACTCTGCTGGAGCACCTCACATCAATCCAGCTTTACTGCTCACCACCCCGGTGTCCTCACCATGTCCCAGTGTCTCCTCCTGTCACTCAGCTTTCTTTCCCACCAGCATCAGCTTCTCGTCTGATTGTTTCTTTCTTGCTACCTGCTTCATTCCTCCTAGATTGGTTCAATATGACATCACACTTCAAAAATATAAGATTTTAAGTACAGAAGGCAATTTGGGTTATTTCAGAGTTTATTTGTCTCCTACTACCTTATATTCTGTATACATTTATATAAAATGGTAAGCCAAGATTTCAAAGTAAAGGGATAATAAAACTAATCTAAATTAGTTGAAACTAATCTAAAATTAGTTTGAACTAATCAAAAATATTTGAAATGGGTAAGGAAAGCTGGTTTTCTTAATTTCATTTTTGAGGCCCAGGCCAACTTCTGGCATAATCCCCTTCTGATCCTTGTAATTAGAGATTTCTTTTCCTAAGAATAGTTGGATGTGGTCAGAAACCAAATGGGTCCTTGCAAGATAATGAAGCAGAGTCCTATTGAATCTTGAGAGACTCCTCTTTGAGCTGACCAACTCAGTGAGAGATGAGAATTAACCCTTTCTTGGGACTGGTTTGCTCTAAGCAATAGAAGTGCCTGGAGTGTTCCAGCAGCACCTCTCTTCAAGGCAGACATAAATTTATCTGATATTACTGAAATGCAAGGATTAAGAAGGAAGGTACATGTAGTTCACTTATCGCTTGTCCTGGAGCAGAGTGGAGAAAGAGAGATGCAACAAGAGGGGACATGCAGCAGGATTCTCCTTTTTAAAATTATTTACAGCTCTTTTATAGGATAATTTTCTCATGGTTTAATTGGTTAATTCCTTAACCATCCCCCTGGGGTGATTGGTCAACTATATTTAAAATATTTCTCTACTAGTAATAGAAACAATTTGCAGGTGTTCATAGTTTACAAAAACTGTACAGATAACTTCTGTGAGAAAGAGAACTTTCTCACAGGATTAGAGAAAAACAAGAAAAGTTCCTTCAGGCAGCAATTTTCGTATCCACAGGTACATGGTAAGGCAGCAGTAACATGCTTTATACACCTACCACATCCAACATGAAATACCCAATGACACTCTGATTTGGCTTTGCAGTGCTATCTTTATGGCTTCCATTTAGCTATTTTCTTTCAGAGGTTTATAAGACTCTGCCACAAACTACTGAAATTGTACAACCAAAGATGTATTGCACCAAACTGTGATACAGACAGTGGAAGAAGAGAAGCCTTGCTTAAACCAATCCTTCTGCCCAAGAAATTGTCTTGGCTTAAGACAATTTACAGGGCAGACATTCCAAAATGTATTACCTCCCTTTTTAGTTTTAACCAGCCCCCTTTCCCGATAGGGAGAGATGTGTGTGAGAAGATATAAGTGGAAAAATAACAGTTTACTGTTATTTGTTTTTCAAAAAAATGAAACTGCAACAATCAATATAACAGTAATGAGCACTAGATACGACAGTGCTGAAACCCATGAACTACCTGGGAACAAACAACACAAGATGGCAGATAAGCCCCTCCCTCAAGACATCAGGCTCTGTAGAAGACTGTGTGGTCCGAGGGACAAAGCCAAGATGGCAAATAAATCCCCTTTTCCTGGCCATGTGGTGGACAGAGAAGAATACAGAGAGAGAGAACAGAGGGGAAAAAAGTCAAGAGAGCAACTGAACCTCTGCAGTGACAAAAACTCCCTCTTCCCCCAAACAACAACCAAAAGGCAACAAGGACAAAATGAAAAGAAACCTTGATTCCAAAACCAGTCAAATGCCCCTCGAGCCGTTTGCTCCATGCCGCTGGACAAGTTGCTCCACTGGCAGCGGCACTTCTGTTGGCAGTGGCATCTGGAACTCGGGCAGTGGCAGGAACTAGTAGTGTGAATTTCTCTACTCTTTTGGCAGGCTGGACCCAGTTGATGTTGACACTGCAGTTCTGAGTTAGCACCATGTTGCAGGAGAAAAGAAGCAATCCCGCTGGGCACCGAAAACGGCAGCCCCTGCCCCCGGTCCTGGCTTGGTGGCTGCAGACAAGTATTTGTGGAAGTTGCCCAGGGACAGTTTAGGATTGGGAAATGCAGTTTCTTGGAGACTTGTGCCAAACAAGGAGCTCGGAGAGAGAAACAAAAGAAGGTTTCTGCATTGGCGTGGAGAAGCAACTGTCTTAGCAGCCCCACAAGAATGGCAAGAGAAAGAGAAGGAGACCTTGTATGAGCATTGCCCTCTCTCTCAAAGGGACCCTGGGCCAACCAGCTTCTTGGCCCTGGGTCTTAAATGAACAGTGATTATCTTGGGCAGAACTGGTGTAGCACAGATAAAATACACACTACAACACACATTTTTTGGGTTACCCAGGACAGAAATGTTTGTTTTGTCAGAGCATCTCAATTGTAAATAAGCCTCTTTACAGAATTTGAATGCACATTTTCTTCACATCAAGGTAAACAAAGAAAATTTACATCTTGTAAATTCATATTGTTGATGAATCCATTTATATAAGCAATTTATGGCATGAAACTTCATAATTATTACTTATAATTACTTAGATACAACTGCTGGTTGTTTTGACTAGCTTTTGATAAGGAGCAGAAAAGATAGCAAATAAGCATAACTGAAGTTGGTAACATTGTGGGACACTGTTTGCTGCAGTCTGGGGATGCTAAGAGCAAGCAAGCAAAAAGCCAAATGAATGAAATAAGAAGCCAAAAAGTTTTGTCCAAAACCAGAAAGAATTTAGAGTAGAGAAAAAACCTGAGCAAAACCAGAGAGATCAGGAAAGACTTTTCTCTATATCACCTAAGCTTTTTCCCGCTGAATCTCAAGTTTTACTGATATGCTTTTCTCATACAACTTTAATGCTTATTTCTTGTCCAGAGTGAGTCCACAAGTCAAGACTGCTTTGTTAAGAAAATCCTTGCATCAATCTTCAGATGTACAAATCTGAAATCCGTTAGTTCAAACGTGTCAGTAAAATTTCTGGTTGTAAATGCAGAGCCTACAAGCAAAAGCTTGTAGGTATCCTAGGTATCTGGGACACAAGCAGGAAGATTATTTTCTCACTTTATTCATTTTGTGCTGACAAACCTTGTGATTTTTTTCTGTGTTTCATAACTGTTGTGAATTTTCAAAACCCCAATCCTGGGAGTCTTACTGTCAGCAAACCCTCGGATTTTCTTTAAGTGCATTTTTAAAACAAGTTTCAGTCATCAGAACTACAGGGGAAAAAAACAACAAGAAAGCCTAAAAAATGATAGAACTTTCAGCATTCAGAACACTACATGGCAAATGGCATGTTCACAAAGTATTTGTGGTTTTATTTCATTAATATCATACTAAGACATTGAAAAGACAGTGTTGGAGATATCAAAGGTTTGCTTTATTGAGAGTAAAAATGGAAAGATTGTGTTTGTGTGATCTAGAGAAATCTTATAAGACCATCTTGTACACATTGACTATGGGATTACTGAGTGAAGGATTTTTTTTCATTTATCTTCAATCTTTTTTCTCTGTAGGGAATGATTAGGAGCATTAATAGTTTATAGTACCATTATTTGCTTAGAATTGGAAGCTCAGAATAAGGGAGTCTCACTTCCAGTCGTCTGAGAGAGATGTGAAGGTCTACTCTGACAGTATCCAAGCCTACCTTTTTATTCTGTCTCCTAAACTTTGCTTCTCTGCTTGCAGTCTTTCATTACTTTGCCTGTATAGCCACTTTCTTCATATTCTCTTCTCCCCAGAGCTGTGGTTTAATTTGATGATTGCAATCACTCTGTGTAGACATTAAGCTTTTTTTGTCACTTTTTAAACTTCATCACAATTTTTTTTTATTAGAAAGGCAAAGTCTCTGTTTCCTAGGCAATTGGAGGCAAACTCTGAACATTGCTTGAGGCAGAAACTGGATATAAAAAAAGTTCCTACTCTTTTGTCCTTGCAACACTTAGGGGACAAAGTGACACAAAAACAGTGAATGCCCTACCTGTTCATCTGTATGACAGGATTTGGCTTAGATAACAGATAAATGCTCTGGTGTCAGTCTCAAGTGAACATTGTCAAATTAACACAAGCCACTATATCAGTTGTCAACTTAGTCTTTGTTCCAACAAATGACAGATATGAGCAGCTACTCATACTTTTTTCACACCCCAAGAGCATATGATGGCATACTGTTCATATACAATGAGAAGCAGTGTACCACTGGGATTAGTTTCCTCTGTGCAAAACCTGTCACAGCCATGAGAAGCCATTACTGATGTGGCTGCACAGTTGCATGAATGGGATATGGGTGCCTTGGGAGCTGAGCACAGCTTGAGAGAAACCCAGTGTGAAAAAGATTCTGCTCTGTTTTCTCATTGTGACACTTAATGTACCTCACTTGGAAGAATATGCTTTGAGTGGTGCCATAAGTAGAAGTTCTGCCCCCTTTGGTCGTTAAAGAAGCTGTGATACTTAATAAAGTGACTTCACAAAGAATAGGAATTTCTGGCCTTGTGTTCTGAGAAAATCCATTTGGAAAAAATATATCCTCCCCTTCAAGACTACTCCTGTAGTTTTAATTGCCCACAGCATCCTGCTTTATTTCTGCCTTAAATTATTCTTTATTGCCCTTGAACACTGCTAGCTTCTATACTCTTATTCAGAAGTATCTCTGTTTTATTGGTAGGTAAAGTGATTGCCATATATATTAAGGGGATTTATTATTTCTTTCTCTAGTAGATTAAAGAATCCATTAAAAGCCAATATTTTCTCACCAGGAAGATATTATAAACTATAATTAAGTCACCTTTCAATTTTTTTTTATAAAATACAGTGAGTCCTTTATGTCTCTTGGTAAGGCCTTTTCTTAAGCTGTTGAATTATTGCAACAGCTCTTTTGTGCATGCATATCTTTCTAACAGAAGGTATACAACAGAACCATGTCCCTATTTTAAGAAGTCAATCTCAACAGTTGTAATGGAACCTTACATATAGTTTTGTCAAGTTAGTCCCAGCAATGCATCATACAGTGATAAAATCATTCCTCAAATCCCGGTTCAAAGTTGAGCTTTTTCTACCACTGTTTTGCATGTAGGTTCATGTTCAGGTACTAATTAGTAATGACCCAAAGTGTTTTAGAAGCATTATCTTCCAGGGGATAATGTCTTATTCTGGAGCCAGTGTTCCTAGTTGCTTGGTACATTTTGCATTCATCTTTAACATGGAAGGTAGTGCCTTGCTGAGAAACTCTGATTCCTCTGCATAATTGATTGGTCTTTATTAGTTTGCCACTCTGAAGTCTGTGTGTCAGCTACATATGTTGTGAACTGTAGTTTTACAACTGCATACAGGTGAAAATGTGAGTTCCACGTATCAATTAATGTGTACCTCCACTAGTACTATCTCTATTTAATCATGATTGCGCACCCACAAATACGTCATGAAGTATTTCAGCAAGCTACTTCTTAATTAATTTGGAATGTACGTGGATGATAGTGTATAGTGCTTATTTTTTAATCAAAATGTCATGAAGTTCTAAAACAAGTATCTTACGTAAGTCTATATCTTTCAGTGTCTGGACTTTTAATTTAACCAAATAATGAAGTCATATTTGTTTGATAAAGCCATATTAACAAAGACTAATGATAAAGTATATCAGCTAGAGAATCTTAGTCAACATGAACAGCACAATTCTCAGCAATAGCGGTATATCCTCCAACACCAAATAACTACTACCAGCAAATATAGATTGTGCACAAAGGTAAATCTATCCTTGAGGAAACTTCAGCTCTAACAGGATGAAATGAGATTAAATATAGAGAGAAGGAGATAGATTGACAAGACTGAATTAAACTTTTCACTTCAAACACCCAAGGGTTTCTAAGATTCAGGTGCCAGTAGCATTTATAAGACCTTACTCAACTGATGCCTAAACCTGTAAAAGTCTATAGCTGCAAGAAAGCTGATCCCCAAAGGGATTTATCTTGCTGGCTTTTAATTAAGTGAAAGTAATAGAAGTGGTGACTGCTTCAGATTCAGGACTTTAAAAACCTTTCTGAGTCTTGGTCCCAATACTTATATTTCAATGACTATATCTGTACATCACTAAACAAACTGGAACACTGCTGAGTATCTCAAGGTCTATCCCACTCCTGTGTGTAAGACAAACTTGTGTAATGAGCATTTCTTAGAGTACCTCATTGGAAATTCCAGGGAAAGACCCAACCCTCCCAAAATGGTGAGAAGAAATTAATGATGTAGTGCAGCAAGGCAGAAAAGATAGGTTTAATTAATTCTGATTTTGGAGTGTTCCATTTTCTACAAAATATGAAGTGGAGGTTCCAATGCTGGTTTGAACTCGAGGCTGCCAAAGGAATTCCGTAATACAGGCTATAAGGTTGTTCTCAGCCATGCTGTTTCCACCAAAATTTAATTATTTTGCATATTAGAAGCACTTCACTAAAGATTAATTAAGAATTCCTCTCTTGAAAAGAAAGAGGCCAGGGCTTTGTGCATTTGTACAGGCAGAAGTTTAAATTAGTATTGTAACTTAGATGATTTAACCTGGTCTACTCACACGCCACAGTATTCCAACAACTGAATATGTACTGGAGAAAAAAGCAGAATCCCTATTATTTTAGAAGGGAAAAAAAAGTGGGTTACAGGTTCTAGATGCACAGAGTTTCTAGACAGAGTTTCTAGATGCACATCTCAAGCAGAGGAAAGCATATCCATCTTTTCTGGAATTAAACATATGCAGCCTCTTTTCCTTATGACATTTTCTGCAGATGAGTCTAAATAGCTCCCTTCTGCAAAGTGGATTCCTTTTTGAGTTCTTTCCCTTTGTGGAGCAGTTCTATTTCCTAATTTGTGGATGAGTTTCTAGTCACTTGTAAGGCATCTAATAGTTAGCCTTAGCTATATTTTACTCTCTCCCTTAGGAAGCTAATCTTAGCCACAACAACCTGTCATCAATCATGGACAAAACATCTCAGGTAGGGACTTAGGAAAGTGTTTGGTTAGACTTTCAGTGACTTCATTGACCTGCAAGTAAGTGTTGACAGTTTCCAACAGTAATAGATCATTTGTATTGCCCATGCCAGCCTCAGTTTTTACTGGAAGAAGAGTGCAGTCAAGCAAAGCACAGCTCTGAGCCTCAGAGTCCCTGCTTGTTTCCAGAAATCTGAGAAAAACTGTCCAAAGTACAGACAGGTAGTAGTGGTAACAATAAGAGTAACATGACCACTGATATTGTTCAATGTTATTGTAAAATAATAACTGGTTGGTGGTGTTGTTCTTTTTGTTGTGATTGTTGTAGTCATTGTTAGTGATGCCTTTATTAAGTGCTTTGTAGTCCCAGTCTCCTAGCTGGGAGAGTGTCTTGTCTCCCAGCTAGGAGACTTTCTGCTGGATGCTGTATTTGTGTGTCATAAAAAGACATCCTTTAAACAGCTAGAGTGTTTAAAGCAACAAACATCAGAAAGCCCAAAGTGACAATGAGACATTTCTTATTAGTGTAATAAGTTGAACTCACTGCATACAGCACATTCTACTTGTGTCAACAGTTCCATTAGAGTTGTAGCCCTGGTAGGTTTTAACTTGCAAATAAATTTAGGATGTTATTTTGTAGGAGACTATTTCTCTCTCCTGACCCCACATATAATTAAATCAAGCACAAGGAGTTATAACTTTGACATGGATCAACTCTTGGTCATAGTAAGACATTCAGACTGAAGACCCTCTAAACTCTCAGGATTGTGTCAATAGCAAGGGCTGATAAGGGTCAATTATATCAACTTGAAAAGTTAGTGAAGGTAATGCTGATGAAAGTCAAGAATAACTCAGATAAAGTTCAAGTAGAGTTGCATAACAGTTTACAAGAAACTTGCCCTTTACATAGGCAGGATGTAGGCATACTTCCCTATAAACAGCTTAATGCACAACACTTCAATGACATAAAGTACCCAATTTCATCTCCTTCTGAAATGCAGCAAATTTTATTCCATATCCCTTTTCTTCCTGCCACGTTTAGATGATCCTGCTCAGTACCCTCTACTGGGAGAAGAGCTTTGCCTGCCTCTCAGTTGAGGAGGCATGGGCAAATGGGTTCCAATCTGACCAAAAATTAATATTCTATTTCAGAAAAACAATCAAAGACAAAATTTCTCTGTGTGCTTTTGGGTTTTTTTGCCATAAAATGAAATTTATAAAATATTTTTGTGAGCTCTAAGTAAAGGCAAACAAACACAATTAATAGAGTCTATGGCCACGGATTTTTTCTGTGCCTAGGTTGTCTCCACACAGATGAATATTACATACATTGAAAATTCTGTTTGACTTTCTGAAAATGATCGTGGAAAATATCCTGTGAAAGACTACAGCTTGTGGATTAGAAATTCCATGAGATGGAACAAAGTAAGTGAGATGTTGCTAAGACAAATTTAAACACTTCAGAAGTGGAGGGTAGAGGGTGTTTATAGAAATTTTAGTCTAACAATGAGACTAATATTACAGCACCAGAGAAAGAGATTCTGTGAAATATAATATACTCTTAGCATTGTGCAAGGGTGATAAATGCTTCAGGGGATCCTAAAAATACTAAATAACCATAAATCCATAGAGTGTTTTGAAAACGTGGAAAATGAGTCATATACTATTTTGTGTGTTTCTCTGTATTTCTCACATTGTTAAATAAAGGCTGTCTTTTGCTTTGTGTGTGGTTTTGCTTGTTTGCTTGTTGTTTTTTTGTTTTGTTTTTAATACATTATATTTTTATATAGTATTAAATACTTTTAAAGATCTGTGTGGAATATTTTTCAGCTATCGTACAGTCCCTAAATAATTAACTAGTAATTCCAAACATACATAGGATTTCATTCCCAGGAGGTCGTGACAGAAATTGATGTGTGAATGCTCCTTGGGTCTTTTAGAGGCCTGTATCTTTGGCTTTTAGAAATCAACTCATTAAACTCTGACAAAGGAATTAGAAAAAAAAAGGAGGAAAAAAACCCCAAAACAATGCTGTTGCTTAGGACACATTAAAATATAGATCTTGAAATTTGGACCCAGCTCTGTCATCTGGTGCCCTCAGGAAGACTTCTCTCAGGGCTATAAACACTGAGATCTTGCTCACTTATCTCACTTCTCCCATACATCTAGATGAAAGCACAAATTCCACCCTATTTGAAAAAAGTGTTTCCTTTGCCATGAGTACACACAAGAAAGCCATTGACACACTGAAGTGAGTCCAGTGAAGACCCCAAGCCAAGGAGAATAAAGCACACATCAGACAAGGACAGGCTGAGACCTGTTTTTGTCCAGCCTGTAAATGTGAAATAGAAAGGACACCTTATTACTGCCTACACCTGAAGGACTGGAGGATACAAAGGAGACAGAGCCTTACAATTGGAGGTGCACAGCAACATGATGAGAGGCACAAGATGGAACACGTGAAGTTCTGATTCAATATTCTAATGAATAATATTCTAATTTTTAACCATAAACATTATTAAATACTTGAGTTGCCTAGATGGGTTGTGGAGCCTCTGTCCATGGAGGGATTCAGGATAGGACACAGTTCTGAATAACCTCATCAGGACTCTGAGGCTGGGATTGGACTGGATGACCTCTGGAGATGTCTTCCAACCTAAATTATTTTATGAGAATTCTCTGATTCTATAGCTCTCTATTGTGTTTGTCTTGAATACCTACCTGAAGTCCAAGCATGGTCACTCCTAACTTGGAAATAATGAAGACCCATGGTTACTGTACAACACTGTATGGAGAAAAATGTTGGGAGAATTTGGCAGAAATAAATTGAGAAATAGCCCGCAATAGATCAATTATAATGCACTCAGAATACCAAAGGTGGGATGTAAGCTTCTATGGTAGATGTTGAATTTATAGTTCTTGGAAAAGAGTATGAACTGCAGATTTCTGAATAGCTTGGTGTATGCTTAAGATAGACTTTATTAGGAGATAGGAGTAATCCAATTGGCAACAAAAGCATGAATCATTTTCAATATCATGCTCAACAGTACATAAATCTAGCAAGCTGTGATAAAGGACTATAGACTACTAAAGACAGAATAACGTAGTACAAGGAGTCTTACAAAGAGAAAAACGTCTCTCCCAGCCTTGTCCATTTCTAGTTTTTATCTCCTCAGCTTCTACACAATTCTTTCAGTGGAGTACTTTACCCACTATCCCTATGGGTTTTCTGTTTGTTGGGCTTCATTTCTTCTTTTCAAGGGACATATGATCTGGGATCATTTTTATATCTCATAATTACTAATTTACATTTAGGGTACAGCAGATCCTTAACTCAGATTTGAATCATGACTGGTGCATCATCCCAAGAAAGTAACAGGCATCTCCCATCTTCTGAAATACAGTTTGTCTGCCATTCTCTTTTTTTTCACTGGATAGGAACAATCTTCACCAGCTCCTCTGAAGATTCAGTCTCTGATGACTACTGGGTAAGGAAGGATATTCCCATGGATTTACTTAGTTCCTACATCCTGCTCTTCTCTCAAGCAGAGAGGAGCATGCAGTCAACACTGTACCCAAACCGTACTTAGGTCATGTTAGGCTCACACTAAAACAGATTTACTCCATTTGACATATAGGCACAAGTCTGCTCTAATGTTCAGACCAGCAACATTTTGGGAAAAGGAAGACTGTAATTTTGGACAGGTTACTTTCCAGATCCATTCAAAACTATTTTAAGACTTCTTAAGTTAGGTATCTAAAGAAGCTCTTTTTCCAGGAGAATAAAACATCCAGCCTTTTGTCTCAGGAAAAAGAGTACCATCTGATGAGGTGTAAGAAATGTGTATATTTCTGTTTGATAGATAACATGCCAAAAAAACCCCAACGCAAATAGCTAATGGCTGATTAGATTGGTGCATTAGTCATTAAGGAAGTGCTTTTCCTGGCTACTGCAGGAGGTGAGCTACCCATCTGGATAAATCAATGACATAATTGATTTGGCAAATCTCATTTTCCAGCTAGTCAACACTTTGTAGTGTTCTGTCTAAGCTTCTGAGAAAATATCTGACTTTAAAATACTGGATTCCACTGAAAAGCCACTGAGACACTTGTTTTTAAAAATACTGTGAATGTTTCAAAATTATCTTGACTGTCTTTCAGGAATATACTCTAAAATTCTGTCTAAATGAAGATAAACTAAAAGTGGGCTTTGTCTTCCATTGCACATTTCTTCTATATTGAAAGTACAACATAGGCACGGAGGATGGCTGTGTTAAAATGCATTCTTATATTTTTCCTGTGTTTGTGGCCCGCTCATGTAATTTGGAAAAGTCTCAACCCCAGGTGTAAGCCTGAAGGCAAGATCCAATTGTTGACATCTGTTGGGGAACAGAGAGAAGGGTAATCTATAGGTTCTGAGAACTTCAGATAGAGAGACATCCCTCTGAGGGAAGGGGTGTGCTGCCAGCACTCATTGGCACACACAGAGATCCCTTCAGCATCATGTCATCTGCATGCGTATGAGCTAACACTTTGGGCCATGGTGTCTTAGAAAATAAGATTTTTCCATAAAGTTGAAATGAACACAACATTTTTATTCCTGGTTCACAATGGATGGACAAGAAAGCCATGTACAGGATTTTTAGTATGAGAGGTCTGCCAAGTCTCTGAGACAAAAGCTGACTTTCTGCAGAGCTTCTTGTGAAATGTAGCCAGAAGAACTCAGAGAGCATAGGAAGCATGCCTCCATATTGCTCACAGCGGCAACCAAGAGCAAGGGGCAAAACCAACAGCTGTTGAGGCTGAGGGCCCCAAAACAGCAACCTTGGACAGCAACCCTGGTGCTCCTTGCTTAGCAAAGCTTCAGATCATGTTGCTAATAGAGTCCCAGGAAACTATACATCACTTAGGAACAACAGCAGATGACTGTGAAACAGTTGGCTTTCTCTAAGGCTGGGCAAAAAACTGTGAGTGGTGAATAGCCCAGAAAGGAAAGGGGCACTCTGCCAACATACTGACAGCTGTAGGAAGGGGACAGGCTGATAATGAACAAAGCCCAGAAGTGCCAGTGTTCCTGTCTTTCAACTATTTAGGTTTTCCAAATTGCCTTAATATGTTTCTCTCATCCTTCCCCACGTCACATAACTCTAACTCTTCAGCTCTTTTTTAACTCAGGTGAGAAGTCCTTTTCTTTAGCATGTTCAGGTGGCATGATATATTTTCCTGGGCTTCTGTGGAAAGCACTTGGTGGCATTTAACTACTTTTTAGCTGGAGCACCGGGTGCTGGTCCTTGTCCTTTTTCACTCCTGGAAGAAAGATCATAACACATGTAATTTGAAATTCTCATGGAAAATATATTGTGAAAAAACCACACAAGTTAGTGTTTACCAAGATTCTGTATGACACTACCTAGCCCAGTATCTGTGTTCTAATGAGTTTCCATATGCAGGATAGAACTTTTTTTTTTTCCAAGCCCTCAGTTCCAGAGAATGCAAAATCTGTCAGTGTTGATCTTGCTAAAATTAAAAGTGGATTTATTAGTAAGATTAAACCAAAATCATATAATGGCAGAGATAGATTCACAAGAATAAGATGAACGGTAAAAATCAATCAGCTGAGCTCCAAGCCATGTGCTGAGATCAAATGGTAGCATTCACTAAAGTTCTGCTCTATGCCAGGAAAAAAGTAGCAGCCCAATGTGTTGCGTTTAAGAAATATATTTTTGTGTAGCACAGAATGACATCAAATTGCACCTGTCAGGAGACTGAGATTCTGATATAACTTAAATCATGGTATCCAAATGGCCAAGTTCTGAGCTGCGAGGAACACCTGCCAACATAACTAATAGTGAGGACAAAAAGCCTTTGGTAGCAAGTCCCTTGAGAAGGAGATAATAATATATGTGCCCTGTTCAATAAGCTCTTAGCCTGAGGTATTTCCAGTATGCAAAGAAAAGAAAGCGTACTTTTAATTTTTTATGCTGTTCCCCTTTATCTTGATACGTTTGTTCCATTTTCCTCAAAGAGGTTCTCAATTAGTTTAACAGAAGTTTTCTTTTCTAAAACCAAATCCAGTTCTCTGTGTAAGCCTTTGATGGGAGCTTCCATATGAAGAGAGATTAAAGAAGTGAGGGCTAATTATGGAAAGAATAAGCGCAACTGTGGATATAACAAAACCAGCACATACAATAGTTCCTACTGTTGAGGAGTAGGTCAGACAGGCTCTCTTGATTATCCTTTACCAAAGCAAAAGAAGGAAACACTCCATAAATTAAAAAACAAGATACCATTATGTATACACACGCAAATCTCACTTTGTGTGATACATGGCTACAAGAATTTACTTGTACAGTAAAGAAAGTTTGCTGTGGAGAACAAAATATACAGCCTCAGGACAGTATGTTCTAGGTAGTTTTGTTTCCAAAATGGAAATCTTGTATGGAGAAGGGACAAGAGGAAAAGGTTATTGTGGATTAGAATTGGATTATTGCAGGACTGCAGAGAGCAGTGAGATCCACAGCAGTTCTCTTTCTCCTTCCTGCCCTCTACTCCAAATATTGTCTGTTATTGATGTATTTTTAGTAACAGAAAAAATATCGACTGCAATCACAGGCACAGAGCAAGCTCCAGCTGGACTAGCAGCTTTTCACTGGATGTTTCTGCTGCTTCAAATAAGAGGAGCCATCTCTAAGGTTGAGCTACACCTCCCATTTTGGATGTAGTTAAAGATTTTGTGCTGCTGCCACATAGTTGAACAGACAAATGAACATCTATCATGTGGATAAAATGTGCCAGTCTTCTCTACATGATGTCATGGCTTCTCGTCATGTGATAGTGTCTTGGAGTGACTTTGTGACGTTGTATTCCCCACTGCCGCTCTATGCCCAGATATGAATCTTGGCCTTTCTGTGCCTTCAAAACAGGATGTGAGAGAAAGACAAAAAGAAGCCAGATGAACTTTTCAAAGCAGTCCTGTGCTCCAAGGTCACACTCCCCTGCATGCTTCTGCAGTGGCAAGAGTAGAGGAAGCACCCTTCCTTTTTTCCTGAGCTTTTTTGGCTTTTTCTCAGGAGAGAGCCAGCCAGACAATTTCTTTGCTGTTTAGCCGGCTCGCTAGCTGAGGCAAGAACTTTGCTTGGACTGTTCTGCTCCAGTCCAGATCACCATCACCGGGAGGCCCATGCCACAGCCTGGAGCGGGGCCACACCCCAGCTCCTGAGAGAGGACAGCCATACCTACAGAAGGACTTTGAATTTTACCAGGTTCTCTCCACAGTGAGAGGTTTTATTATTTAGCATTATTCTTTTTCTGTGTGTTTGTTAAATAAATAGGCTTTTTTCCCTCTTTCACTTTCCTCTGAGGAATATTTCTTTCCTGAACCTAGTGGGGGAGGGGTGGTTGTAATCTGCCTCCTATCAGAGGACACTCCTTTGAATTTGTCTCAAACAGGGACAGATAGAAAGAGCGTGAGCACTGAATCAGCACCTGCTTGCATACAAAAATATGGGAGAGGAAGTACCAGAGACAATGAAAACATAGAGGTTCTTCCATATCTGAGCGACCCATGTTCAACCAAAAGATAAAGATGTACAAGCAAGTTGCATTCTTAATCTTTCAAAGAGACTTGAATTGTTACATAAAGGGATGCTTTCTTATCATATTGAGAAGGATATACTGGGTCATACGGAAGGAAGGTAATAGAAAAAAGTTTACAAACTAGATGTTTTTTTCTGTCTAAGAGAGGTTATGGGATAGCTATTAAGAGGCTTTTTAAGAACAGGCCAAACAAATTTTGAGGGAAATGATAAATGGTACCTTTTTGTACAGTAAGAAAGCAGATAAACTATTTTGCAGAGTTTTTGTCTGTGAATTCAACCCAGAAGACTATCTTTGCATTAAAGTGTTTATCAGTTGACTATAATTTATAATAAATATGTCGTGAATCTTCTAGTTTTGGCTGTTCTCTGTATTGATGATATGGGGATCAAGATGACTTTCAGATGTACAGGACATGCTGTATTTAATAAAAAATGCGATGCACATAAACCCCTCACCTGGCTGAGGCCCAGCAGAGAAAGTTCACTTGGTACAGCAATCACAGACAGACTTGCCAGCTCACTTCTAACCATGTCTTTCTGGCTTTGGCAAGACACTGTAAGTTCAGGTGTGTCTGCATCTGTCACTGTTGACCTATTGTACAGTACAAAAGCTATGCAAACAAATTTAAACTTCGTATCCTCAGCTGCTTGCCATGTTCTCTCAAAAGCACTACTGTTTGTTGAATTTCAACTATCAGAAATCCTCTGGCTTACTGCTACAGAGTATGGCCTTTTTTTCTGAACACTGAGGGCTTTTTCTTCTTGTCTACATAGAAAAATTGATCAGCACAACATTCTTATTGTTTTCAGGGGATAGGGAGGGGGAAGAAGACACAGAGAATGAGATTGAATGGGACATCCCGTTACAAAACAAGATTGAGGAAGGATCATATAAATTCACTGGTATGGCGATATTAGAAAAAATACACTCTTATAGACCTCCTATTATAACTTTCTTTGAAGACTTATACTGGCAAATAAGGTTATATCGTTATACCTACAGGGGTGTTACAATGTTATTGCTATACTGTAACTGTAGCTATGAATAAACCTTTTAACATCCTTCTTGTTCATGGAGGTGTGTTCACTGAAGAACAAAGGCACCTCACTAAAGGTAACATGCTGACTGATGGCACAGGAATAACACGATGGACTGAGTGATAAATTTAACCAATAAGTTTAATTATAAGTTATGATTGATTCATATTATGTAGTTCCATGTGTATAGCTGCTCCTTACTCAGTGTTGATTGGGATGAAGTGTCTGCAGAACCATTCCCTGTTGTCTTCTCTACAACAAAATAATCTTTATTTTTTATTCTACACTGTTACCAATGCAGTATCTGAGTTTAAAAAAGCAATAAACATTCCCATGACATAAAAAAAATTATTTGTATGTACGGTCCTTATGCTTCAGAGTTCATGCTCAAGTATTTCCATCCCATTAGGGGAAGTTGTTATACACAGTGCGCTTGCATGTAATTGGTACACAGAATGTTAAACAGGCAGCCACTAATAGCAGACATTTCCTAAAAAAAGGTATTTTGACTGTGGACTGTGGATATACATACAGAAGAAACTCATAGATGCAGGTAGATATCATCAATGTAGGTGCTGCTGCAATGGGACTGTATGGGTGAGAAGATGAGGCTGTGTGCTGATGCGTTCTGATGATAACTTCACAAAACAAGGAAAATTGGAGAAGTAATAATAATGATAACATTAAATTTAGAATTTATGGGGAAGAAAGTTATGAATATTGCTAAATAAATCCTTGTTCTGCAATTTTAACAGCCGTCTTCATCTACATGCCCTAGACAGCTGCAATAGAAACATAAAGATCCTTGGATCATAATGCCTAATGATATATTGCAATTTCTGTCATATAGTCATATCTGCCTGACCATAATAAGCTTAAGACCAAAAAAATATAGATTTTTGCCCAATATTTCTGTTAGAGTATTGTTACGAAATCTTATTCTTCTAGAGTTGCACAATATCATAAATTGTAGGCTAAACTGAGTCACATCTACATTTTGCTCATTTGTTCTTGTGTCAGCATTACCCTTTACCATACAATGTTATTTTGCTCATTTTAGGCTACAGCTTTTTTTCTTGAACTTCCTTCTCTTCTGTTTATTCCCCTGTAGTATTTCTAGGAAACAATCATATCAATCTTGGTTTTGCTGGTTTTCCCTGCTAAGCTGAAGAATTTAGCGTGTTTTCTTTTTTCGCTCATGCAAAATATGTTCTACAACATATGTGACATTTTAATGCATCCTTTCTCATCCCTTTACAATTAACTTTATTGAGTTTTGGTGACTATATGCAGGATTTCAGACTAAGCCATATCAGTATTAATAGCATTAATTCTCTAATATCTGACCACAGTTTTGGTCAGCAGGCAGGGCTGAGGGCTGTGAGCTGAACCTTTTTACAGTGAGAATGTCCTGGACTGACATAGTTGATGGCTTTGATCCTAACCAACAACAAAAAGATATTGCAGTCATTCAAATAGCATTGTAGCTTAAAAGAATTTCCACGTGTTACTGTGAAATTTAATCTTTAATTAACTTGTTTTCCTTTTCAGGTACTTGTATACAAATGAGCTTTCTGAGTAAGCAGTGCATGATTTATCAGACATCATTCGCCACCTCCAAAGAAGAGTTTTCACTCTGTTTTTACCCTTATCTTACCTATTCTCTGTGGTGAAGGAATTCCACCACCTCTCATCTATCCATCTATCTATCTATCTATCTATCTATCTATCTATCTATCTATCTATCTATCTATCTATCTATCTATCTATCTATCTATCTATCTATCTATCTATCTATCTATCTATCTATCTATCTATCTATCTATCTATCTATCTATCTATCTATCTATCTATCTATCTATCTATCTATCTATCTATCTATCTATCTATCTATCTATCTATCTATCTATCTATCTATCTATCTATCTATCTATCTATCTATCTATCTATCTATCTATCTATCTATCTATCTATCTATCTATCTATCTATCTATCTATCTATCTATCTATCTATCTATCTATCTATCTATCTATCTATCTATCTATCTATCTATCTATCTATCTATCTATCTATCTATCTATCTATCTATCTATCTATCTATCTATCTATCTATCTATCTATCTATCTATCTATCTATCTATCTATCTATCTATCTATCTATCTATCTATCTATCTATCTATCTATCTATCTATCTATCTATCTATCTATCTATCTATCTATCTATCTATCTATCTATCTATCTATCTATCTATCTATCTATCTATCTATCTATCTATCTATCTATCTATCTATCTATCTATCTATCTATCTATCTAGTACATACACTGTTATTTCCTTTTCCTTTGCCTTACTTTTCTGCTAACTGCATAAAAGTGAGACCAAAAGAAGAGGAGATGAGAGGACTGGCACGTGGGTGGTGTGCCCAGTCGCAGGGATAAGGAAGAAAGGAAGAGAACATGGGTAAGAAAAGGTGATGAACGAAAGAACTGCTTTTTTTTCCTCCTTTCTCCCTGTGAAACAAGATGTTGTACTCAGACTTTTGTAACACTGTCTTTTCTGAGGGCCCAAAGTGTACAAACACTTGAATAGAGTTGATGTAGATATCCTGAAATGACAGAACATCAATGAGAAATAGCAACAGCACTTGCTGTAATTATTACTAGTATCAGTTAATTAGGGTTTAGTAACTAGTATATTGGAGTTATAGTACATTGATAATTACTTTTTCTTTGTTTGAAACATGGCACAGGTCTTGTCTGCGGCTGTTGTTTACCAGCCTGTATTTTCTCTCTCCTTTTCTCCTTGTGCACAAACCTTCTCTCATGCATTAAATTCTCCTGCACCACTGCACTTAAAACAGCCTTTTGCTGGGTGATCCATCCCAGATGATTCATCTGACTTTTCCATTAGTGCAGTTTCTCCCTGTTCTTGCCCATTGAATGTAGTGCAAACTGGTCGCAGAATATAAGCTCTTTTCAGTAGGCATCCTAAACTTGTCTGAGCTTTAAAAGACATCATTCCCAGTCTTGTAAACTTAGCTGCCATTATGTTACATGGGGGAAAAATGATTTTCCTATCCCTTTTTTACTATGTTAGGAGTGACTGTAAATATATTTAAGAGAAAAAGAACTCTGTACTGTGGTTTTTTTGGTACTAAGTGAATCTCTCAGGTTCATGCCAGCCAAATCAGATACTGGTATTGACTCCTTCTCTATGATCATCAGTACCCCAGGATAGCCAAGAGACCAAATTTCTCCTGGGAATACCAATTTAACAGTTAGCTTTCTCCTTTTCTGCCCTTCCCCTCCGGGTATCCCTTTGCAGTAACAATCAAACACTAGGAATAATTTACCCTATAAAAGAATGGAGGGAAACATTTTCAGGCATGACACTACACTGTAGTGTTTTCAGTAGGAAAGGATACTTAATAAGAATTGCCAGTGGTTACACATGGGGCCTGGAGAAAAGCAGTTGTGAACAATACTCGTATCTCTAATTGGTGCTCGAGAGGCTTTTTGACAAAAGGCCTAGTAAGTTGTAAGTTTCTTTTCTTGATATTACACATGATCATGTAATGGATTTTATTTTGAACAATATTTTAATATTTTTTTTCTTTTTTCATATGTAGATTAATAGTGTTTCTCTAATTCAGAACTCTTTTATTTCTTTCATATTCCATTCATATTCTCTAATTCATTGTTTCATGGAGTATTCAGCATTCTGAGCTACTTCTAGACCCCTAAATATAATGCAAATACATCCCTACCACACCTGGCGGATATTATTTGCTGGTTGCAGATATAGCTATTAAGCATATATCTATCAAGTGACTTTCCAAAGGTCATTCAGATAGTCTGCAGCAGGGTCAGGTCTCTTGAGTCCTGATCCAGTCATTTTACCAGAAGAAACATACTTCCTCCTAGCATTTCTAGCCTGTTATGGTCAGGAAGATGAAGAATGAATGAATGTTACCTGTGGTTGTCAAAACATTATTTTTTCTTTTAATTAGACAAAATAATTTAGCTCTGACTCTTAATGTAAAAGTTCATTAGTGAAATACATGAAGCGACATTGTTGCCTAACCTTGGTAAAAAAGAATTATTTTTATATCTGTGAAATAACATTAAAATTAATGAAAGATATAATTATTTGATATGGAAGGATAGTCACATTTTCCAAAATAAATTCAATTTTAGCCAGCACTGAGATTGAAAAATTTAAATACAGGAGGATTTATTTTAGAAAAAAGAGAAGGGAGTATAGCTTAATAGTATAATACCTTTAGCACATTGAACTATGCAGTTGCTACTGGTGACTTCAATAAATGCATGCTAAATCATTCTTGAGTATACAATACCAAGGTTGTTCACGTAATACCCTGATTTTCCTGTAGTTCTGTTTCTCAAATGATGTAAAATATAATGTAATGTTTGCTTTTTAAGGATAACATCTAAATGAAAAAGTCCCTAGACAGCTTGAAGGGGTATAGGCTAACCACGTATTGTGAGTTGGGTCTGTTTTGGTTTTTGTTTGTTGTTTATTATTATTGTTTATTTATAATATTCCTGCTTCAAACAAAATCTGATGCTTCTCTTTGGTTATGTGGGTAGATTTAAGGGTGGGTTATTGCAGCTAACTCTGCTGAAAAGGGCTATTCTGATGAAAATCACAAACCACTTCTGCTTGCATCATTACTCTTCAATTTTCAATAAAGAGAAAACTGAGATATTTGAGACAGGGAACCCTGTGTACCCCAACTTCATTGTAGTTGAAAGAAACATAATGAAACCCATGACTTGTACCTAGAAAGAACTTACATACTTCCTTTTCAATGACCATACTTCCTTAACTGTGGATAAGGATTAGCCAAACTTTAGCTTCTCTTTTTCATCTGCTTGACCTGTGTATTTCACAGTTTATGTGAAATACATAAAAGTCACAAAAGCCAATACATGTAGCTCATTAGAGCTGCAGCCAGAGCTCAGTGGGGCAGAGAAAGGGCAAATGAGTTTTTACCTGCGTGTTGTAAGATGACTTGATTCTTTAGAACTTAAATGGACAGTAGGTATCAGACAGTAGAGATGTGCCTAATTAGAGAAATCATTTTAAGTCTCAGTGGCTGGAAGCTGAAGGTAGAATAATTCAAACATGAAAAAGCTCCATTTGCCTAGGCATGAAAGTAATTAATCACTAGAATGACTTTAAAACTGAGAACTTGTGTTAGGTTCTTCATTATCAGAAGGATTTGCATCAAGCCTGTCTCTTTTTCAAAAGATGAACTCTCCAACAGTACCAGAGGTTTCTATCTTAGTTCAGAAACTGTAAAGTGAAATGAAATGATCCTCTCTCATAGACAGCAAAATGAAACAATCTGCCTCTAAAACCATAAATCTATTAAAGTTTAGAACTGGTTCAATGTGGAAGAGTTTCCTTACAGCACGTGTTGGAAACTATGATATGGCGGAAAGATATTTGTTAAGATTGTAAAATTTTGGTATGGAAAATGGCATTTCTGTGTGGTAAAAGCAGTCTACTTGCATCAGAGGGAAGCATCACTCAAAGCCATCCAATTTCTGCAAACAAGGTCATCCAGATGTACTGCATCTGCATAACTATGATCACTGTTTATCCAGCACGCCAGGGTTGTTCTGGGCTTAAGCAGAATGCTGTCTGGTGAGCATGCTTTATCATTTGAAAATCTGACTTGTAAATCCTTCATTGTACAAATACTTGTAGAATTCAGACCTCTTCATATAAAATAAAATTTAGAAAACCTTATCCCTAAGTAGGTTATAAAAATGGTTTTAATGCCACAAAATCAAAAAGATGTGAAGCCTGGTTTTGTGCAGTTCTTTGGATATTGGCTTGTTTGCAGGGACAAATAAGGCAACTTGCCTAGAGCTGAGATATTAATCCATCTCAGTGGAAACTGAGGGTACACACTAAGGGTATTTAATTGTGCCATCTTTTGCTCTGCATCTGGAAATGCTGCATTATTATCTAGGAGCAAAAGGTGGTCTACATCACTTCAAATGTTTAGTGACTAGTTAGAGCTTTGTCACATGAGGAATCCTTCTGCTAATGTACATAATTATACAGTTAAACATGGAATCCCTGACAAATCAGTCAGTAAATCTTTTCTTCAGCACCACCCAAAAATTTGCATAGGGAATTTTATTTCTGCTTACAAATAGGATCAGTAGAAGGGACATCATGATCATGGTGAGAAATATTCAGATTATATGGTTTTCATATATCTGATTAAAATTTACTACATTGTAGAGTTGCAATGATGCTTCCAAGTAAACACTCCAGAAAAAATAGCTGGCTGAGAATGTGTAACAGAGATCTTCCCTAGCAGTCTTTGTAGATTTGACATTTCACTTTTGGACACTTTTAGAGCACTGTGTCCACTATGGTCTTTCAAATACTCACTTGATAAAATTTTCTGAAAATATTTCAATGTGCAACTAGTAAAGTGTTATATGAATATGTTTTGATTTCTTTTTTAAAGCACACATATTTTTCTTAAAATATGTTTCTCATATAGTCTGAAAATAACAAATACTAATAAAAGAAATTGAATATTTACCTGCTGATGTAATGTAAATATTTTTAAAACCCGTGAGTTATAGTCATTGTAGAAAAGGATGACTTGGACAGAACTAAAAATGACTGAGTTTCACTTTTTCACTTAGATAATAAAATAAATGTTGATTACAGTTCCAACATCAACAACACACAGAAGATATGGACAAATATTATACTTTTCTATCATCCTTCAGTTGAAGCCTATTCTTTCGGAAACTCCTTTAGAAGCTGGGCTGATTAATGGCTTCTAACTGTACCAGTTTTATGCATAACATTCTGATCCAGGCACCTTATTTAAGAATTAGACTGATGCTCAGTTTCTTTTGGAAGTTTAGGCACTGCAGTGCATGTCCCTTAAGTGCCTGCGTTTGGGTGATGTTAGCACTGGTCCTGAGGGCTCAGGGTACGTGAGCTGTGAGATCCAGTTTGTTCTAACGGGCAACTAATCCTAAAACTTTTCCTAAGGAGTTATGACAGAGGCCTGGTGCTGTCATCTATTCTACTGATGTCTAATGATAACCAAGGGAAATACAAGAATACATGGATATAGTGTAATGATAGCCACAGTAAGCAGACTGGTTAATTGCTGATGATGACCCTTACTAGGAGTGGATTATTAATTACCTAAGATGGTTAAGGTCTAATTATTCTTAGAAATAAAATTAATTAAATGTATTTTTAGGCTTATACATGACCCAAATTTTTCTGTCTTGATTAGCCTGTGAATGAATCTACATTTGAAGTATTTGTGTATTTTACATTGGGTAGGGAGAATGACAAGTTTGACCAAAGTCCAACACAGGTGAGTCTTAACAATGGATTCTCGATTTGGCCTTCTGCCCCCAAATGTCCCTTGCATTATTCATCAGTTGCCTATAATAGTAAATTTTGTTACTTGTTAGGCTTTTTGATGCTCCTTTGGTGTTCAGTAATTTGCCAGAACATATGATCTGAAGGTTTCACAGGCTAGAAAGATAAAAAGGCTAAATGGGCCCAAGTACGTCTTATTTTATGTTCAGAAGATACATGCAAGCTCTCATTTTTTGGTACACAAAACAGTAGGATGTACCTTCTCTCACATATTTCCAAGGCACTTTCTCAGTGAGATGTTTCCCTGCAAAGCTTTGTCTCCATTTCCGTTTCACATAGCAGGTTCTTCTCTCATTCCAGGTTGAATTCATTTTCTTTTCTGAAGATTCCTGGACTGTTCCTAGTAAGCATAAACTCTGAAAGGTCCACCAAGAAAATAGAAAAAAAAGCCTCTTCAATTAGCATGGTTTATGATCAGCCATATATATGCAGCCCATATTTTGGAAAAAAGCTTCCGTTTTTAAAGTTCTGAACAGGGCAGCCCTGGTTGTGTGTATGTACTAGGAAGTGAGATGCTGGAAAAGCAGTGCTGTTGAAACGGACCTGGGGATCCTGGTTGATGGCACATTGAATATGAGTGAGCAGTGCCCTGGCAGCCAGGAGGGCCAAGCGTGTCCTGGGGGGCATCAGGCACAGCATCGCCAGCCGGGCAAGGGAGGGGATTGTCCNTCTTGTTGTGTGACTCTTGGGGCTGTCCTGTAGAACGCCAAGAGCTGGACTTGATAATCCTGCTGGGTCCCTCCCATCTTAGCATACTCTATGATTCTAAGACCTCCATTTCAGCTTGACCCATCTTTTCAACAGAATCCAATACAGTGACTCCCATTATGGGCTATCTAAACCAGAAAACAAAACAAATTCTTTTTAGAATTTTACAGAATACATATGGCACAAATCAACCTTTCATAAAAATGCCTTTTTTCTGAGAGGAAAATTTCACATTTGCAACAAAAATTGATTTGATGAACACGGCGATTTCCCTGCAAACTTTTGCCTTTGTGATTGACTTGTTATCTCTTCTTTTACTCTGGGAATTTTTGTGTTTCTGGTTAGAAATCTGAGTCAGAGACTGTTGTTTGGTACAACTGGAGAATTGTTTTACTGCTGCAGCCATTTCATTCTCAGCTGTTAAAATTAAATCCCTAATCTTGTATCCTCCTGCTATTTCCTTCTGTAATCTTTAGGAATTTGGCTTAATTTTTTGCATCTAGATGTGTTCTACATACCATGCACTTTATTCACATCTGTACCACATAAATCACCTCTGAAGCTTTTTCCAAGTCAGGATTCTGATATTTCCAAGATTGTGAAACATTTAAACATTTCCCACAAAAACTTATATCCTTTTAATGGTAGTTGCTCTCAACTTTCCTCAGACAAAAGAATATGAGTTTTAAATTTTGGATTGCAATGTGTCTGCAAAATCCTCTGTTCCTCTTCAACAACTCCATAGAAGAGGTTTCCTGGGGTCCCTGTTGCACACTGACACATGAGGTGTGCCAGGATGACATTTTGTACTCTGTCATTCGTTGCTTTTCCATAAGCTGTCAAAAGAAATGCGATATGCTGATTCCAATGCCTTTGACACTGTTCTAAAATGATGGCCAGCTGAGCCCTTCAAATCTAATTGAATTTTGCATCCATCTCATTTTACCATTGGTGCTTAGAGCAGGAGCAAATTATCTGGATTCCCAGAATCTTCCAGGGCAGCTGAAATATTTTGGGTTAGAATTTCCCCCTTCATTGACATACAGTCCCTAGAGATGTAAAAAATCCATTCATTCATTTGCAGAGCTGGATGGAAAATAGTAGGTGATTTTGGTGAAATAGCTACATCATTAAAGTTTGTTTTTTTTCCCAAATGGGAATTCATGAAAATAAGATAAAATTGGTGGGGTGAAGATTGATGGGTTTTCAGGATCTGAGTCTTTCAAGAAGTGAGTGAGCCAGAAAGGAAATTTTTGTCTTTCTAAATGCCCTTATGGAAGGTTTTTGTTAACTGACAGAATTAACATTGACTGAAGCTTGCCAGCACAGCTGCAAAAAGAGAGATCCCTGCCCAAACTGCTCTTCCTATCCTAGATCTGGGAATCATTCGACCTTTTTAAACCCAGGGAAATAAAGACATGACCGCACTGTGGAGTAAAGTACAAAGAAGCTTGGTTGCCAGCCAGCCTCATCACAGGATGGCCGTGTGACCTCAGTGTAGGGCCATGACTACAGCACCGCGTTCAGCTGTGCCAGGGTACCCCAGTGCACACAGAAAAACCACATGCCATCATCATCCCAGCATAAGGAATCTTTCTTCACTGTAGGCATGACTAAACGTTCAAGGTACCAAGGGCTCAGAAAGTTTCTGTCAAGTTCACTGACAGGAACTGGAAATTAACACATAACTGTTGCTGATAAAAGACATTGCTTCCTGTGGATGCATGTTTAGTAGTATACTTTTGGATGGATAAGTCATGTTTAAGACCTTGAGTTACAAAAGAATAATGATTTTCTGAAATCACTGACCAGTTAGTGGGCAAGCAAAAGCAGAATGATAAAATTGTTTACAAGGTTACATAAAAGCCAATATTTAAAATTCAATTCGTTGCTAGTGCTACATATGATTTTGAACTTATTTGTAAAGCTGTGTAATTAAATATATTAAAGAGATGGGAAAACTGATGATGTATCCAAAGAAAACTTGAATTTTAACATTGGCTTTTGGAAATTGGGAAAAAATGGCAAGTACTGTATTTTGTAATAGGATAGAGGATGTTTTTCTTGGTGTTAAGAAAACAAACTCAGGAGCCAGAATATGCCTATATACAGCTCTGGCATCAATTTTTTTTTCTGCATTTAAGCCAATTACAGCAACATTTTAAAGTCTGAATGTTTAAATATAGCTAATGTTAAGCAGAGAGTTCAGTGAGGAGTAAATTCCCTCAGCTTCTTTGGGAATCAAGTCCACTGATTCAGGAGGATGAATGTGAATGCTTAGCTTGATAAAATTAGGCATAGTGATTTGACAGTTCTGGCCTAATCAGGACTGTATTTCATTTTATATTCCTGTGAAACGGGACTACTAATATGAATGAAGATTATTCAGTAGTGAGTAAGTCATTCTCAGACCGGCTGTACATACTATACAAACGCAAAGCATTATTAACATCCATAATCTGAAATTTTGTTGTTGGCCAGACTGCTTACATATACTTTTGCTGCAAGAGTGTAGTCTCATCCTGTGAGAGGCCTTTTTCTTATGGTAAAATTATCATATTTTGAAATACATTACTCAAGTATACTAGTGGTAGCCACTATTCATTTGATACAGAGGGAAATGTCAAGTATATTATTCAATAGCTATTCACCCTGTACTGGAGACAATAATTAGTGGTATAATCAGGAAGAAAATTGCTGCAATGAAGAATTCACTAATAGAGTATGATTACCTCCCTCAGAAAGTTACTGTACTTTTTTAGAATCACAACATCTCTGTTACTAGCTGCCGAAGAGTGTTTTTGCCAGTGTATTGTCAATGAATACTCTCAAAAGTACCCTTCAGTGGATAGTAAAAAACTGAAAAAGCAATTCTCTCATTGAGTAATGATTGCTTTGGAAAGACCCTGTAGCATAGTATAATACAAACACAGAATTATATGATTTATTTATAGAGCCTTGGTTGTAATGACTCACCAGCTATTCCAGTGGTTTGTGGGCTACTTCACAGGCTTGTTTTTTTTTTTTTTTTAATGGAAGTTACTGCAAAAAAGAGTAAAGGCCATCCTCTAGCACAAATCCTATGAGATTTTGAGAAACTTGAAATTTCGAAAAGGCTTACTCTTAAACACCTTAATAATGTTTCTTCTCTCAAGGCAGATATCTGCAGAGAAAAGTGTGGAACACAAGGTTGTTATCCAGATCCCACTGAGACATGCAAAAAGTTTGAAAGGACAGGCTCAGTAGTCTTGATTCTTGGTTACTCAGGGAAAGGACATTTCCTAATGGGATAAAGAAGCAGCCACAGGGATTATCTGTAGCATAAAAAACCCAAGATCTCTGACAAATTACAGGTACAGTATGTGGTAACATTCATCAGACTCACCAGGGAACTGATAGGAATCAGGCTTTCTCAGTGAGCAACAAGCAAACAGCAAACTAAATTCTAGCTGCTCTATCTCTCATGGTGTGTTGGTACATTTAAAAAGTAAGAACTTAGATGTCCCCTTATTCCATTTTATTCTCTGCATTACATAGTGTAAAGACAGACTTGTTGCCCTGGCTCTGTACTGTGTGACATAAATACACACTGTGATGTACTAATCTAGTTCTGATAAACTGTACAGGAAAGAAAGAGCATTGCTAAACATGGGAAAGAAAATATGAATGATGAGGGACTTGCCAGAAGTCAGATAACCTTGAAATCAAATGTAATTTTTCTTTAATTTTCAATGACTTGAAGGTTCTACTTTCAGTCTAGCCATAGAAATTCAGATTTACTAATAGCTGAACCAAATTCACAGTTTTTGAAGTACCTTCTGTTTGAAATGCTAGTCAGTGTGCCTTCAGATGAAGTTTCATCTCTCTTAACCTCTGACACAACACAGAGATATGTAAAATAAGACCCAGGCCACCTCATGTTTCTGGTTACAAAAATAAAAAAAACAGTGATAACTCCAGAAACATTACAAAGCCTAACTAGCCAGAGTTGACAAAGGGTCAGGAAGATGAGGCTCCAAACCCGAGGACACCAGCAGCTCTGAACTGAATGGGCTTCAAGGCTGTGTTGGGGGAATGATGTATAGAAGATAAAATAGACTGGATTTTCTGGGGAAAAAAAATATTGTGCATATTTATATTGTAAAGGACTGACACTCTACCACTGCAAAAGGTGCTGCAAGATTTCATGAGGTGAACAATTAACAATGCAAGAAATGGTAGGTTATTGACCGTGGACTTTATTTAGAAGTTAAGCGCACTAGTGGTTCGAATATATGAATTGTTCTGTAACAGCAATCACTTATGAGCAGAGTGCTTCCTAGAAGGCTGACTCAAGCAAAAATATTTTTTTACTTTCCTGAAAACTAAGGCTGGATTGTTGTTTCTGAAATGGACATTTTAAAAAAAAATCTTGATTTTAAATGTCTGAAAATTTGAATAGTAACTATTTAATACTAAAAATGTGACCTGTTCAGTTAACTCTTCTTCCTCAAATGAATTTGGATTAACCATAAAAATTCCTTTTTTTATGCATTTTGAAAACATATTTGATAATCATAGAACCATAAAACGATAGAATGATTTGGTTAATGATCCTGAGAAAATTTTGAAATGTCAAGAAATATCTACTTTTCAACTTTTGAATGGGGAATGGCTTTTCCACTTAATTTTTTCCAGAGCAGTTTCTCATTTTTCAACCGTCTTAACATATCAAAACATTTCAAAGTAAGGAAGGACTCAGAATTACACAGAACCAGGCACCTGACAGAACATCACCACAGCAACATTCTGCAAACACAGAATGAGAGCCCTTTTCCTGCATCTCACAAGGACCTGCTACCACACCTCCTTCCACAGTCTATTAGAGAGCGTGCTGTTCATCAGAAGAAGATGTCTATATGAGCAAAGCAATTTGAATTATTTTTTATTTTTTCTCCTTCAAGATTTTCTTTACAATGCTGAAGCTTTAAAAATTGCCCCAATGTAATGTAAAATATGTAGGAGTTTATTCCAGCTTCTGTAAATCTTCTCTGGGATTTGCAGTGCATTTTACATTTTTCTTCTGCTCATGTTACAAATTACTTTCTGTTTCTGGCAGGAACCCCTAATTTTTTTGAGTAATTATACTATCTCTTTATGTCTATGATAATCAGCTTTAATACGTTTACCGTCAATTTCTTCTTCCTACCCCATGAATCCATAACAGTCCTCTCTGTGTTGCCTGATAAAATAAAGACTTTATCCTGAAAGCTCCATCATAGATATAAGGGAAAAGGATTGTTTGCTGTAGGAGCAAAGCAGACAGTCTCAGTATAGCAGCAGCACTGGAAAAAAATGTGCAAGCTGTAAATTTTAATGAGGAGAATGTTTTATGGAAAGAAAAGTCTACTTTTTATTTGTAGATGTTAGCTTGCATAGAGCCTTCATTCTGCAATGTAAAACTGACTAAAAGGACCCCTTCTGCAATGAGAAATCAAAATCCATTCTCTTTTAAGAAGTTTTCTTTTATGTATGGACCACCAAGAAAGAAACTTCCAAACAAGGCTTCTCTGTTCCTGCCGAGGTTTGAATTGAAATCTCTCCTCACATTTCCTGAACTGCAGGTGAGATATCAGCCTCTCACTCTGTCGGTCTTAGAGATCAGCATGGAACTGGCTTAAGGTGGCTTGATATAGATTTGCTATTTGCAAATTAAAATCCTTCATCTCTGAAAAGAATCCAATATAGAACACAGTTCTTTACTAACTGTGGCCCTAAAGTTTTTAATGGCTCTTACCTCAGAGGGTCTTTCAAGAGTTGCCTTTTCAGACCTATTATATAGACCTAATTATTTTAGGCGTTAGAGCACATATGTGAAACTATTGGGCTAGCTCATGCAGACTTAGGTTTTTAGGGCTAAGAACTTTTAAGGCCAGATATGTAAGACCTATGAGGTTTTTTTCCCCAAAGAAAATAGTTTAGAAGGAATAACTTGAGAAATGAGCAGCGAATAAACATATTTTACCACTATCAGATTAAGATAGAGGGGCTAGATCGTGGACTAAAAGGATTTTACATTATTGACAGTTCAGCTACATTTATCTGCCCCTGACATATGCACTTACTTCAGTCTGTGGAAGTCAAGACCTTTCCTGAAATATAAAACAATTAGATGAAACACCTGTCCCAAAAGGCAATTTTGCAACTAGCATTTCTTCAAGATTTTTACTCCCTATTTTCCAAACCTAATTCCTTTATTCCTTTTATCAATTTTATTCAGGATTTAGAGGTTTTCTATTTACTATTGTAGCACATAAATTTGCCATGTTGTATCTTCATGATCGACAAGTAGTTAAGTAGAATTCTTGTTGTCTGTTACCATGAAAGGCCAATCTCTTTGTGCTGGCTTTCTTGAACTCCTGTTTTCCCAGCTAATGTATGGAGGTCAGTATCATTCATCTGTAGGCTTTGGACTTTAAAAAATGACAGACTGTGATAAGACAGGGGCTGCTTTCTGATTGTTTCCAGTGGTGATTGTTTCTGACAGGGCATTCCCCTGACGGTGAAATCCTGCTAGAACATTTCAGATCAAAATGACTTCTAATACTTTAAAATTTTCTAGAACTTAGAAAAAGGTATGGACATTTTGAATGAGGTTCTGTTATCATAGTGAAGAGTACCTTAGAGGACAAAAACACTGATGCTACAGCATGATTCTACTAAGAATAAGATACTGGTCCTTCACAAGGTAGTTGAACTGGAATTCTGGTAGTTGAACTAAAGCAGGGATATGACAGAAAATCAAGTTCCATGCTTCTTGCTATAATCAGGAAAAAATGGGTTCCTGTCTATAAGTACCTTAAGTAGTCCAGATCCTTTCCAAAGCTGGGATAAAACTACAAGGCTCAGTGGACTCTACTTCGACCTGTGACAGAGCTTGAATGTTCTTGTATATTTAAAAAGATACATCAGGGACCATGTCCTGTGCAGTTTAAACTGGTGAAGCTTGATTTCCCAATTTTTTACCCAAAGGAGACAAAGATGCTTTATAGCTTGTGCTAAACAGAGCAGATGTTCACAGGACCTTTTGGGGCTTCCAGTTAGAACTGAAATGGCCTACTTTGCAGTCTTGTGTTTCTGTGAGACTGAAGGAGTAAGTCTCATTCAGTCTCTTTGAGGTACCATATATTACAGAGGATATGTTCTGGGACATTGCTCTCCTACCTATGTGTAAGTGAGAGAGTTTCATTAGGCAGAGGAATCAAGAGTGAGAGACTTCTGTTGGCAACAGATTGGAGAAAAGGGGATGATGAGAGGAATCAGTGAAGGCTTGGAGGCATCTGCTGCTGTTTTTTACATTTGCTTGGGGGCATTTGCATGAAAAAGCAGGTATATCATAAATGGTATGATAATCCAAGTATTTAGAGTATTTGCTCTAAAAAGGAAAAAAAGAGGCTGCTTAAGGAGCTGACAGAAAGAATTTAGGTCTGTGTGTGATGCACACTGTGTATGCGTGTGTATGATGTAGATAAGAGAATTGAAAGACTGTGGAGGTTGTTAGCAAAACAGTGAACATGGGGAAAAGAATCCACAGGCAGGAGAGAAGCTAGCAGAGCATTGACAGGGTGGGAACAGCCACAGACTAAGCCCAGGCTGCTCTGAAGAAGGGTGGCAGAGCACTGGGAATGGCCCTTTGTGCAACCCATCCACCCTTACAGCAAGGATAATCTGGGACTACATTTTTGGGAGCTAAGGTGTATTTTCTATCATCAGGATTGTACCTGGAAGGACTCAGCCAGACTTTGCTCCCATAAAAGACAGTATGTCTGTCACACTCTGAGGTCTCTTCTTGGACACCCCTGTGAAGCACAGAGTAACTGCACCTGTTAGCTTGCCACAGCTGAAATGCTTTGCCACCGTGCTCCTCATGTGCTAAGGATCTGCTATTAATTTTTGTGAATGTTTTCCCACTTAAGAATCTTCCAAAAATTATTGTGGAAGTGCACATTATATTATGGTAGCATGCAAAGGCCTCTGTCCACATTTCTACCTTCTGTCTCATTCTTTTCACATTGCTGTTACTGAAACAGCATGGGAGAAAATCCAATACTGCATAGTCTTTGGTTGTGTGCCAAAGTGGTTAAGCAGCAAAATAGGGCCCCAGTGTTAGTGATGGCAGTCTGTAAAACAGGAATAATTTTCTATTGAATACCTGATTGAATTACTCATGAATTGCTGCTCTGCTGAGAAAATGATATTGGAGGTTGGCAGGCGGTCACCATTTTTATTTGCTAGAGCGTATTATCTGAATTTGCCTGTCAGGTGATTGCCTGGTTAGCCCCTTCCCAGTATAAATAACTATGTATTTAAAAATGTGACAAATAATAGTAATAAAGTTTATAGGGGAAAAAATCATTCTTGCTGCTACAAGGAATAGCACTTAACCCAGACATTTATCTACTGCTTACAAAAAAACTGAGATGATAATATATTCCAGTGGTTTGAAAAAATAAAAAGAAGGAAGATTCATTGTTTCTTCCCCTTCCTTCTTCTTGTAGCTACAGTTTAGAATAGCTTTGCAGTGAACTGCTACTTTATTTTGTTATGCTTATGGAGTTTGATAATTTGAACAGCCCTTGCAGTGGTATCATTTTGTTCAGTGAGCCAGACATTGCAAAATTGTGCATTTTTATGTAATTGAGATAATTTTGCCTGGTAGCTGGTGGAAAATTACATAAAAATTTGTATGCATTGGCCAACTCATTTAATGTGATATGTCACTTTTTCAGATGATCGGCATTTTTTCCTGGTACTGCAGTGCTGTGCAGCAAATCAAGGTTTTTTGTACTTTGTCTCTAATGTTACAATAATGAACAACATAATGCTTCCCAAGGAAGAAATACAATGCTCATTTTCCCTCTGGCAAATGCGAATGTAGCCATTAGGAACAGTGCTTTCCCAACTGGTCCTTGGAGGGAAGGGCCAGTATACTGTTAATAGATACATGGGTTTCATTCAGAGCATAGAAAACTTATGTCATGTAACACTTGACTGTGAGCCTCTCTCTGTTCCACTGTGAAGCTGTGGGGCAGATTCCTCTCATTTCACTGCCGCTGTCCCAAGTGGTGCCTTACATCAGCTGGACTGGAAAAGTTAAGTAGACTGTTTGAGGGATACCATACTCATGACAGCTTCATCTCAAAATGAGTAGAATGTCTTCCACAATGATCCTCTTTGTCCTTTTGGTTACAGGAAGCTTTTGACAACAAGTATTAGATCTCTTTTTACAGACAGCAAGCACCAAAGTGTAAAGTTCCGTGACTGGAAGGAAAGAGCTAACACCATGTCTTATTGGTAATCTTTTGTCAGGAACAGGAAATACAAGGCACTCTCTTGCAGAGGTTCAGTGACTTAGACCAAATCCAGCTCAGATGTGAACCACTGATGGAGAAGTTTGTGTGGCTGGTGCCAGTGGTGTACCTGCTCCACCTGTAAAGAGAGGAGCATCAGTCTCCAGCGGTGTCTATCCAGCAGGCTGTGCAGACAGGCAGTGAGACCTGCAGCTGCAGGGGGGCCCCTTGGGTCTTTGAGTTCCAGGTGCTACAACTCTTCCATAAACATGAGACTCCTCCGTGGGGAGGGTCAAATGAGGAAGGAGGTATGTGCTTGCACTAGAAGCAGCAGAGAGACTCCCAGTGTGATAAATACCTGGCTGCTAAGCTGTTGCTCAACACTGCTAGGATATTTTAGGTAGAGGATTTTTTTTCGGGAATCTAGGGTATCAGATCAGATCAGACTGGCAGTGCAAAGCACATGCCATGAGATGCACTGCCAGCATGGCAGTGAACTATTTTTATACTGGTAGCAACAAAAGGTATGGTGGATCCTTAAACCTTTGCCTTTGGGGTTTTAGAGAAAGACTAGGGAGGTCTCACTTTAGACATCAGCTGGCCAGAAGAGGCAAGGCCTAAACAGAAAACTTTAACAAAGCAGTAGCCACCGCTGTTTAGACAATTTCAGTGTCAGAGCATGCCCTAATGACCATGGAAAGAAAGGCCAGGTAGACAACCCAAAACAATTTCTCTCAAAGTGCTTTTTTTTCTAGAAGAGCTATGTCCTGGTTTGAGACAAACTGGGGGGAAATGTTCTGGAAGGAACGTCTCTACAGAAGGCAGGTTTCAGCAGCCCCTCCCCCACCAGGTTCAGAAAAAAAATTCTTGGGGGAAAGTGAAAAAAAATCCTGTTTATTTAACAAGCAAAGTTCACGCAGGCACAAAATGGATAATGTTAGGTAATAAACCTTTTCGTTGTGGAGAAAAACCTGTTAGATTCAGAGTCCTTTCTGTAGGTGTGGCTCTGCTCTCTCTGGAGCTGGGGTGCAGCGTGGGCCCCTCTGGGCTGCGGTGTGGCGCCTCCCAGTGATGGTGTTCCGCACTGGAGCTGAACAGTTCCAGGAGAAGAAGAAAAAGCTCCAGTCCCAGGAAAACTTTCTTGCTTCAGCTAGCAGGCTAGCTAGAAAGCAAAAAATTTTAACTCTCCATCTCTCTCCTGAGAAAAAGGAGCTAAGAGCTGGGGAAAAACAGGAAGGTGCTTCCTTGGCTCTGCAGCGGTGAGGATGCGGGGGAGTGAGCGTGTCCTTGAACACAAACTGCGCTGAAGAATTCGCTTGGCTCCCCCCGCCTTTCTCTCGGACCCAGTTTAAAGGCACAGAAAGGCACAGGATTCATATCTGGAATAGAGCAGGTGATAGGGGATACAACATCATAAAGTCACCACAAGACAAGTTCTTAAAGTTTTGGCTAAATTAACTTTGGCAATAGTCTTTCAACTTCTTGTGCCAGAGCTGGCAATCTGAATCCTACTCTTGGGCTCAGACCAAAGCAGAAATCACCACCCAAAAGCTACTTTCTTGCAGGGCCTGAGTGAGAAACTGACATCAAGAGAATCCTCTCACTGAGGATCTCTCTCAGTATGCACTCACCTGGTTGAAGACAGTGGTTACCTAAGGGAGAACTTTTTGCCAAGGTGGTGCTTACAGCCTAACACAAGATAGAAGGACAACTGAGTTGAAATAAGATCACTTTTCAATGGAAATGTTTTGCATGAAATGTCTTTGCCAGATATATGTGCTCTTTGACTTGCTTTCAATGGAAAATGAGCCATTTTTGGAAGATATTCCCTTAAAACAACATTTGGAATATGTGAAAGTAGGTAAGCTCTTACTACAAATTCATGGAATTCTGTGGGGCATTAAATGTGAATTTCACAGAACTCTGATTTGAAGCCAGTTCTGACGGTCTTCTGACTGTAATTCAGAATAAAATATCATAAATAATGTAATGGTGAATAGTAATAGCAGTTATGCTAAATATACTCCGTAGAGCAATCCCATTATGGGCTCCTTTAACCAACAGGGCAGTTTTGTAAAAAGAAATGTATTAAAACAGTTTGCAATGAGGCTTGTCCCTGGGACACCCTCTACACACTCACTGCCCAAACAATCTTATGCATTAACAGAGATTCTCAGGACAGGGGAAGCAAGCAAGTATCTTACAACACTTTCCCCAACTGTGCTTTGTGAGACTAATCTGAAATAAGATACATCTAGCCCAAAGAACTTTATCTTTTGATTTTAAACTGGATAATTGTACATGGTAGTCCTGAAGAAAACTGGGAGATTGATTTGTGTATTCAAAAAGTCTTGAAGTCTTGAGATCAAAATAACTTGTTTAATGATAATACTCTCATATGGTTTAAATAGGAAGACAGATATGGGCTAATAAGGTTGGGATCTAATTCATATGATCTTGACTCCTGTTGTTACACTAGCTGCATCCATTAGGATGTATTTTATCAAGTCAGAAAAGGTACTTATACCCTCACTAGATCTAGCTTTTAAAAGGCACCCGTTACAGTCTTTGAACTCCCTGCTAAGTCAAGGTCTGAGTTTGTACCTCTTACATGATTCCTAGTGTCTCTTAAGGTTAAGTAATATACATTAATCCAAATATTAGTCAAAACCCACAAACAAGCAGTCTTGCTAATGTACAGATGCATCAATCTATTTAAATATGGTTTAAAGGAAGCCATCAATATTGAAAAATATTCATGTTGGGAAGGTTTAGAGGCTAATAGGCATTGCTATCCTCCTGAGGGTATGCTGAAAATGGTGATAAATGACAAGGATATAAAGTGCATAATAATATCAAAAAATGTAAAGTACTTGATCTTCTCATTGCAAAAAGAGTACTGCAGAGTCAGAGTTGGTATAAATATCCTGAAATGGGTTCCAATCTGTCTAACTTAAGTACCCAGCTTTCACAAAGGTACCTCTAAAGGTATCAAGTAGGCAGATCATCTCTCTCTACCTTAGATGCCTGAACTGATGCAGGTAGTATTTTCCACTGGAAGCTTCCAGAAGCACATTTCTCTCTCCATCATCTAAAAAGGATCTCAGGAACACGTTAGAAATCCCGTGAGATATACCTGACATGTGCAAATCTCTGTGATACAGTAACTAGCACTGTTTTCCAAAAGGTACCTTCTGAACAAATACCAATGCAAAGGTGAGTTGTAAGTGGATTCTAAGACTCAGTATATTCATGAAGGTAATCTGGGTGAATAATTACCCTAATATGTTAAATGTATTGAATCTTTAATGTATTAGGTTCCATAGCTACCTCTCTTTTTAGACAAATATTTGGAGCCGTAGAAAATAATTCAAAACAGTTCCTCTCTAATACTTGATAGGCAGCATATCAACTTCCCCCTCCTCCTCATACTTTGAGTTATGCATTTTTGCAGTCTTTCACCAAAAACTGGTATCAGTTGTACTGTTCAGGTGACCAGGTTTATGCAACAGTCCAAAATGTGAAATTAAAAACTTCAACATGGGAAAAGCAAAAAACATTCTCACAAAATCTTTGTGAAACACAGTTATATAAATAGTTGAGCTGGCATGTCTGAGAGGGTAGTAAGTTCTCATAGAGAAGAGGCAGAATGGAATAAGGTCTGGACAGAGGAGCTTAAACTAGGTCTGCTACTGACAGAACTAGTAATCTGGAATGACATCTTAGGAAATTTCTCTGAAGCCAGACAGAAATCTGAGTTGCATCAGCAAACCAACGTTACATTTCAAAGACTACTAGGTTCCATAAAGAGTCACCAAACTTCTTAACTCGGATATGCAGTATGGTGTAGATTTCTGTCAGGTGTATCTGTTTATGAACGCAAATACACTCATGGCTTTTCTTCATCTGAGTGGAGCAGCAGTAGAATGACAAAGCTCTAGATGCTTTGGTCAGGGAGTTACTACTGAGAACTAAGGTCCTACACTCCAACATTTCTGCTGACGGAAAATTAACACTTTGAGAATAATTCCTCCTGATACACAAGTGAATGTTAGATGAACACAAGTTTCCTGCTTTGAGCGACTGTAAAACCTGTATGTAAAAGAAAATTTTATGCACAGACTTCCTGGCGATAAAGGCAAATGAATCTCTCTATCAACCTTTGTGCTGTCAATGCCTATTTGTCCAAAGGAGCAGTTTATTATGATATGACACTTTTGAAAGGCCCAGAGGGAAGGGTTTAGACAGGCATTCAGAATTCAGTAGCATAAACAGAAAAGGAGAAGTTGTCATCTTCAGAAACAACCTACTGGTAGAACTTGCAGATAGCATTTCTCTCTGCTTTAAATAGCAATTCTGTCATTTCTGAAAGGAGAACAGGGGTTGAATGTTGATTTGACATTTTCTTAACTGATTTAACTGGAAGCTAGAGAATTATATCTCTACAGAGATCCAGGAAAGAGTTGCATTATATGTTGATCCTTGAATCTCTATAATTTTGGACAGAGAGTTTCTAGTTTCACCAATTAATTATTAACAAAAAAGCTAGACCATTTGTGGCTCCCCACAATTCCTTGCTGGCAGAGCTATCTGGAGAATGTTACAAGTGCTATTTTTCTGTAGAATTACTTTCGCTACAAAGTATGGTCGTGCTCATAAAGTTTGAGAAAAAGATTAATTTCTGGCTTCTGCTTTACTAAAGGTTATTCTGCCGTACAGGGAGAAGTGAAGTACCATGCAGTCATGCACAAAACTGCTCTGCTCTCAATCCATTCAATTAAGTCATCAAGGAGATTCTGTTCCATACCACCCTTCCTTGATTCTGTGCCTCCTTGCACCTTGTAACCCAGCTGCTTGCCTGCACCTGCTGTGTGCACAATCCAATCGGAATGTATGGGATGGCCAGGCACTGTTATATCTATTTCAGGAGACACACACTGGCACTTTTTCTATAGCAGACACTGCTCAAAGGAAAAGGGCTTCAACTCCATTAAGAACTGCAGTTAATGTCACGCTTGCATTCCGCAGCTCTCCCTCGAGCATGTTACAGAGAGAGTCTTACATTCTTGTCTGGATAGTTCACAAAACCCATCTTCCTGGACACAAATGTTTGTGACTATACCTGCACAGTGGAATTTATGGATATGGAAGTCTAAGTGCTTTGCTAAAACAAGGCCATAAGGGAGTCCAGGTAATGGAAAATTTATCACTTTCACTGATAATCTACTGTAGTGGTTTATGACTCTCATTTCTAAGAGTCATTTCTTTCAGTTTAAACTTTGCAGATTTAATTTTTGAAATATCTGGTGACTTTTTTAATATCTGAGAGTTTTGCCATACATAATTAAATCTCACATAAGCTTGAAAAGTGAAGCTTACCTGCAATCTAAAGAGAATGTTGGTCTTAGGTGAGCCTTCTGCTCAAAGTATATTTCATCCTACAAACGCATTCATTTACTTTGCTGCTAGTCAATTAACTGTCAAGGTATATCAGTAGTTCAGTCTTTGGAGCTATATCCTTATCTAAAGTCTGGGGATAAGTCCTTTTCCAAGCATTATCAGACGCTATAAAGAAAGATATAAGGTCTTCTCACCAGCTCAGCGGAAGAGACAGCTGATACACCATCAAAAAATATTACTACTGCAATTTATTCCTCTCACAGAAATGTATTAAGTAAATATATCTGAAGATGTTGAAAGATTTAGAAACAAATCAAAACAAAACAAATACAACAAAACTCACAGACTACCTTCTAGCCTGTCAATATTTTTTTTTAAAATATCAACTCATTAATTTGTTAATTTTAAAATTAGGTGTAAATCATGTTCTTGCAATTTAGGATTAGGAGGGTAGAAAATAATGATTTATAGTTAAGGTATCTCAAATAAATACAAATATGTCTTTAATACAGAAGCCCTTAAAAGATAAGCCAAGAGGAATGAAAAGATTCAGAGCAAGATTTATTTGTCCTGCTCTCAGTTTTCGTCTAGATCTACCCATGTGTATTTATGTAGGGTGCTCAGATATCACTTTGCAGGGCCAGTTTTTATTGCCTCCTGTTTTCATTTTATTTTATAATTTTTTCACGTTGTTTTTCTTCAGAACTAGTTGGAAAAAAATATGAAAATAAAATAAATAATAGCACTGTTTTGAAGATGAAATAATAATCTAAATGTTGAGGTATCATTGCATTACTGCAATTCTAAATAACTATTGGTGGGATGAATTTAATTCATATTAATTCCTGTGTTTGAGCCTTTAGTCTATATTGATCACTTGAGTACTTAAGCTTTAAAATTCTACATAAAATTTGTAATTTGATACAGTAATATACTTCATTATTTATCCTTGGAGATGGGTAAAGATTTAAGCCTCCATCATGCTGTGTTGCATAACTTAAAAGACATCTTTCACAATGTACACTTCTGCCTAGTAAGCATAGATCTGTCCCTCAGTAAGCTCCTGGGTTTGCAAAGTGAGGTGAATGGTGCACAGCTTCCACTGGGGACTTTCCAACACGTCAGGAGTGTGATGCTGCAAAGCTGGTCAAACACCTAATCAATGAGCACACCAAATTAGTTCTTGGTGTGTTGCCCTGGTTTTTGCTAAAGCCTTCTGTTTTTAACCTTGGAGTCAAATTCTTTCACACAGTTCATGTAAATAACAGTCAGTGTTTACTTATCGGTATTTTCTGTTTTTCATTCCTTTTGTGATAAGAGAACTTTGATGAGCACCTTTCTTCTCCAGTGGGATTGAGAAGGAAGTGACATGCTCTCCAATCCCTTGTGGAGTTGGGATGTGTATATGAATGTGAGATTGTAAATAATAAACAGATTATTCCCTCCTTTCTGCTGAACCTGGCAGATGTGAGAGCGTCTTTATTGTGTCTTCCCAGACACATTGGTGCATCATGAAAAAGAGATCATACAGAGGCAATTAACACAAATGTGCCTCAAAAGGCAATTTAAAATACTTCACTTTAAAGAACTTGTATATGTAAGAAATCTAAACACTTGGGCAGGTGATCTAGATTATAGCTATGTCCACTGAACCAGCCACCTTCTATTTCCTTTATTGTCAGTTGTGAATAAAATGGTAATTTGGGAAATGAAGTTTGACCTGTTATTTTGGGCATCTATATTAGAATGAGGTGAATTATGTCCTATAATTGCCTATTTTTTCTAAACAGTTTGGGACTGGTTAAGTAAGACATAGATGTCTATACCAGGTCAGGTGAATCCTACACATTTCTGTAGAATGCCTTGAGTTAGAGCTAAATATCTCCAAAGAAAAAGAGGTTAATTGGGAATGGCAGGCAAAATTAGAAATATCCCAGGGAATAAATTGGATCAGTGAAGCAAATGGGTTGTTACTCCTAATTTAAAGTAAGCTTCTTTCAGGAAAGCCTCTATTTAATAAAAACAGAGCCCAGTGGAAGCCCAATGAAAATTGAATGCTTTACAATAAATAACAAAGTAAGATATTACCCTGAGAAGTTGAACTCAGCTCTTTGAAACACAGCACACAACATTCATGACAAATCTCCTTGTCATACACTAGGAGTTTTTTACATTAGGAGAAATAAAGAATCCATTCTCACACTCACTATTTGGAAAGATTTTTATTTTTATTTGTTTATTCAAAGACAATGCTTAAACCCATAAACATTATGTCATATTTAGTTGTCTGGTACATGCATATTTACAGATAACATTGCTTTTCTCATTAGCTGCTATTACATAGTGTTCTAAGAAAATTTTAGTAGAGATTTAATTGAAAATCAGGATTCATTTCTTAGATATTGTGTGCAAATAATATGTATCCATTGTTCTACTGTTCAAAACTGAAAATTATGCTTTATCGTCTCACTTAATTTAGTAGCTAGATTTAGAAGATACAACATTGAACGATGGTCTCAATAAAACAGTAAGGGGGAATCTGGAGTCCTATATCAATAATAAAATTTAAAGCAAACAGAAAATTATCTGTTGTGGTACAGACACTGGGCTAAACTAAACATGTCTGTACAGAACCATAATGAGACATTTTGTCATCTGGGATGCTGCCTCAGCTGGCCCTCTGCCTCCTGCCAGCTGCTGCAGTTGACTTCTCTGGACCTGCTCACTGCAGACTGAGGAGCTACACCAGCCAATTGCTGCTCTGGTGTGCTCTACTATGGCTCTGTGGCTACACTGCTTTTTGTGAAAATGTCTTGATGCTCAAAAAGTTGCATTACAGCAGTTCTATTTGCAGTGGTCTACTCCTTGCTGTGACTGAAAATCTTAAAGATTATTGATTTGAATAAGTGCATGCTGCATAATAGTAGTTTTGTGAGATGCTTTATAGTTTTACATCATGGGCAAAGGAAGCTGTGGAAAATCTGGTATATCTTGACACTCGAAATCTTGAGTTCTTCTATGATTCATGAAAGAAATGAGAAGGATGAGGGCTGCCAGACTTAAAAGATCTAATATCACTAAGCCTCAGGGGACACTGCTTAAGAGCACAGAGAGGTCCAGAGACTGATTCCAAGGTCAGCCAGATCACTTGAACGACTTGACATTTGGGATTTGTTATCTTAGCTTTTGAATTATAAATGAAGTTTATATGCAGAGAACATCTCCAGTATTATTTTCTTTAATGTAAGAATTTTTTTAATTTGAAAATACAGTTTTATATATTTGGTTCTCTGACTTTAAAACTTGGGCTTCTCTTTCGTCTCACAGATGGCCAATGGCTATGAAATATTAATGCTAACACTAATATAAATAATAAATTAAACAATGAAAACTTTGGCTTAAAAAGTCTAACTCTTACATGAGAACAGACTTAAAGGTGCACATGAAAGCAGGAATGAATTCTTATTTCTTCCATGTAAAGAATTGCCTGTTTATAAATCTGACATAATCTTGTTACTTTATGTTTCTACGTGGAGCACAAATGGTAACCACTTAGCAAGGTGAACTCCCTGTCTAGTCTCTCCCAATATTTGTTATTCTAATTTATCTTAGCAGAGAGAACATAAATTCCCTGAACGGCTGAGCTAAGCCCTGGTTTTGCTGCAGGCTCCTGATCCTGCATTCTTTGTGTCACTCCTAATGCCTTCAGAGGGTATCCAAAGGAAGCAGCTCAGACCCTGTAGCTCCGTATTTGACTAAAGGCAATTTAATATTTTTCAGTTTCACTTACCAGTTCCTGCTCTGAAGACAGTCTTGATGCATATCTTGCAGTTTTAACAATCTTTCCTTTCTTTTTGCTGTTGATTAGTTATAAAAATTGTGACGTAGTTTTCCATAACATGCTGTTTCCTTGCAATATTCTCACTTAGCAGGGTAGCTCTCTATTGATTATTTCTTTTTGGAAGAACCTTACCACAGTCCTATACTGTGAACCCTTGCCTCTTGAGAGACTTTCTAAAGTCTGTGAGCCTTCATGAAAGAATACTACACCTGAAAGTAGAATTACTCTTTGAATTGTGACGTCCCTATGCAGTACATATTCAGCCCTACAATATGGAGTGATAAAAAACTTTTCAATTGTGCTATTTTTTTCAGATTATATTAGTATGAAAATTATTGGCCGTTTTGTAAGTCTTTCTCTTAAGGGATCGTAAAACAGGTGGAAAATGGATGTGTTTATTTTTCTGAGAGCCTCCTGTGTTAAGCAGCCATGCTGGCAAGTTTAGGCAAATTTCTTACAGTGCCACAGTGGATGTGCTTGGACTTGAAGGAAACAAACTCTGAGTAGAGAATTTATTTTCTCAATTTACTGGTTAATTTAGCTGAACTGGATAGGCAAAATGCAAACCCTGACCCTCATCTCTAAGGTTTTGTATAGCTGCTGTAGTGGAAGGCCTGTGTTGATGGTCATTAAGGAAGTCAGAGTTTAAATTTTTGGGATCATTAAGAAGGACTAGCTCAGGCCCTGATCAGCAAGTATGCAAGAATAAACCTGAGCTGCTTGATGCTTAGTGAAATAATTTTCTTCCCTTAGTCACAAAGATATCCTTGTCTTGAAGAAAAATCCTTTACTGAAAGGAGGAAAGAGGATGAGTAAGTGCATGACAGATTCTTCATAGTTTAGGCAACTCTTCACACTTCTCCTCTCTAGCTCCTTGGTAGGACCGCTGTTAGGGCATCTGACTGTTTGGCATCTTCTCCAGTATCACCTTCTTTCTAATTTAGGACTGTCAGGTCCCATGGGTTTTGTGTTTACCCTGAGGGGCAGAAAGGTCTCACCCCAGGCAGAGCTGCTCTGCAGCTTTAGCTGCCTTGTGGGCCCATCACACTCAGTGCTCACAGGCCCTCCCACCATCCCACACCTTTGCTAAGAAGTAGATCCACAGTGATTTCTGTTCTGTGAACAGGAGTGCAACAAGTACACAGGGTTTTTCACCCCTCTCTCTCACTTAGTTTTTTTTCTAAACATTTGGAGCCCAATGTTGCAAACGACTGATTTAACAGAGAGCATAGTCAATATTCAGTCAGGCATAGTCAACTACCCAAAATTTTTATACCTTCATAAAATTATTAAATCTTCCTTAATATTGTAATTGTAAGATTGGTTATTCTTAACCAAAACAACCCACTTATCATAAAAGAACATATAAAAATTGAATATGTCTAAGGCCTGCTCATTAACTCGTATTCCTTTTTTTTTTCTCTCCATGAGAAGCCAACAGCTCAGTGCTTCCCTTCTGGCTCCATCCCACCTGGAGCCCTTGGGAGAAAGATGGGGCCGTTTCCTTCCTTGGAATCAGCCACTCTGCTGGTACTACTATATTTTGAATGACTTCTCTGTACAGAACACTGTTTTGTGGGATGCAGAATAAAGAGACATTCATATTAGCAATCCTGCTGGCATTTGTGAAAGAACGTGGACACTCTGTACCAGATGAGCTGCTTCTTAGAGGTCTTTGAGGAGAATTTCTCAGTCACTATACCTTAGATTAAAATAAGAATATGTATTTTTACTATATATTATATAGTAATACAATAATATATGCAATTAATATGTGGGTAAGAAGCTCAGTGGAAGGAATCTAGGGTCCCTTTTTGAACTATTATCAAACCTACTTCTGGCAAACCAGAAGTGTTCCACAACTCTGAAGACCTTCCACTAAGAAAGCTCTAACAGAGTAATTTAGGTGATGAGACGAATTTAGAAACACACAACACATTAACCAATTCACAGTCCTATAACCAATCTACTCAGCAGCAATAAAAGGTGAAAATTAGCATCATGGAACAATCCAGTCTGATCCACTTGACTTAATGTCCCTTCTGCATTCAGCAACACTGCAAATTCTGGAAGAGCATTTGCAAATTGGAATGATGATTTTTTGTGATGCCATAAATCACTGGGGGAGAACAGAAAAGTTTCTGGATAAAAACATATGTCTCTTCTTGAACATGTATTAACATATTTGTCTTTGATCATATGCTTGGGGCAGAACAGCTGAATGTCCACACCTGGGTGGGAGCATTTATAAACAAGCTGTATTTACGTACTGCTGTCTGGGTACATATGACTGTGACAAATATTACAGAGAATGAAGAGATTACTAACTTTTAGGAAAATAATACATGATTTGGACATCTTGCAGAATCCATCTGTTCTCTTCCAGTATTTGGATCTAGGGGAGCTGATAAAACACAAAAACCACTAAGGTATTATCTCAAATTGAGAAAATGAAAAGTTGTGCCACACATGGTTTACATGAGCAGAAGATGCACTGTGGGTAACTAGAGCTTCATCTTAAAGTAGAGACCACCTATATTTTAATGAGTTACAGAGAGAAGAAAATCCTTTGGATCTTTATTGTTCTTCATATTATTAAAATTAAATTATTATTATTAATTCATAGAATCATAGAATATTAAGAGCTGGAAAGGAACTTAAAGATCATTTAGTCCCAAGCCCCGCTGCCCTATGCAGGGACACTTCCCACTAGACCAGGATGTTCAAGGTCTTATCCAACCTGGCTTTGAAAACTGCCAGGGATGGGGCATTCACAGCCTCCCTGGGTAACATGTTCCAGTGTCTCACCAATCAAACAATAAAAAATTTCTTCCTCATATGGAGCCTAAATTTCCACTCTTTCAATTTGTTGCCCATTACTCTTTGTTCTGTCACTATGGTTACTGACAAAGAGTTGCTCTCCAGCTTCCCTCAGGACACTTCGGTTACTGGAAGGTTGCTGTGATGTCTCCACACAACCTTCTCTTTTCCAGGCTGAACAGCCCCAACTTTCTCAGCCTGTCTTTATAGGTGAGGTGCTCCAGTCCTCTTACCAACTTTATGGCCCTCCAACCCAAATTTATCAGCCCATGGATATGACCATTTATCAGCCCTGGGTATTTTTTTTTTTTTCTAAAAGGAGAATTATCAGCTTTGGATAGATTTAAAGTTAATGCATGTTTTTCATCATGACTTGAACTCATATTTTATTGAAATAATGATACTTGGTGGAATCCTGTTTCCCTTTAAATCAGCTGCCAAATTTGTACTGATTTATTAGAGACAGCCTTTAAAATGCACACTTTAATTTTGCACATCATCTCTACAAAATTACACTGATTATCTAGTAATGATTTTATTTGAATAATGAGGTCTCTTTTCTGAAGTTGTAGGATAATTTATTTGCATTTTGAATTAAATTGTGACTGAGATATTTGAGATAATTGTGCTTGCTGAAACACCCAAGGAATATAAAGAGATCCATACAAATCTTGAATGAAATACAATTACAATTATCAGAAAGTTTATAATTTGAAGCTTTTCAGCAGCTTTCATAGTAATTTCCTTCAATGCAATCCAAATATTAGGTCCTCAGCAATAGGAACATTTTTCTTGGTCATTCATCAACCCTGATACTGCTGGTAACTTCTGCAACACCTGATACATAATCCATGATATATGGATTTCTCTTTGGCCCTCTGCTTCTTATGGACCACAAGTTAGAGGAAGCCATCCAGCTGTAAGAAGTCTAGTTTTAGGCTATCTAGAAACTTCTATTTTCTGTTTTGCTTACTTATAAACTCTTGTTGCAGTCAGTACAACTATAAACTGATATTTGTCATGGAGGCCAAGGCTTTTTTCCTTTCCAGACAGGACATCACTCTGAAGTTCTGGGCTAAAGGAGTGCATCTGCCCCACTCAAGGATACATAAATCATTGTCAGAGTATAGAAGTAGGGTGAGGTTATTCCAGACAGCTGCCAGACATGGGCATAAAAGATGGGTACTGGGAGGAGTGACAGTGGCAGAAAAGCATGGCACCAAACCAAGAACTGTGTGGTTTGATGGCCTTTCTAACTCATCATCTTCAACTTTTTGTTTCCTTTCTGGTTTCGTTCTTGTCCATCATAGCGTTCAGTTATTTTTTATTGTCTGTAGCAAGCCAGACAGAACTGATAATCTATAGCAACATGCCAGACTTTTACAGTAATATTTTTCACTACATGTGAATGCTAAGTAATTTTGATGTATGTATTTGACAGTGATAGATACTTTCAACACAACTTGAAGTGACACATTTTCTAAGTTATTAGTATAATTTGTTAGCTTTTTATACACCTGTGGTTGCTATTCCCAGTGGGAGGCCTTACCTCCACTTCCACACACACATTCAGTTCTGCTTTCTTTAAATGGAACCTAAGAAAAACAGGGTGTGGACCAGGCTTTGCAGATGTGATTCTGAATGTCTAACTGTATCTTCCCTGGAATGCTGTGGAATGCTGTGGAGCTGTGTGGATCTGTTTCTGTGGAACAAGAATAAGGACTAGGATCTGACAGTTATTAAAATGAGAGAATTTGCCTGCCCTAGAACTCAGAAAATGCCAGGAACCTCAAAAGAAGTAAGGCAGCTTGAGGCTTTCATGACTGTACTGTTTCACACATGGCAATGGTTAGTGGAATTTATTTATTTATTAGTGAGATAAGTACTGGTTCAATATAATATTTCAGAAGTACAAAATTGTATACAATTTACAAGCTATATATTGAATTGTCAAGCTGTGTACGCTGTTGGCCTATATAAGGGCGGGATTGCTTGAAAACTTGTCCCTTGCCTCTTATTGCCTCCCAGTGTCTGTAATGTACTTGTCGTGTCTTTTCCTTAATTATCCTCATATTTCATATAAGCTGTGAAGCCCCATGCCCTTTTTGAACTTTACTTATTTCAGCTGAGCTCTCCAGAGTGCAAAGGTCTGCCTGCAGAGAGGTGGGGTGAAGGGCAACAGATATTTAAAGGGAAAGACCTCACTTTGCACTCTGTGAATACAAAACCCTTCCAAGATATTCGTTGTCAGACAGTTTATGACAGGATTTTAAACTAAGCAGTTTCTCAGCTACAGGAAGAGTGATTGCTCCTGATCAAACTGTGTTTGGGATCTGAGGTGGGTGCCCATGTTCCCTCTACAGCGCAGTGAGGCAGGTGAGTGTGTTTGATAATCTCAAGGAGGAGATCCTGGCCATCAAAATTTATGCATCTGGACTGAACAGACCAGGTCTTCTTCTCCTTGGATCTTCTAGGAAACATGTCATTCTTTTTAGTATGACTTGTCTGCCAAAGAGCTGTATGTTACCTGCATCCAGCGGACTGACTTTGCTGTGTCTGCATGAGTAGGTTTCCTTTCAGCCCACGGTCAGAGGAGATAACAGTAATGCAAGTGCTACCCTTGCAGTGTCTCCACAGGCAGAGGAGCCTTAGTAACGTGTGTGGTTTTACTGGGAACAGAGAGAGACGTGTCTCTTCAAACTTGACTCACCTCTGTTGCAGTCTGGTCATGGCCTGCACCCTCCCTGAAGACAGCTTTGGCCCGTAGAAAGAATCAGGAACAATATTTTTGGTAGATATCCATGGATGTTTTATTTCTCTGACCGCATGGCAGCCAGG
>VYXC01005841.1:86605-101633 GCA_013397175.1 Platysteira castanea
CTTCCTTCCTTCCTTCCTTCCTTCCTTCCTTCCTTCCGTCCTTCCTTTTCCCCTACTCTTCTTCTCTTATGAACAGAAAGCTGCAGTTATGTTAAAATTGTTTCTTAGGGATAATACACCATAGTTTTGAAAGACTAAAATAAAAATATTCCCCTTGATCCCAAAGGAAACAAGCAGAGCAGGTGCCATATGGAACTTTCCAGCAGCTGATTAAGCGGTATGGTTGTGCAACAAAACATGCAAAGCACCTCCATACAGGATGGGTCAACCTAATCATATAAGAGTTAAAAAGTACAGCAGTTATGTCTTGTAGGAAGAAATATTAATTTTTAAATGATAGAATAGAACATGTACAAGTTTAATCCATGAGGCTGTTCTAGGAAAAGGAATGAGTAATTTGAAGTATTGTGTGTGTGGTCTCTGCAGATACTGAGCATTTAAAATTCAACTGCTTTCACAAAGACTTTAGTAAATAAATCATTATATTTACCCTTACTGATTCAACTTCAGTTATTGATGTCTAGACATTATATTACTGTAGCAATACAGAATCCTGGCTAAATGACACTTGATCTCCAAGCTAAAAACTGTAATTTTCCCCCTAACTGCTACTTGCAGTGGTTTGTCACTAAAGAATGAAACCAACTCCACCTGAATTCCAACCCCAGAAAAAAAAATCTATTCTAGTTTCTTGTACTATTTCCAGGTTCTCTGTGGACATTATGTGGCACTTTAACACTATGAGCCTTTGAATTTTTCAACAAAATATGCGCTTCTGTGCTTTTTTTTTTTTGGTGTTTGCTAGAGCGCACACCTGTCTCACTTCTGAAAGCAGTTAAGTGCATCATAAATCTTTTTCTTGCTCAATTTCCACCCAATATAATACAAGATAAGTATTCACTGTGAGTTTTCTACACATATTCTGCTTGTTTCATTTCCCAAATCACATTTAGAAAAACCAGGGAAAGCTGAGCATCTCACCTGAGATGTACATGGGACACTAGGGGTATATTTGTATCTGTAAACTGAACACTGTCAATGTGTATCCTCCGGCAAACTTTATCTGCATGCCAGCTTTCCAACTCTGCCATCCTCCAGTGTGGAGAGATACAACTGGCTCCTTGGGCATGGCTGCTGCAGGAGCGCAAGTGGGCACATGCTGTGTGGGCCTCCGTGGGTGTTTGAATGGCAAAAGGGATTCGCCTTCAGGGCCCATTTATTCCCTCACTATTTAATTTCCAGGTATAAGCCTCCTCCTTTAAAGGCATATCTTAACTCATTTAAATAGGATTAGCCTGCAATTGACTTCTTTTTTTCTTTTTTGATTGAAATGTCTAGAACTGACCCTATAATCAGAAAAAACTGTGCCTCAGCTAAAACCCCTGTGCTATTTTAATGTCTTCCAAACTGAAAACATATACAGATTTCACTTTATGTTTTACCTAGGTTCCAACAGCATAAGAAAAATATTTTAGTTCCTCTTCTTCTGGAATTCTAGCTCTCATCTCATAGGATTTCAATTACTGTTTGTGGGTATGAGTAAAAGAATACATATGTTAAAAAGCACCTGCTTTGATCAAAGAATTATTTCAGAATAACTACTCCTCTACAAAATGTGTTGCATTCTTTTATCACAAAGACTTCTTTTAGACAAAATGTTAAGATATAAAATCTATTTGAAGCCATAAGAAATCATCTTCATGCTATTCATCATGCTTTTGGATACATATTTGCATGTCTGTCTGGAAAAAGAATGTGATCCATGCATCTCTTAGTGCTGAAGGAAAGGCAAAGGGAATTAGAGTAACCTAGCAAATCATGACCTTATCCTTTCTGAGTTTCAAATTCATCTTTGCTGAGGAAGGCCATTGTCAGAGTGTGTATCTTGGGCTGTGAGCAGTCAGCAGCTGAGATAAAGACAGTCTGTCCTCTAAGACTATTTTTATTGGATACCTGCATAGCTAGGTAAAATTAAGCTGAGATGTACAGTTTCTTTAAGAAGTCCTAATCAATCTGTTGTTCGGACATCCTGGTTGACTTAGGAACCTGGAGACGATTCAACTTGTCTTTGTTCCAAGTGTTCAAAGATTATATGTTCTTATCCCTCTATAAAATTTTACCAGCTTTCTCTTTGATCCTAACAATACATCCACTTACTTTAGGGGTTATTTTTCCATCTGAATTGCTATCTTCTCTCCTTACCTCTTTCAGTCTGATTTAGGTATCTTTTTCACAGAATCTACCAAAGACTATGGATAAATATAGAAGGAGGATAAATGTCCCTGACACTTGCAGGCTACTGCTCTTGCCAGCAGAATGTAGCTGCAGAAAGGATTTATAAGGAGAGAATAAATAATGACTAGAAAGATCCAAAATGGAGGAAGAAAGGGAGAAGGCTCTGCCACAAGCATATTTGGACTGTACGAAAGCATTCAAGCAGTTTCATTGCCCCCACATTGTATCAAAGCAAAGAATATATTCAGAAAGTGACATTTTTAATTTGAGACAGAAAATCTGTTTTGTATTTCTGATTTTCTTTTTAAATGAATGGAGAAGCTATGTTGAACAGCTTTTTCCAAACAAGGAACTGAAAGGCCTAATTTATCCAACAGTGCAAATCCCAATGCTCATATGATAGCATTTTGGGATCAAAAGATATCAAAGTAGAATGTCACGAAGAAAGGGAAGGTACCAAAAGTGTCAGCTTAAATTCAACCTAAAAGTAGCAGTGATATGTAGCAGCAGCTTAATTACAACACTTAACCTGTTCCAAATCTGAGCTGCTTTTGCTTCCTTTTCTCTCTCCTCTACCTCTGGATGCCTCTTTTGCAATTCTGATACTGGTTTTTACCTGCCAGTTGAACATGCAAGTTGATCTTTATTTCATATTTGTGACTGAGGCTCAGTTTCCAAATTCCATCTTCAAAAACATGGATGTACTTGTCTCTGTGATGGAAACATTACTATCCAAATGCTCAGCTTTATAGGAAGAGCTAGTTCAGCCTGTTAAAAGAAAGGAAAACCAGCCGAATCTTTCAAATTTTGAAAATGAGAGCTTGTCTGTCATTAGGTGGTGCAGATTTGGCATGGAGTTGAAAGCATTTTGTCACCTTCACTCACAGGAGCACTGACTTCTTATATAGCATCCAAAGTACCCCTTCTTTGGTTTCAGTGTCTTTCAGTCAACTTTTATTATTCTCAGAAGTTTAGTCAGTAAAATCATCCATATCTCTTTTTATTCATCCCCTGAACTTTCTGAAAGATGTAGACTTTAAAAAGAAAGATATTTTATTATTAAATACATACAAATAGAGGCAGTCCCTCCCACACAATTTGTGTTCTAGTGAATTTTATACCATATGCATCACTGCAGCCTGAAAAATTTCCTTCAGTCCTACCTCATCAGTGCACTTAGTTTATTCATCTGGATCAGTCATATCTGCCACTCAGTTTTACCGGCTTTGAAAGCTGCACAGATTAAGAGAATACTGTATTGTTATATAGAGCTACATTGAATGAGTTTGCTTTCAGCAGCTATTTTGGTGTGCTATATTTAACCTAATCATTATTAGTTACATTTTATTTTCATTCTATGTTTTATAATTGTTAGAAGCTGCAAATATTTTAGAGTCCAACAAAGTAATGAGATACTGCTTATATTTAGACAAAAATTATGTTCAAGGATGTCTATTCAAACGTGATTCAGTGTAAATGGGATGAACTAATATATTTACATCTTTAAATACAAATCAACTAATTTTTTCCAATCACCCTTTCCAGCAAAAGTGTGTGTTGCCCATCATTACTTCTCCAAATCAGCACTAAATTAACAGGCTATTGATTAATAATAAAAAAACCAGTACTATGTACCAAAAAAATTACTAAATTTTGAAATTTTACACACTAGTCATACATATCTTCCTACTATGTCCTTCAAAAGCAACAGAAGGGCAAAGGACAGGGACTAAAGAAACCCGGTTTTGAAAAAGTTAATTTGCAACCAGATGACTTTGTTACATTAGAAAACTAGTTCCATTTAAATTCACTTTTCATAATAAGACAATGTAAATCAGAACAAAAAAGATTGCAATACAATTGTAATTTTAATTTATAATGCTCAAGTGTCAGGATGCAGATCTTTGTAGGTGAAGGAAAACATTATGTATGCTATATATAATCTCTGTATACATAGTTATACACAGATTACTTTTTAGGATTTTATAGTCTAGTAAAATGCATTAGCTACAATAGAAACATTAATAGGGCCTACTGCATTAATAAATAATTCATTTGTATAGATAGATTCCTGCAAGACTACTAAAAAAAGAGAAATTTTTGGTTGTTGTGTTATTAGCATTTAAAATTCTCAGAGACATTAGATTAAAAAGTGTTACTAATAGTGATAGAGCCCTTACATTGATGCCTGGAGTAGCTACCTAGAAACAGAGCCTAGACAGGTAAGGGAATAAAGGTAGGTATTTATTTGAAGGGCCTTCAAAGGTACACCCTGGGAAGCCAGAGGCTACTTCCAAAATGGACCTCAAGATGGACAACAAATCACGAGTTCTTCACATTTTATAGGTTTGGTCCATTTGCATATCAGTATAAATTCGCCAATTAAACTTTAGCTAATGATGTAATTTCTTCAATTTCCCCACCTCTCTCGCGGCTACAGTTTACACCTTTGGGCCTAGGACCGCCTGAGTGTCCTTGAATAGCAAGCTCAGAGAGGCTTTGTTGTGTCTAGGTGACAAGCAAGAGCAACTAACAGGCTACAAGAAACTTCAGAGTTACATACTAAGCAGTACAGGATTTGAAAAAATATAAAAATTAAAACCTAAGGCATCAACATGATAGCTAGTTGCTGGATGTAATACTCAAAATATTTTTATCTAAAATCATCAGAGTTAATAGAGTTTTAGACATAACTTTGTCAGCTTTAATTCACAGAAGAGATGGAATTGTAGGCAACACCCTTAAATAAAAGGTTTATGGACATTAGATATTAGAGATAGTAGATATATTAGATATATATTAGATATATTAAATATTAGAATATTTAAATAAAAATTGGCCATAACTAAGGTGGTGGGGTTGTTAAACTCTAGGCTATAAAAAAAACCTATCTGTAGATATCAGTATAGTTTACATGGCTAAAGAGAATAAAAGCTGTAGTGGAATCTCTTTGTGTTGTCAAACTCTTTTCAGCCTTATATGAAAAGTGAAGCAATTAATAAGAACTCTTTAGAGCTATAAAGAAAAGAAAAACTAAACGTGGAAATGTGATATAGAAATGGCTGAAGTACTCACCACAAGTTTTGTCTCATTATTCATGGATAAGTTTGTTCCCAGACCTTGATGCACAACAGCATGGCTTTGGAAGGAGATGAACAGCAGAGTAGTTCGACAAGTTAGATTTATATGCAGATATCTGGAGCCAGGTAGATTTTACTCAAAAATGGAAACTGTCATTCTCTATGCAGAGTCATGGCCATCAGGGGAGTTTCTTCATGGTCAGCAAAAGAAAGGTTAATCTTCTACTCATTTTTTAAAAAGGCAAGAAGACAGAATTGTGAAATAATAGGCTGGTCAGTTTCATCTTAGGCTTTAACCGAATAGCATATCCTATTAGAAACCATTTTCAAACAAGGAAGGCAATCAGAAACAGGAAACATGGGTTTATGAGGGCCATATCATGTTTGATCAGCAGGACTGCTTCTTGAGATGAAATGACTGGCATGTGAATGAGGAAAATGGATGACTTGTCTCTAGCAAGGCTTTTAGTATCATCTTGTACAGCTGGTTCATTTGAAACTGGAGGAACTAAAGCCTAATCCTGTTAGATGAATTAAAAATTTACTAGATTGAATAGCTTAGGGGGTTGTAACCAATGGTTTGAAATTCATTGAATGGCCAGTAACACATGGACTATCCTGGTGCTTGAAACTGAAGAATTGCTCAGTACTTTTGTAAATAACCTGGACGATGAGGCAAAACATATCCTTAGCAAATTTATAGTTCGTACTAATATGAGTGGGATTGACATGCCGTTTAATGAAAATACCTCAGTTCAAGATGAAAACAAGACATGCAAAGATCAAGACCAAATTCCTCAGAACTGAAATGCAGAAAGAATTTGCATTTGAAATCATGGAGGCTGTCTTATGCCTTTAAATAAACCTACCAAGTCTATAGGATGCAACAATAAGCATGTTGAAAAGGAAAAAAAGTACTCTAAGCAAGTGCAGGAAAATTATCAAGACGCAAATAGAATGTAAGATTAAAAACAAATGTAGAAGAGTTAGGAAAGAAAAACTATATATAACTAGCAGTTCATAGAAATTTCACAAGTGATGGATTTTATCCAACTGTATCTTTCTTTCTTAAGACAACTTATTTTAAAGGTGAAGAAATGTAGTAAGCTTGCCCTGTCTGGAATTCAGAAAGTACTTTTTATGTGTACAGGGGAAATTCTTAAAATGAAGATGTTGAGAAACGTGCGATTTCGAGAACTGAGGTTGGGCTAAATGACAGACAACAGCGGATGGTGCAAAAATCTGAGTTTTCAGACAAGAATTAAATATTCCTAAATTACTTATGTCGGAAATTATCTTGTTTAATATTTTCATTAATACTGTAAGCACAGAAGTGGACATGCTGCAGGAAACCAGAGGTGATTATAAGCTTAAAAAAATGTTAAGATGACACTGTAAAGTGAATATATTGAGGAATAGATAAATAGCATTATATTAAGTTTTTAAAACAAGTAGAAAATAATGTACATATGGGACAGAAGCTAAAATTTTGGGTTACTTGTCAGTTAGACAAAAGAGGAGACAGACATGAAAAATGTAAGGTTACAGAAATACCACTAATGACCAATAACATGTATTTAAGAGGACAAAGGCATTTGTGATATCAAAGTGATATCAATATGTTTCTAGTGAGCATACAAAGTGAAGTTATGAATGTTAAGGTAAAAGATTGTGGTGAGAACTAATTTTTAGTGCTATATAAGGATCTGACTACACATGTTTAAGAAAGACAGATTCAAGAGGGATTTATAGAGCAGTACTGAAATCAGGCCAGTAGTGGTTTAGATCCGTTGACAAGGCTGATGGAAGAAAAATTTACTTAAATTCCTCTGGAAAATGAAGTCTCTGTTTCTGTCTCATGAATAGATCAAGGATGCCTGTGGTGTAACCAATGCCAAAAAAGAAAGGGATATGATCAAAGTAAGGGCTGGGATGAGAGTGAATTATTATTATTTGTCAATGTCTAATTTTATTCCAGGTATTCAGAAAGAAGTTTACAGTCCAAAAGAAGAATGAGAATCAGCAGAGGGAGTTTCACGCATAATCTGTGAATTTCAATGAGAGTTACTTTCATATTTTTAATTTGCTTTTCACTATAGCTCAAAGTGAAATTTAAGGGAATTGTCTGCCCACAGGGACCCCAACTGCTAAAGAGATGAACTGCTAAAGCAAATTTCTGCCATCTGCAAGTAGGAAAAGGGATAGGACATCCTTTCTGCTTGAAGCTGAGGGAAATAGCGTATTTTTGGGGTGAGATTATATTTCCAGCAAAATTGGGCAATCTGGAAATAGAGGTGAATACAAACTTTGTGGATAGAGCTCTCTTGGGATTCAGATTATCCATAAGAGTAGAGAGGAATTCAAGAATATTCTGTAGTAGTCAAAAAATCAGTACTACTAGGGAATTTTTCAATTGCATACATTCTGTTGATGAAATATGCTGTTTTTTCAAATAATTGTTCATAGGAATTGGACATTTTTAAACTCAGAAGGAAAAAATGTCAAATGGGCAAGAAAGGTATGAAATCTTTCTTACTGGGGAAATACCAGTAGAGTCATAACTGGATTACTTGGGGACCAATTTAAATTGTTTATTTTCCTTGGTCTATTTGACTCATCCCAGAAGTTAAACTTACCACTTAGGAGAGTTCTCTGACCTATTGAACAGGATATCAACTTTTGTAAGATTATGGATCTCTGAATATCTTCCAGTTCAGTTTGTGCAAGCAATTGCCAAACAGGCAGAGGCTTGGACTGAAATTTCCCAGAACTCAAATGTGGGGAAAATTCATTCTTTGCAGTCTTGCTCTCACATTTTTTCACGGTTTTAATGTGTCAGGATTACCCTGAAAGAGCACAGAAAACCATTTTGATTCTCAAAACTTTAGGTAGTGAAAAATGTATTTTCTGCTAATTCCTATGGAAGTTCCAATAAAGAGCTCAACTGATGAATCATAAACCACAAATAAAAGTCTCACTCCTTAGTTCTTCATAGGCCTTTTATACTTCAAACATTTGCTGTCAGCCTTGTAAGACACCTGGTGTGCTGCTGTATCATTGAATAAGATTAGATATTTCATTTATATTGAAGAGGTTATGAACAGTTTTCCCACTGAGTGACAAGACATTGGGTTGAAAAGATTGAACTGTAGGTAGGTATTTACATACGCTAAGGTTAGATATATAACCTAGCTGACCACTTTTTCTAGGCTTCCTATATAATGATTTTCTAGGCTTGCTATATAATGAATGAAGAAAAGAATAGATTTAATTCAGAGCAGGACCTCGGTCTTCTAGGGGAGAACCCTACCATAGTGATACTGATTATCCTGCAGCAGACGAGTGTCTGGACACTAAAATTGGTATGTACATTGCCACTGCAGAGGCTTAGTTTTGACAATTCAGTGTTTCCCATCAAAATTAGATTGCTGAAAAATTCCTGGTCAGTGCCAGTTGGCGTGTGTTTACAGCTGGAGTGAGCCAGCCACATACACTGTCTGCTGGCACATGTAGCTGTTGTTCAGACTGGCACTATGATATGGTGAGTATTTGGCAGGTTGGTCTTAGAGCAGCAGCAGCAAAAAGATGCCTCTGTCATCTTCTGCTCCTGCAGCCTCCATGGTGGCCCTGTAGAATGGCCCAGAGAACAAGTTCTCTCCATGTAGCAGCAGCTCTGTGGATGCAAATGACTGATGGAAAGACGTGAAAGAAAATTTTTTTTCTCTCTATTTAGGCTTTTTATTTGGCTGGAGAGGTTGTGTAATGGCTATGTCCTAGTTAACACAATAGAAGTGATTACTTTTTAAAGGAGAACAATTAAAGAAACTAAAAAAATATTTAATCTATGATGAACACTTTCTTCACTTTAAGTTGAAGTTTTTCCTTAAATTAATTCTGATAGTCTACAATAATTTTTGCCACAAGAAAAAATTGATTTTTTTGTGTCAAACAGACAAATTGATTTTTCTAAGTTTTCCATTTTCCTTCAGCTTGAGCTATTTGCCATTTTTGATTTAAATTCATGAATAATTACTTACTACATACCACTCCCCTCCCCCATAAAAAGACACTTCTGGACACTTGCATTCAAACCAAGGAGAAAAAGCCTCACTGAGAAAAGATATAAGAAAAATATTCAGTTCTGTTGTCCTCCAGTTCTTCAGAATTATGTATGGGCCCACTGACTTCTGCAAAACATACTTGCAATAAATGGTTTGGTGTTCACTTCATGTAGGGCATCACTACCTAGCAGGATATAACTGGCATTTCTCTCTCTGATGCAAAAATATTTCACACAACAATACAAATATTGCCACCACTCACCTCAAGACATTGATTCTCTTAAATAACAACTGCTTTCTTTTTTTCACACTCCGGTACCCTCTCCCTTGGTGTTAGCTTAACACCAGGTGGCCTGAGTTGTCTTTTTCCTGTCAGAACACTCTAAAATGAACTGCATTGCTGCAGTCTCTATCCCAATCACTGCTAGTGTCTGTGCTGCTCTTCCTCAATTTGTTGAATGAATCTTTGATAATTCTCCAAATGCTGCCCTTATTTTACTGCAACATTTTCATATGCATAATTTCACTTCTAACCCATCAAGCTTAGGATTTCCACTGTCCTCCTGGCTTTTGTTCCTGGTTTTTAATGCCTTCTTCCTACAGTACTTTCAGCAAGTGGTTTTCCTCTCACTCTTCTCTTTCCTGTACAATTATACTTTCTTAAACCATAATATTTCCCACTCTATTTTTGACTAGCTGTGTTGCTTCTTCATGGGGAAAGATGTCTGAATTTTCTAGCACACCACTTTTCATAATGAAGGAATTGTCTAACATCTCTGGCATGCAATTCATGTATATATAGTTGCTAATCACAAAACCATAGAATCATAGAATAAAGTAGGGTGGAAGGAATACCTGAAGAACACCTGGTTCAAAATTTAAATGCTCCTGTTGTTTATTGAAAACAGTAGACTCCATGATACTCCTGTTCACTCTACATTCTGTGAACATGATAATAAACAAAAGGGCAATTAAGACTATTTTCCAAATGTCATGCAATACACATTGTATTCTTTGATGATAAATGCAATCAACGTGAAAGAATTAAGCATTTTGGATGTTCTAAGCTGTTTGATCTTGTTAAAAGGAGTGATTTTAAGAAGATTTATCACAGTTAGGAGCCAAGTACCCTCATAGAGTACAAAGACAGCCTATTATAACAGAGTTCTTCAAAAGAGGGCAAGTGTGAGCTGCATCATTTCAGAGCTACCCTTAGTTTAGTTCATTTCCAATAATCTGCAATGGGCTTTCTTTGAGAGGATCAACTGCCATTTCCGTTTTTAAACTGCTTGTAAGGAATCTATGATGTCTGATCTGGGTAACTGAAGGTCATGCCAATCATAAGGCTAATCTGAAGATAAGCTTAGCAGAAAGAAAGAAAAGCTTAGCAGTTCCTGTTAAAATGCGAAGTATCTGCAATATGCCTAATTGTTAATGTTTGAAAATTGAATCTCGTTCTTTTTTGAGGCAACATTTTTATTCTAAATTAAAAATAATAATACTCACTGATATTCTTTTCTCAATAACTAAATTTGAAATATGCAGAGACTTGTTTGATCTTTGGCATATTGCTGTGAGATAGGGCTGAATTTGAGATATGTGAGAGTGAGAACATACCAAAGAGAGCTGCAGGCTAATTGCATCCTTGTTAAGGCTGAGGGAGTTTTACATTTGACTTCACTTAGAACAGATATATTATGGTTCAGACTGAATTACAGTCTGAATAGTCTGAAGTCTTGTGTAGTGAATTGCTGGTGCATCTAGGACATGTAACACCACCAAAATAAAACAACATGAATTAAAAACTAAAACTACATGTTGCTTTTGTGGTAAACATAGGAAATATTAGGATCACATTTCCTTTTCTGTTTCAATGAGATGATTGCAACTACTTATATACCAAAGGGTAGGACAGATACTCAAGCTGGGTAATATGGGCCATCAAGCTACTGTGAAGGACTGCCTCATTCTTCTATAAATCTTCTCATGTTTCTTGTGGGTGGAGACCACTTTTTATTTTGTGTGTGCATAGCTTTGGCCATTGCTATCTCACAAAGCCCCTGTATGCACTGTAAAATTTTTATTAGTATTTGAATAACAAAGTTCTTATGATAGGTTTGAATTTTATTAGGTCATCTTGTCTACCTCATAGTGTGCTGGTTTTGGCTGGGATAGAGTTAATATTGTTCCTAGTAGCTGGTACAGTGCTGTCTTTTTGATTTAAAAGGAGAATAATATTGACACCACACCAATGTTTCAGTTGTTTCTGAGCAGGACTTGCACAGCACCAAGGTCCTGTCTGCTTCTCACACCACCCCACCAGTGAAGAGAATGGGGATGTGCAAGTTGTTGGGAGGGGACACAGCCAGGACCTCACCATATGGCATCATGCTCAGCATATAAAGCTGGAGGAAGAAGGAGGAATGGGAGGGACATTCAGAGTGATGATGTCTGTCTTTCCAAGTAACATTATGTGTGATGGATCTCTACTTTCCTGGAGGTGGCTGAACACCTGCCCACCCATGGGAAGTGATGAATGAATTCCTTGTTTTGCTTTGCTTGCATGAACAGGTTTTGATTTACTTGCTAAACTGTCTTTATCTCATCCCATGAGTTTTCTCACTTTTACTCTCCTATTTCTCTGCCCCGTCCCACCGGGAGGGACTGGGGGAGCTGCTGCGTGGGGCTGAGTTGCCAGCTGGGGTTAAAACCACAGCACATGGTTAATGAAGAATCATTTCCCCAGTGCATTTCCAATTGCTTTGACCAAACTACATTTAAATAATTCAAACCAATAATGCTTCTATTGTTCACCCTGGGAGGCTTTCATTATTCTGTATGACATTTGACATATGTGATGTGTATTACAACAAGGGCCTGCTAGTTAACTGTTGCCAAAACTATGACTTTGTTTTTATTGTTCAGTTATTCTCATTCACATAGTGTTCAAATTAATAATAAAATAAGAAACTCGAGGACTGCCTTTTTTTTGGTCTTCAGTAGTAACAGAAGGTACCTAACTCTCATCTTTTCAGATGGAGAACTTGCCCTGATGCTCCTGGGCTACTGAGACCAGGTTTGGAGTTTGGTAACAATGTAACAGATGTTCCTAAATTCACTTTAAAAGTCTATGACTACCAAGTAACCCTTTCTTTTAATTTTACAGAAGCAGAGAACATTTAATGAAACTTGCTTGCTTAATCCAAGAGCACACAATTCAAAAACCTGCTCTTCTAAAGCAGCACAAATTGTGACACCTATATGATAGCTATGTATATTGTGACACAGTGCCAGAGAGCAGCCCTCACAGCAGAAGAGTCACAGAGGGGTCAGGCTCAGCTCCTCCTTCAGTTTGTGAAGTGCCTCAGGGAGAGCTTTGTGACTGGAAACTAAAAGACCAAACCACCTGCGTCTTCACTGGAGCTGTTGGGGAAAAAGTGGGAGAGAAAAATAAAGTCCAGAAGAATATGCAGAAAGGGCAACATGTTGAATCTTGCAGAGCATTTTATATCAAGGGGTAATAGTGTTCAAAGGATGAAGAATTCTGGTCTATAGCTTTTGATCAGTCTCAAAATTAAGTGAAACTCTAGGTAGATGTTGAAATATATTTCTCAGTGCTAATAAATTTCTAAAAAGCTAGATATCTAACCATATAAATCATACATGTAGTCTTACTCTATAATAGCATAAAACAAAGATTGAATATAATTTTTAGGACAGTCTTAAGAAAAAGATTGTTCTTCGTAAGCTTAGTTAGGCAGTTTGTTATGCATGAATTCATTACTCCAGCTGGCTGGTTCTCATGACCGAACATATCCAATGGATTCAAGTGTCAGAGTAAAACGTTCTCACACCTAATGCGTACAGAGATTTCTAGACCAACTGACATTGGCTGTTTTAAAATCATTTCACAGCAGCTGAAGACTCAGAGACAATGTGGCCTTAAAAAATAATGGAAAGGTGAAGTACATTTCCATCCCTCTCAGAGGCACCACTGTACACTGGGAAAGGGAGCCTACACTACATCTCTTCAATGACCTCATTTTGTGTCCAAATATGTACCACTGAGCCCAGGAATTTCACAGCAGGGTGTCCTGCCTCTACCTTTGCGGTTTAAGGAAAGGATGACGGCACCCTGCTGTTTGCTGTTGGCCTTCAGGGAGGGCTTTTTTCCCACACTTCTGTCCATGTATATATATATGCTCATGTGTATATATATTTTTATATATATACATGTACATGATCAATGTATAACCCAGAAAATGAGACAGATATGAAGAGGTGCCCTTTGCAAGGACCAGCAGAGAAAAAAAGAACATCTGCTACATTAGCAGAGATAATGTTCAATGCCACTAGGCTAAGGCAATATTATAGGTAAGAGATTAACCCAGGAAAGGATATTATTCTTTTAAAAATAAAGAAAGCAAAAGCTAATTAAAGTAAGTTGGAAAGGACTATCTCTTGGAAGGAAAGCATTAGCAGTCAGAAAGCTCATTGCTAAAAGGTAAGCTCCTTAACTAAAAATAAGTTGTTCAATTAACAAAAAACATTTTAAAATTGCAGAATATGAAAATGTTTAGACTTTCTGATTCTTTCACTTTCCTGATGGCGAAGTTCTTTCGTTCCTCTTTTCATTATCAAAGCGGGCTTCTGCTGCAGAACTTCATTAGAATGGCAGCTCCCACTGAGAGAAACAACACTATTTGGTGAATGGAAATCCTGACAAAATGACTCTATGTCTAAAATCTATATGGAATATTTTTGTCCTCTATGTGCATGATGTACATGGACATGAGTGCAGGCACGCATTACAAGTATGCATGTGTTGATATTTGCCAAGAAAATGTCTGTGTTTAAGTCTGTAAGCACATTAAAAAAATCACAGATCCTTTGTTTTTTGCATGATTCCCCTTGTCATTAGAATCCCTATAGCATGGTCACATCCAACAACTGAAACAAATTTCAAAGGGTTCAGATGCATTGCTTTGACACAGATTAGCATTAGAGGTTATTCAGCAGCAGCACCAGCAGTTCCCCTCCTCTCACTGTAATACTGGTGGCTCTCTAACTTCTTCCAAAAAAGGAATAAAAACCCAAAGCAGTTCAAGAAGGCTGGGCATGCTTCAAAAAGAGAGATCTTGAGGGCACAGGAACAGACTGTCCCTGTGTGCCCAAGGATGAGTCGACGAGCTAAATGCCCAGCCTGGATGGGCATGGAGCTTATGACGGAACTAAGGAATAAAAAGAGGATGTATCATCTTTGGAAGGAGGGTCAGGTTTCTCAGGAAATATATAAGAGAGTTGTTAGGGCATGTAGGAAAAAAAATAGAGAGGCCAAAACTCAGTTAGAATTGAATTTGGCAACTTTTGTGAAGGATAATAAAAAATGTTTTTACAAATATATTAATGGCAAAAGGAAGGGTAAGAACAACCTTGGTTCTCTACTGGATGCAGGAGGGAACTACAGTAACTACAGATGGGGAGAAGGCGGAAGTGTTTAACGCCTTCTTTGCCTCAGTCCTTAGTGGGAAGAGGCTTGTCCTCAGGGCAGCTGTCCTCCTGGGCTGGTAGATAGTGTCAGGGAGCAGGATGGTCCCTCTGTTATCCAGGAGGAGGCAGTCAGAGAGTTGCTGAGCTGCTTGGATGTTCATA
>VYXC01005841.1:102251-188459 GCA_013397175.1 Platysteira castanea
TTGGCCACAATAACCCCCTGCAGTGTTATAGGCCGGGGACAGTGTGGCTGGACAGTGCCCAGGCAGAAAGGGACCTGGGGGTACTAACAGCATCCTGGCCTGTATCAGAAATAGTGTGGCCAGCAGGAGCAGGGAGGTCATTCTTCCCCTGTACTCGGCACTGGTGAGGCCACACCTGGAGTACTGTGTTCAGTTCTGGGCCCCTTATTTCAGGAAGGACATTGAGACACTTGAACGTGTTCAAAGCAGGGCAACAAGGCTGGTGAGGGGCTTGGAACACAAGCCCTATGGTAGGAGGGAGCTGGGGTTGTTTAGCCTGGAGAAAAGGAGACTCAGAGGAGACCTTATCACTCCCTACAACTTCCTGAGGGGTAGCTGTAGTCAGGTGGGGGTTGGTCTCTTTCACCAGGCAGCAACTGACAGAACGAGAGGACACAGTCTCAAGCTGCACCAAGGGAAATTTAGGTTGGATGTTAGGAGAAATTTTTTTACTGAAAGAGTGATAAAGTTTTGGAATTGTCTGCCTGTGGAGGTGGTGGAATCACCATCCCTGGATGTGTTTAAAAAAAGATTGGATGTGGCACTCGGTGCCATGGTTTAGTTGAGGTGGTGTTAAGGCATGGGTTGGACTCGGTGATCTTGAAGGTCTCTTCCAACTTGGTGATTCTGTGATTCTGTGAATAAGTAGGCAGCAGCACATCATGCACAGCTCTGTTAGAAAATAGGAGCTTCAGAGGCCAGGAGGAGGTGTCATTTTAAATTTTCACCAACTGGATTAGCATTTTTCATTCCCCAGAATGTTTATCAAGACATGCATGGACTTTCTCAGTTGATAGACCAGATCTTGGTACTCACATCCCAGGCACTGCACTAGGATGCTGCACATTACTTTGGTTGTCCCAGCTGCATCAGCTATGAGGGATGTTCCCTCTAGTAGAGAAACAGAGAGGAAACAGAGGAAGATCATGCTATAGGCTGCTTCAGTTGCATCCAGTCAGTTTATCATTGCTTGTATTATTCTGCATCTGCCCCAGAAGCTGCATCCAGCTCAGTCTTCTCCAGAGTTATTTCTGAAATTTTGCACCAGACACAGGTATTCATTGATTATATTTTAGTTAATTTTAATATATTGGGTAGTTTTTGTACCTTCTTGAATATCCATTTTTATGCACATGAAAAAGTCTACATCACTTATAGAACATTGCCAGGAGAACCGGTTTTCAGGAGATTTTGCCAGACACTTTACGCCGTGCTGTTTGGATTGCTCAGTAAAAACATACCTTAAACTTGGGTAAAAAGAAAATTTGTGGCATGAACTGCTATATTAGGGAAGAATATGGATCAATTTAACCGTTAGATATGTCAGACACAGGGATGATATTACTAGATATTATCATTCTTTTCTGTAGAAATGTCTAGGCAGGAGGTCAGAAAAAATTATGTAATATAATTCATGTTCCTTTTTATTGATATACTTATAAGAGCTACTTGAACCTGTCACACAGGGCTTCATTTGGTGCTCCTTGAAGTTAATGGAAAACATTGGATTGACTTAAGGCCATAGTTCAGGCCCATAATTGATCTAAATGAGATGCTAATAAGGTGTGTATATTAATATCTCTACTTTGCCTCCTCCAGTCACTGACACTACCATTTTACTGTATCTTGTCTTAAGCTACATGCATAAGTCTCTGAGAGAAATTGCTATTTTCTTCAACTGCAGAGTTAACTAGAAAATGCATGGGTAAAACATGAAATTTGAAAAAAAGGGAAAAAGACAATTTAAAATAACTAAAATTTGGTGAGATGTTTTATAAGAAGAAAAAACAAAAATATCAGTTATGCAAATTTTGAACCCATAAACAAGGAATTCTGGGACTTTCAAATAATCTTCTATTTTCGCCTTTCCAGCAGCAGAGACAAATAACATGAAACTGAATACCTTCCCACTACCAAATCCATTTTTACTGAAAATGACCTTCAAATATTTCTGAATGTTCCTGATTATCTCCAGACAAAAGCCATGACACATCAGTGTTAATTTAATACACCTGAATGTATTTTTTTTTGTCAGGACTTTATAACAATGCCAGAGAAACCAAGATCTGAATTTAACTAATGGGCCTGGATTTCATTCAAAACAAAATTTTGATTCTTCCACTAAGATTTTGGAATGGGATGAAAAAAATGGAAAATATTAGATGTCTGTACAGATTGTCTCTACTAAATCCTGAACCAGAGTGACATACAAATTCCTACCAATTAACAAAAAGTCAGCAGTTGTATAAAAGCAAGAGTCTTGGGGAAAGAAAATGACAACCAGTTTTCACAAAAGCAGAGCTTGTTTTAGTGAAAGGGCTCAGCACATCCCTAGCCTGATGGTATGACTGGATCTATGGCACAGGTGCAGGAAATCTATCCCTTTTTAGAAGAGCAGTCCCTTTGTGCATGCAAGCACATGGAGCACTTCCACAGGAGTCCTGAACCTGTGTGACCTGTAGTTCCTCTGTCACCAACCTGCTGCCAGGCTGGCAGAAGGGCAACCCAGGAAAATGGCAGCTGGTGCAGGGTTATCAGGCTGAGTGCTCTTCAAAGGGCAGGAGAAAAAGGCACATGGCAGAAGAGGTATAAGAGAAGAAAGTCTTGTTAATAAATGTTTAAACTACTTTCTACCTTTTCCATGGTACAGGTTTTGACTGCAAGAAAATCCTGAAATAATCCAGTCATAATTTTTCTACAACTTTGTCAAGTTTACTGTCATCACAGCCTTATCAACCAAAGCTGTGTAAATTACAGAATGTCTAGAAAGAACTTATAAATAGACACAAATGCAATAGTTATTTTTAAAAATAAAGTGGAAAAGTAAATGATTCAAGCCTCACATGGGTGTATTAAAAGCATCTGTTGTACTTAACATTAAAGGTCTAATATAGTCTGACTTTTAGTTACTATCTGTCTTTATATTGATAGATATTAAACATAATTGGCCCAAATACTGAGCCCTGGGGAGCACACTTGTCAGCTGGGTGTTACTTCATTCACCACCACTCTCTGTGCCCGACCAACCAGCCATCTTTTACCCAGTGAACAGTGCACCCATCCAAGCCATGAGCAGCCACTTTCCCCAGGAGAATGTTCTGGGAAATTGTGTCAAAGACTTTACCAAAGTCTAGACAGACAACATCCATAGCCTGCCTTTCAATTTCTATAATAAGTATGTAATGATGTAAGTCTTGAGAGTTTCTGTCTCAAGAATTACAGATCTGTTAGAAAAACAGTCAAGCTTCATGCAAAACCACAAAGCAATGGAGAGAACACCTACACTATTGAGTCATATACTTTCCAGGGACAGATAGAGTACAGTCACTGTTATCTAACAATATTTCATTTGAGAATAGAAAACAACTTTTATTGGGTAGACAGTGCCAAAACCCAGTTATCTTCAGTTTAAATTGCTTAGATAGACATGGATTCAGAAAATGTGCAGAGAAAATGTGAAGCTAATGTTATGGTCAAATTAATATTTAATCTTCTATCCTACATTGAATAGACAACAGACTGATTGCTCAGTCATTCTTCTGCTCTATGAGATTGCAATCTTTGACTGCAAATAGTCAGAAAAGGATTTGAGGCTTGGATTTACAGACCCAAGGTGAATAATCTGCTGATTGACAGTTTCTGAATGTCTTTTGTTGTTTGATCTTTTGCGGTTGTGGTTTTTGGGGGTTTTATTTGCTTTTAAAAGAAAAAAGTGTTGCACAACTTCCAAAATCACAAGAATGTACAACACGGGAAGAAGTGGTGCTGAGGAAAAAAGAGTTCTTTCAGACGGTAAGGTGTGGTTATGCATTTTCCTCCGAATGGTTTGTTCTGTCCTCCCCCTTTTAAATGTATGGTATATCCCAAGTTGTAACTGTCTATCATCCCTTCCTTGGTGCTCCAGTTGGTTCATGTTATCTGATTCCCTCTACCCTCCGTTCCCGTTGGTTCCTGAAATGTGTATGCTCCCCTGTTAGCTGTTTATTGGTCGAGCCTTGGACACGCGGGTTTTTGGAAGGAGTTTTAAGCATGCCCAGGGGGCTGCTCGCGCCCTCTCACTCGCTCCCCCTCTCTCTCTGTCGCCATCCCCTCCACCCCCCCCTTCTTCCCCCCCGCCGGGGCACGGGGCTGAAGAGAAATAAACGCAATGCAACAGTAAGGCAAGCACAGTCATTAGAGGAACATGAAATACTTTCATCAAAGGTTACTGTTACAGTGAATAATTTGTCTTACTCATCCATTGGGGCTGTCTAGTAAAGGCGTATCAGTGCATACATATTAGTGTCTAGGGCCTTGTAATTATACTGTATTTAGTTTCCCCTTTTAATGATTAATTTTGTTTGCACACTGGGATAGTATTAGGGTGGTCCCTCTCTAAGTGGTTATATTTGCATTCCTTAGCCTTGGGAATCCTTAAAAAGGATGAATCTGTGATTTTCCCTTCTGACAGGAGTTTGCTCCTCTCCTGACAAATTCTGCTACTGGTGACTTGCTCATTGTTTGATATTACAATGATAATAATTTTAATAATCTAGAGAGTAGATAAAATTTGCACTGCCTAATGCTAAACCTTCTGATGTAGTGGGTCATGGAAATAAAGATGCTGGTATGTGTGGAGTTCTGGAGTGTAGGAAAGAAGTCACAAGTTCTTTTATATCCAAAAGAAACATCAAATTTGTTACATATATTGATTACAGAAGAGAAGAGAGACCACAGAAGCAATTTAAAAAATTCTAGGCATCTGAGAGCTTGATATTTTAATATTTTTGGTAAGGTTTGAAATCGTTTGTCTTTGACACAGAAAAAAAATGACTTGGGGTCTCAGGATACATATTCTCTCAGTGAAGGAAAACAATCTTTCTAAATGGCAGCTTTTTGTTTTTTTTTTTTTTCCAGAAGAATACTATTTGCTTCCCAATTCAGTGTAAATCCTGCATTGTATACAAGCAAAGAAGTCCAGTCTTCTTAGGTTGTTCTTCCTTCAGATCCCTTTTTTTTTTCAAGGAAACATTTAGCTACTGAAATGCCTCTAAAGAGATTTCCATTTTCTAAGGAGGGTCCCTCTTGAGAATTATGCTGCGTGGTCTTAAAGAATACGTTCTGTTTTCTGGAGTGGCCTTCTGTTGAAGAAAAGGTTAAAAGTGCCAACAGTGACACTGAAACTTGGCCTGGTAATAAGCCTGAAACCTGACCTGCATAAACCACTGGGAGAGTGCACTGCCCATGTCTGATTCAGTGCTTCACTGCCGCTTTAGGAGTGTGGCCAAAGCAGGACACTGCTGCCAGCTGTGCTGTGGGTTTTGCTTGTGCGTGGTGTCGGCATACGTCACCTGAGACCACCAAATTGTTTTCATATGAATGAAAACAATGAATGGCCAGTGAGCTCCAACTAGGAGTCATTCCAACACATTTTCATTTTCAACAAAGAAACTTAAATTACCTGGAAGTACATTACACATGCAGAAAGAAATTAGAGAAATATTTTTCTTAAGGTAATAACCTGGGATACTTTTCTCTTTATTAATTCCAGAAACTTCATATTTGTGTGCGCATTACGTGTCACACCTCCCAAAAAGGAAAAGGAGTAAAGAGCACTTGGGATCAGTCACAACATTTGCTGCAGAGGTCTCAATTGTTTCAACAACTGTTAAATGTGTATAACTGCACTTTTTACTAAAAATTACCAGAAACTCAAAAATAGACTAAGTCAAATGAATAAGAGACTACAAAACCTTTAATATATAGAACTTTTAACAGTTAAAAACAAATCAGCCTATTTATTATTTGAAAGCTTGACGGGTATGTTTTGCTATCTAAATAATTTTGTATCCTAAGCCTTGGTTAAGTTACAGACCTATGATCTGTATTGTATGTTTGGATCTTTCTCCTTTTTTAAATTTTAGGAATAGATTTTCCATCTGGTTAAATATACTCTACTACCTATGAATGATTATTTCCCCTTCATACACGAAGAATAAGATCAAACCCTTTACTATTTACTCATAACAGACATTTTGGCTCTACAGTAACAATTTTTACACCTGCTCACAAAGCCCACCTGCAGCTTTCTAAAATCCATGTTTAGATTTGCTCCCAGCTGTTCCTGTGGCTCCTATGTTCTTGTTTGCTTGACTTCTTCATCTGATCTAAACACCCACACTTACTGAGCAATCCACAAAAGTGAGTATCTCTTTGCAAGCAGTGATTCACTTCTGCTGTTATTGGTTCATTTGTACTCTGTAGGAAATGAAAACTGAATGCCCACAAAGGTGCCTCTCAGCTCTTCCACCCAACTTCAGCAAAGGCCGTGACATTCTCGGGGGGCAGTTTGCAATTCTAGTATTCAAAGTCAGCATTTTGTTGAGTGCTAAATTTAGTAAATGTTTTACCTACCGTACACCATCTCAGAAGTAAGAATAAGGACCTTAATGATCCAGCCAAATACCCACTTGCCTAATCTATCAAAAAACTCATTTCAAAGATACAATTTGATCCTGAAACAGAAGTGTGTTACTCAGAACCAACATTCTTTGAAGAAAAGAATTACATAAAGAAATAATTTGCCCAGCACTTGAGCATTTGTTTTACAGCTGTCATAGTCAAGAAACCATTTTCAGCACTGTGCCATGGAATGTGCTAGCTGGCAAAATCAAGCCTAGAGGGCTGCGAGCTTCAATCCATTTGGATCATAAGAAATCAGTGTGTTCATTTGTCATCTCGAGCAGCCATGCCTTTGTCCGTGAACAACATGCAAAGCAATGTGCAGAACAACTTCAAAACATAAATATCAGATGTGAGAGGATGGTTCAGAATACTTGAATTTAATGCTCAGGTGCCACGTTGATAAGCATAGGACAGATCTTTGGAGAAAGACAAAGATAAATAACAAGAAACATCAAACATCCTTTCATCCTTCACAGTTCATTAACATCTGAAAGACGATACTACCAATTTAATTTTGGATATGGTATCGTGACATCATCCCAATGTTCTTGCAAGAAATACCAGATCCACAAAAAAACCAACCAAACAACCAACCAAAAAAAAAAGCCAACTCAAAACCCCACAGAAAAACGAACCAAACAAAATACTTATAGAATAATTTTAGTTGGAAAAGACCTTTAAGATTGAGTCCAGCTGTTAAGCCAGCACTGCCAAGTCCAGCACTAAACCAAGTCCCTAAGTGCCACATCTAAACATCTTTTAGATATCGCCAGGGGTGGTGATGCAACCACTTCCCTGGGCCACCTGCTCAAGGGCTCATTTTAACTGAATGTTTTCAGTTCTGTTCTGGAAAAAGCCAGAAGTTTCTCTTTTGAAGCACTTAGATCTGCACGTTTAAGGGTTGTCAGAAACTCTAGATATCTCATCTTTCACTCCGTCTTCTTAAGCATTTAAAGCCTATGAGTGGGTCCAAACAAGTGCCTGTTGAACAAACATTTCAAACAGTTCCTGCTTCTTCTGTCAGAGAATGACAGATCAGGACCCTCACCAGTTCAGTGTTTTAATGACAAAGACTCTCATCCAAAGCGTGAGTGACCATGGTTTTCTTTCTTGAGAGGAATCAAGTTTCATTTCCTCTACTCTCTAGAGCATACCTTTCCCAGTGCAGATACCCTCACAACCCCACCTGTTTACTTTGGTTCAAGCATTGCATCGTATAAGAGATATCAAGCCAAAAATCTAAGGCAAATATGACTCTGTAAGCTGGTAGAAGAGTCTGTATTTTTTGAAGAGGAAGAAGGGGGCGGAGGGGTGAATAAATTGAGAGCAGGTGCCTCGCTGCACCCTGTTGATGTCTTCAGTTTCTTTGTCTAATTGGCTTCAAGCATTATTCACTTTTCTCCTGAGCCTAGAAGATTCTGTGTGTCCTTTCATGGATGTAGGTCCATATACTCACATTACAGTACATGCTGAAACTGCTGGGAGTAAGATAAACAGGTGAAAAAAATAGTGCATAGGAAAGGTTGCATTTGCTTCATTTACTGATTTTCCTGTCAGGCCAGGAAATTCTCTCCTGAAGTCACAGGTTTCTTTCTGCCACGGTCTTCCATAAGCTCAGTGTTGCAAACCAGGCAAGACTAGGAGAAACTAAACGTTCCCAAATGTGAACGAACCAAAAAAGCTTATATTAGAAAGCTGATGATTTCTCGTCAGAAACATGACTCTTGAAATGAAAGAATAAGACTTTTCTCTTTTAGCTTGAGTGCCTCAGCTTAGTTCCACTGCTGTTGTTTATAGATTAAGAACTATTGCTTTTTAATGTGATTAATGTGGAATCATCATCTCTAACTTCTACAAGGAATAAACAGGCCTCTGGATATTGCATAAATTTATTTATTGGGATGGAAGACCAATACAATTAAAAAATAAAAACTTAATGCTCCACATAGATGGTAAAACTTATGTATAGTTACTATTATGGATAACTATCTCTTTGTATCTGTCACACTCAATGCTCCTTCCCTTTCCTGGTATTAGTCATTATTGCTGAATCGGCTAAAGCTGGATGCTAACCACTGCCACAGGAGTGAACATACTCTAGATATTAGCTTGCAATGTCAGCTGGAAACAATTACTTCTTTACTAGGTGTTGGCATAATTTTTAAGATATAGAGGCTGCTTTTTTGTCCTTTAGGCAGTGCCTAAAAAAAGCTGACTATTACTGATACTCCTGTTTCTCCTAGACATTAAGTTAGCTTCTCAAAGGCCCAGGGAAGAATGAATGATGGCAGAGCTCTGAACGTCACTGACATACCAATGTCACACCTACCTTTACTCACTCATGAACTTTGCTCCTGGTGACATGCACACCTGTAATTTATATGGCAAAACTGTACTCACAGAAGACTGGCTGGCCAGTGCTATGGACCTCAGCTGGGCTTTTCAGAAACAGGAATTGTATAATTTGAGTGTGACTTTCTATGGAGTTTTTCAGTGTTTTATGAACTGTCATGCATCCTGTCTTTGTCCATTACCAAGTTCAGTGCATAGTGTTATCAGACACGCTGCTAAGCCATTTTAAATCAAACAACCTAGGAAACTTCTAGCAGTACTGGAATCAGTTTACCAGATTAATTCCCTCTTCCCCCAAGAGGAAGCTATTTCTACATGATGAAAACCCGGTCTGAAAGACAAATTTAAGGAGTTTCTTTAACAAAGATTGACTTCTCCAAGTAGTATCTACTTCTTATTCCTTAATAGGTAAATCAAATATATATCTAACTGGCAGAACCTAGCCTTAGAGCTCCCAGACTTCACCAGGTGGCATTGGCTGAAACTTAAGTAGAGAAGAACAGATTTAACCCCAAGGCACAACTCTGCTACCATGGAAATAGCTGGTTCCATTGAGATCAGAATATTCAACTCCAAAAAATAAATGGAAATTTCTACTCAGCATATTCAATTCAGTCTTTTTTGACTGTCTGGCATAATCTTCATGATATCCAGAAAAAGGTATTTTTTAGCACTAGCATTCTGAATAAAAAAAATTATCAGTAGGTGGAAAAATTACCATAAATTTACACTAGTGTAATCTTCATTCACATAGAATTGTGGATTAATGTTTTTTTTTCCAGTATATTCAGCCACATTTTCCAAAACACTGAACAGATATTGACTAATAAACTAGTATTGTAAGAGGAAAGACAGAAGCAAAAGAAATGCTTTTGTGTAACACTTCTCAAACATCAACAAAGAAGTCCCTCATTATTCCGATTTAAAAAGAAAGTAATTAGGAACACTTAAACTAAATTTACTGGGAAAGAAACCATATTTTCAGTTTTCTTACTGCTGATGTATTTGATATGTAAAAAATGCAAGGCTTGTTGAAACTCTCCTGAGTGCATTCCTCAGTATGAAATTTAATGCATCTAATTTATATGCCCAGTTTAGACCTTACTTCATTGAAAAGATAAGACTGTGAAGCAGAAAGGGAGGGAAATTCAGATTCTGTAAGGTTATACTGGTAACAAAAGGAAGCAAGTCCCCTGGAAGACCTTCATAAAGACACTGAGGTCACCTACCTTGTGTGTCTGCCTTCCTTTAACAATCAGGGCTTGCACAGTGGAAAAAAAAAAACCAGTGAGATTCATGAACTAGGAGTTTGCCCTTGTGCCCAAGAAGGCCAGTGGTATCCTGGAGTGTATTAGGAAGAGCACTGCCAGCCCATCAAGAGAAGTGATCCTGCCTCTCTACTCAGCCCTGGTGAGGCCACATCTTGGCCAGCTAAAAAGATAAGTTTATATTGCAGCCTTCCCTTCAGCAGAAGCATTAACAGTTCCTCCACCCAGAGGCCAATTTTAATGTTAGTATCTTTGAGAGTTTCCCTCTCCAGACAAATTCAGCTTCCAGCAGCCAGTAAATTCAACAGTTATTAGAGGAAATGCAGAGACACCCACAGAACCAAAATGGATCAAATGAAGCAAATAGAATCCAATTAATTGAAAAACAGGGTAGTGCCTCAACCTCCTTGCAAGAGGCTTTAGGAAATATGTTTTAGTTAGGCAACATTTTCTGAACTCACTAGAAATCAACAAGAACAATATGTGGCCTCTGTTATGAAAGAAGTTACACTACAACACCTGCAGACATATCTAGCCCTAAAATCTATGGCTGTGGAGTCACAAATCAATTCCCTTGACACTCTCAGTTGCTGCACACTCACCTGTCTCCTCTCTGCCTTTCCTATTTTCTAGAAGAATGAGTCAAGTTCAAAGTGCTTAATTTTTTTCGTCTGGGCCCAAAAGATCTAAAACAATAATTAAACCATGGGCTGGAAAGTGTGGCCAAGAGTTTCATTCCACTGGCATACTGAATTATCTACTGTTAGAAGAAGCTCATGTCTGCTAAGGAGATTCTTGCTGTGGGACTACAGAACAAACATTTTCCAGAGATTAAGAACAGTATTACACCTCATTATCTGCTGTTGCAATTTCCAGGTATGTTCCTTTGACAGTAATTTTCAATATAAATTCCTAACAGTATTTTCTTTTAAAAAAACCAACCAAGCAACCAAGAGAAACAACCCTACCAAAAAACCCCCAAAAAACAAACAAACAAACAAACAAAAAAAACCAACCAAAAAACCCTCAACTGATAAAAAACCAAAGGAAACAATATTCACTGAAACAAAACGTGCCCTCTGCATATAGGGAGCAGAAGATGAAGAGACAAGGCACAACTGAGATTTGTTTATGTTGGAAGTCTGTCAGGACTTAAAGAACTCAGTCAATTTGTCTCAAAGGAGGAAGTTCTCACAAGATAAGCTACCAAAACAGGCCGAGATGGCAAACAGGAGGGCATTAAATTCACGCCTGCATAGAGGTGAAATGTTTGGAATTAGCACATCTGATGATATTCCACTGTGCAGACTGTGGGAAAAGCATGGATGCAACAACAGGAAGATGCCAGCCCTGGTGAGGCAGATCTGGGTAATCTATTTGGACAAAAAATTCCCATCATGGCAAACTGTGGGAAAGGAAGTAGCTACTTACACACATGCCATCCCAAGATGGGAAAAATGGCACATAAACCTCTGGATACCTGGGACTTGGACTGTATAAAAGTGGTACCTAGAGAAGAACACTCTGGGGATCCCACCACTGAGAAGACCAGAAGGAAAAGGGCCAGGGAAGACACTGCAGGAACCTGTGTGTTGGTGACTATAATCTGTCCATCTGTCTGCCTCTCTCTCCCCTCTATTACCCCTTCTTATTTCTACCCCTTTCTCTCTCTCTGTCTCACATTTACTATTAAATAAAATCTGTACTTTTGATTTTGGCATATGGTCTCATTTGTGCCCTAATTTGGGCAGAGGTATCTTTTAGTAACCAGACTCAAATATTATTTCAGGAGTGGGATCCTAACATCATTCCAGTGGATATTAACAAAGTCATTCAGAGAGTTTGGAAAGGAAATCAGTGTAAGAATATTTATATAGTGTAATATATGTAAATATATTGTAAAATAAAAACACATCTTGTTGGATTTAAAAGGATCAAAGAAATTTCCTTTCATGAACTCAATGAGGTATGTGAATTACATGACCAAGATTCCATCAAACCACCTAGACAATGCTGATGACCCTGCAGTCATTTAAAGAAGAAGAGGAACTACCATGTATGAGTATGAGAAAGGCCCTTGCAAGGGAGGATCAGAACTTCACTAAGGAGGGAGTTAAACTGGCCCATGAGGGGAGAGTTGCGTATTGTAGATCGATTAAATGCTGTGCAGCCTGGAGAATGAGTCAGATAGACTGTCACTAGTAGCTCAATTCCACTGCTCAAGTATGGGCATCATGAACATTTTTGGATGCCCTAGATTATAAGCTGAAGCCAAACTTGCTGGTTAATGAATAAAAGGAGATCAAATATCAATTGATTATAATGTGGGTTTAACCACATAGTCCTTTGGATAAGTTATACAAAGGCATTTATATTTAGCTGCCTTAGTCTCAGGAGGAAAATGTAATTGTCCCTTTCCTTGGATTTTCTCCTACAAAATGAGAGAACAGAGAAAGATGGCACATACTAGCATACCAATATCCAAATATCTGACAATCTTCCCTGCTTCTTGTTCTTGGTACCACAGCATTATGCAAATCATGGACTAAAGCTTCTGGAAAACTAATGATACTGTTTGAGACTTTTCATTTCCAACAGAAGCTTAAGCTATATCTATCCTTGTACTCTAAGGCTATAGCACTCAAAATAAAAACATAGCATTCCAGTTACGTTCAGAACACTTTTTCCAAATTCTCAAGCACCATAAAATATAGTAGCTCCCTTTTATGAAATAAACCCAGACAAAACCACAAAAAACACACCAAAAAAAGCCTTTTCTATTGATACAGTCAGAAAGATATTATCACTAAAAATAAGATGAGAACTCTGCTAGTTTCAGTAGACTTTTGCCAGATTATGTTAAAATTCTTATGGAAAAAAGATGATCTTCATGTTCTATTTGAAGACCCAAAATCTTTGAAAGCACCTGATGATCTTTTATAGAGGATCTCTTAACATCTCAACATAGTTTATTTCATCACAAAAAATATATGAGATTCAAACACTGCTTCTCAGAAGGATCTAATTTGCAGCTCTGTGATGATATCCAAGTCGATGATGTTAAATCACCTGATATGGTGTAAATTCACTTTGTTCTTAATGTTTGGCTTGAACTTCTTAAATTCAAATAAAAGACACTTTCAGACTCTGGACTCCAAAGGCATTAGTCAATCTGCCAATATCTAGGATCAGAGACAGATACCAGAATTACTTGGAAGGGTATTGCAGCAAAACTCTCAGAATAAGAATAGACAAAATAATTTTAGTTTTTCCCAGTTTTCATAGGTTTATATGCTAATTATATATGCTAAATGTTGTCCTATTCTTGCACCTCACAGATAATACATACAATATCCTTACAGTATCCTATAACATCATTATAGTATTGTATAATTATATAGTATCATGATAGATAATACATATAATGTAATACATTCTCATGCAGAGGAGGTGCTGCATTCTGTTATATATGTATATTTTTAATATCACTCTAAGCAGTTTTAAGGTTATAATTCAAACCAAAACAACATCTGGGAACACCAGGACCTCTACCACAGTATGCAGAAGTAATAATTCAGTGGAAGGTTGCCTGCAAGTATGACTGATCCCTATTTATGTAGAGAATGTAAGATCAGCAACCAAAGACTATGTTCTCTGCTTCTGTTTACTGTATTACAGTACTTACCAGAAACAAATCTTGTTACTGCTGTGTGGGCCTTATTTCTCAGAGAAACAGATTCCCACAGAAATCAGAGCTCTGGAGGCCAAGGGCTGTAGCGCTTGCCCAAGAAAGGAGTAATTTTTATACTCTAATTTTTATACTAAATAGTTTGCTAGCAAATAAACAACCAGTACTGGCAATAGGAACTTAATTCAGTTCCCTTTCTTTGAGGTGACCAAGAGATGTTAAATAAAAGTTGAATAAGTAGGCAATTTCTATCTCAGAACATTACATTGGAGTAAGACCCTACAAGGACATGGAATGCAGAGATTCATCAACAAGAATCACTGGGACTAAAACTTGCTTTTTTTGGAGAGAGTGAAATGCATTTGATAGAATAACAGAAAGTACATATGCATGTCATGTTGACATGTAAACTGGAAATTAAGAGGTTTTGAAACGTTCTTGGAACAGTTGTGGTAGCTGCCTTCTCTCTGTGCTAGTATAAATCTCCCTTTTTCTCAGCAACAGGCTGAGGTACATTATTTTAAAAATGACATGTTTCTTATGAATAACTGCATCAACAGAGACTTTTGTAGTCACTTTCTCAAGCAGTCAAGAGACAGCCCTTTTGACAGTGATAGGAATCCATGTGATAGAGATCAGGTAACATCAGCCTCACACCTGCTATTTTCCTCTGTATTTGTGGACAGCTTTCTGTTATTCATAGAACTGCTCAAGCATTCAGCATATGAAGTAGAGTTCCAGTGATTTAGAACCATCTCCTTAAGATTTTATTTTGACAAGCTGTTCTGCTGCTGAAGTTCTCACAGGGTTGTTCAGCCTTTTACCAAATGACTACTAAAACCCACTAAACACACTTGCAAGTTACCTTCGGTAAATATGTTCATTTCTTAAAAAGATTGATGCTGATTAATATTATGGTGTGATGGGAAAAAAGCCCCAGGAGGTCAAAATAATATGCTTTAACCACTTCTCAGTTATAGTTTAGTTTAATGAACATTTTTACCTTACTTCACTTTTCAAATAGGTTATAAAATAGCGTTTTATCTTGCATCACACTCTATCCCTTAGTATTTAATTTCATTTGACTTAATAGTTTAATTTCATTTTGAATAAAATTACTTTTATCTCTGTTAAAGTATTTTATTGCCTGTTTTTCAACCTGTTTGCATGTATTTATCTACGTGTAAGGCTATGCATATGTATATGTATATGTATATGCAGTAATTTCAAAGACTCTCTGTGCTGATTTACATTGAAATGGTACTAATATTGCTAGCCAAAAACACTCAGGAAGAGCTCACTGAGCCACTCAGGTCAGATTACATCATTTACAGGAGTCACCTTCAGGGAGTTCCAGGGTCATTTTCAAACAGAAATACCCACCTGTGAAGTCATCCTTTTACCAACAATCTTCAGTAACCAGAACCCCATTTTCTTTCAACATGTCCTCTGGTCTAGGATGTTGGTACTAATAACATTCCTGCATTGTCCAGTGCAGTGAGCTGGTTATTTTCCTTGTCACAGCAAACCCGGGTACCATTCAGCCAGCTGGAGGAGATCTGCCAGATCGCTTCAGACACACACAGTACAAGGAAGCAAAATATTGCCATTTCAAAATGCCATGACAAGATTAAATTCTGGCAGGTTATCCCTTGAATTTTTTTGCCAGTGCTTCTCATTTGACAAGTAGATTCACAGACTTGATGTGCAGACCATTGTGATCACTTGGTCTACAATGGATAATTTTCTCAGATGCTGAGTCAAAGCATGTTTTCCAGAAGGATATCTAATCTCATTTTACAGACTCAGAGCCAGAGTGCATCTATTGCCTTTCCTGATAAATTGTTAATTACATTTACTGTCTCTGTTTCAAGGTTGAATGTGCATATCTTGTTATACTTTTGTTTGTAAGACTGAAAGTTTACCTTTATTTCCCAGGATCAGATTTAATTTTAAAGTAGAAATAAGTATCTCTATATGGCAATCAAATCACCTTTTAACTTCCACTTTAATAAGCTGAACAAATTGAGTCTCTACCACATGTTTCTTTTTCTAATATACTCTTTGAATGTGGTCAACAGGCACTGTCCCAGTAGAAACATAAAATTCTATTGGATTGGAAGGGACCTTTAAGATAATTTAATTCCACATCTCCTGTCATAGGCAGGGACAACTTCCAGTAGACCAGGTTGCTCAAAGCCTCATCCAGCCTGGCCTTGAACACTTCTAGTGATGAGGCATCCATAACTTCTCTGAGCAACCTGTTCCCATGCCTCACCAGCCTTATAGTAAAGAATTTATTCCTAATGTCTAGTCTAAATCTACACACATTCAGTTTCAAGCCATTCCCCTTGTCCTATCACTACATGTTCTTGTAAAAAGTCCCTCTCCTCATCCTTCTTGTAGCCCTCCTTAGGTACTGGAAGGTGCTCCAAGTTCTCCCTGGAGCCTTCTCTTCTCCAAGCTGAACAATCCCAACTCTCCCAACTCTTTCAGCATGTTTTCACAGAAGAGGTGTTTCATCCTTCTGATCATCTTCACGGCCTCCTCTGGACCAACTGCCCCATGTCCTTCTTGTGATAGGGGCTCTGGAGGTGGGTGCAGCAATCCAAATGGGGTCTCACAAGAGTAAGGTAGAAGGAGATAATAACATCCCTTGGCCTGCTTCTTTTGATGTATAGCAGTAGTCTCACTAGCTGTCTTCAATGGAGTATTCTTTTTCTACAGTCCCCTTTTTGTTTATCCAAAAGTTGCACTAGCATGTCAAGAGATTCATGTACTGTGTCTCCAGTGTACCTTCTGAATGACCGTTTTCCAAGATGGTGTTTTCATTACTTACCTAGAACATTCATTCCTTGTCCTCAGATCAATTAACTTACCTTCAACTCTTTGAAAGCATGCTTGGTGGGAAAGTAACAATTTAACTGACCAACACTGATCAGTCTGTGATGGTAACCTCCCCTGTTATTTACTGTCCTGACCATCTTAATGCTATTTATAAATTCAGACAGGCAAGGTTTTATATTATTGTCTACATTCTTGATAAAATTATTGAATAGCACTTGGCAAAGTACCTGTACCTTGAGATAAGTCTCCACAAACTGATGAATTTTCATGAACGACTATATTTGGGAAAGCCTTAGTCTTTTTTATTTACATATAATGCAGATTTTTAACAAAGCATCAAGAGTAACTAGGTCAAATATTCTGATGAGAGTCCGATTTACAGTCCTTTCTTATCAGTTGGTTTGAGCAAGAAGAAAAAGGTAAACATGTACATGCAATACAATTTTTTTTGTATCAATATTTTCAGTTTATTGTCCCTTCACATGATGACTGAAAAGGTAGCATAATGCAACATCAGCAGTTCTCAGGTCATTTGGATTAGAGCTGACTAACAGACCTCAGGAGATAACAAGGAAGGTGGAATCTTGCTGAATAGGTGGGTTTCTAGTTGGGTTCTGGGCTGACCAGAAATAATGGTAATATCAATCAATATTAATCTAAATGAGCTAGAGTTAGATATGAAAAAAAAATATGGTAAGATCTCTGAGGGATTGGAAGAGCAAAAGTATGAAGGATGATGATTAAGCAAGACCCGTTCCAGAGTGTGATCTAGATAAGATGGTGAAGTGGTCCATTCAAAAGTTAATTTGAATGCTATCAAATGAAAATATAATAGTGAGCTACATAGTGGAATAACTTTCTGACTGGAAGAATAGCAAAGCCTTTGGATGCATTAAAAGGGGGACAGTAAGCAGTATAAGTAACTAAGTAGATGCTATGTCAACTGGGAGACTGATATTGGAACAAAGGTGTTCAGCCAGTGTCTACATATTTAAAAGATTTCACAAAGCTTTAAAAACTTCATGACGTACAAGAAACAAAAATGAGATGAGGTAAGAGAGTGTGACTTGTTTCATATAGTTTATTAATCAGTTGATCCATCAGTAAAACTGAGAAGAGTAGGCTGTGAAACTGCTGTTTTGTAGCACCTTTACAGTCCTAACTTCTATTTTTCTCTCTGTCTTTCCATCTCCAGACAGCTCAGAATCAAGCATGGACTACTAGAAGATAAGGAAGGGCCAAAGGAGGCTCTAATGTTGAAATCTGGCCCTTAGTGGTTCTTGCACACCAACTCTAAATATCTCCCCTGGATTTAAAGTTTTAAAGCAAGTGTCTTTATATTGCCATAACTTAGATCACTGATTTATTCCTAATTAACTGGGAGATCATGCTCAGGTATACAGAATGTCCCTTGCAACTCTGGTGTGATCAGTTAATCTCCTGAACTGAGACTGATTGCTACTAGAAATGAAATATCTTAAATCAAATTTTCAGTATGCAGGTGATCTCATAGGCAAATGCATCAAGTGGAATTGAATTCTTTGGTATTTCATGGTAAATGTGAGATGTATTTAGATAATTTAACATTTCCTTTTTGGTCTGCTTACAGCACTTTCCCAGCTTTACTAAATGTATCTATAGACTTTGAATCTCTCATTTGTTTTCCATGTTATATGCTTGTTAATTTAATAATGAAGTGGAAGGATGATTAATTACACTGTAATTAATGTAATAATTCTGTTTTCAAAATACTTTTGACAATCTCATTTTTACAGTTTTGAACCAAGCTTTTTTAACAAAGACAGCCTTATGAAAGTTTCATCCCCTGTTAATTTAGTTTATCATAGAGTTATACCCAAGTGACCAAGTACTATCTCTATAAATCTAATTAACTGTTTAGGCCTTTTTCTATGTCAGTGTCTTTGTATTTTCCTTCAGAAACTGTCCTGCTTGTCTCCAAATAGCTTCCTCAGAAAGACTTTTCTTTAAAAGCCAGACAAATATTAACTTGATCATGGTTGCTAAGTATCTCAAGATTTTCTCTCACCATTTGACTCCAATAACTCATGAGTCTGGGTTTTCTATCATTATCATTACACAAAATCCATCAAAATTTAATTTTATATGCAGTACAGGAACCAATGTGAAATTTAAAAAAAAAAGTTATCTGTTTCCTGCTGCATGGTAGCCTTGCACTCAAATCAAGAAGGGGGAAAAAAAGTAAACCCTTAAGGTACAGAGGTCATTTTTGCTAGTACAGCAATTGCTATGTTAATTCCTCTCACTTAAATTGCTACCTAATGGCTCGTTGGTAGCTGCAGCTCATGTTGTAAAATTCATTTCATTCAGAGATGTGTTGTTAGCAGCTCAGAAGCATGATAGCTGATTGCTAAGGAAGAGAAAAGACTGCGGGCTCTATTCCTGCCACGTAATTTGTTTGCAATAACATTTGTCTAAGGATTTTTAATCTGCATAATCATGTGCTTGGGTTAAAAAACCCCACACCCACACAAAAAAAGGCCCAGAACATTATCAGGGTATGATTCACCTTATCCCAACAGTCATGTGACAAACTGCTGATGATCCACATTCAGGGTTTATAAAAATGAAAGCTGACCATGAACACCTGAGAAAAACTTCATATTCCTAAGGATAAAACTCCTGTCATCAGACATAAATATCCACAATGCACCTGCCTGTTTGAGTCCACTTTGCAGTCAGTAGACAAAAATAAGCACCTCAAGGACATAAGCCTTTTTCTTCTGAGGTAGGCAGATAGGTAAGAGGGTAAAAGTAGTCAGGTGAATTTCTGCAGATGGCTGAAATAAAGATGAGATAAATCATATCCCATTCATTCTATAGGTCACATAGAACTATCTTTGAAAAACTGCAGCTATGTATATGAAATCTGTAGAATATTCTCATATAAATTTATAGTGTTTCATCATTATGAAAAATAGACAAAACCAATATTCAGACCTCAGTTCCAGGCCAGAATTCAGTCTGTCTCAATGCAATTAGTCAAGATAGTAGAGGCTACTGTAATTGACACATTTTAAATAAAAAAATTATATAAGGACATGTGCAGTCTTCATTTATATCATTCACAAAAAAAAAAAAGCAGGTTACAATATCTCTTCAGTAGGTGCTTTGCAAGGAGCATTTTGCTTGTTACTTGACATTATTTTTTCAAGTGATGGAACAATTTAGTGTACGATTTGCTATTCCCAAAACACTACATCATACTGAGACATTCATTCTTTAAATATTTTAACAGTGTATTGTACTTTTTTGAACTTCATATTTGCAAAAAACCTGTAAGAACTCACGCTTACTATCTAATTCCTACATATCTCCTGTAGTACCTGGTTCATTCTGATACTTCCTTTTTTGATTGCTTTCTGGCAACAGAGTTACGGACAGGAATTACCTCGATGCTTAGTTCAATGCTACACCTCTCTTCTACCAAATAAAAAGAATTAGATAATGCATGGGGAAACATTTGGAATTTTTTTTCCTCATGTGTTTACTGAATCTGCTACAAACACTGTGAATTTTATGCTGGTAACTGATCACTAGAATGGTATTTGACTGGTGAAGAAAAAGAAAGAGAAAATGAGGAAAAAAAGAAAAAAAAGAGAACTTCCTACCCTTCTGAATGGCTGGTTATAGTTTCATGCCCCTATGTTACCTTGAAACAGCATGACAACTCTGAAGGAACATGTTAAGCTCCACAGTTTAAACTCTGATACACAAATGCATCTTCTTCTAATACCAAAGTGAGCTATGGAACTGAGTCAGGAAAAGGTCTTTTTGTTTTTTTTAAATCTGGTCATTATTATATTATTATTAGTAGTAGTATTATTACTAGTATTAGTATTGTAAATCACAGAATTTTAACATCCTCCAGCTCTAACATCTACTGTATGTATTATATAATGAAATAATAAATTCTGTTTGTTCACAGATAAATCAATATTAGGTCCCTTCTGGGACTAAACTGTTCCTGTTAGTGAACTAAAAAAAGGAAAAAAAGGGGGAAAAAAAGGATTAAGTGGCAGCTAAAACTAGCAAGAGCTAAGAAAAGAACTAATCAGCTTCCAGCTTGGCATCTCAATGCTCCATGCCAGTAAGCAAAATCTACAATTCTGAAACAAACTAACAAAAATTTAATCTTGCAGTTCAGTTTGCCTAGGGTAGTAGAGTGACGTTTTCCAGCTAAACATATATTTTTATAGAAAACAACATCATGTGTTAAAATGTACAACGATAAACAGTTCAGATTTTACCAGTGGTCTCTATCTCAAAACACACAGAAGTTTAAGGAAATATTCTTGCCCAATTTTTAGGCAAGACTTATTCTACCTCAAGATCCACCTTATCATGCAAGAACAACTTTCCCCATCCCCAAGGAGGTGCCTGATGCCCAGGGCTGGGCCTGCCCTGCTGTCCCCACAGCTGCCCTGCTCCTGGCACCGAGGCAACTACTCATTCTTGCTGCACCCTGATATCTCCTTTGTTAGACCTAAATCTCATTCTCCTGCTGAAAGGGATCCTTATGCTGTTCATGCACTTGCATCCTGAAGCTCTCCCTTCCCTCTGACCTTGTCTGGTCACCTTGCACTTCTTGCTGCCTTGTGATCCATCCGACTTTGCAATCCCCTACTGATGATTCCACTTCCAAGACGGAATTAAATGCCTTACACTTAAAGTGCTAATTGCTAGTAATGAAACCGTTAATCATCAGGTGATTAAAATTTTAATCACTACAAGGCTTGTGGAAATCCACTACATAATGCTGAAGATCAATTTCTAAGTTTTTTTAAACATATGCTTCCAGTGCAAATTGCCTTATGTTGTAGAGATGAACAGTGAAGTATGTGAAATGTGAAGTTGTTCAATACATCCTGTGCTGAGAAAAAGGTTGAAAAAAATTGAAGGGTGCAGCTGCAACTGTGAAATATATTTAATGTTAGATTAATTAATAAGGGGATTCTCTTTTTAATCTTGTTTTGAAGTCACGAGGAAAAAATATGTTCCTGCATTGACTTCCTAGCAACTAAAAACAGACTCATGAAATCTGCTTTTCAAATCAAATGGTAGATGAGAGCTGAAAATACAGCTTGAAAAATATCTAGAAGGAACTGTAACTGTTTTGCCATATTGAATAAGAAATAGTAGCTATTGTGCACACAAATCAAATCTCTTCATCGTAAAATTTTGCAATGAAGTTTAGCACATGGATTCCAAATTAATGTGCTAGACAGTAATGACACTACTAGCTCAATGAGCCACAAATGAAGAAGGATTCACCAGACAGAGGAAGCCATCTGCTACAATCCACTGTATTCACTTCAAAAAAAAAGTCTATATTTGAAAAGTTCCCTACACTCAAAGACATCTATATGCACCAGTTCTTGGCATTTCATAACCACCCATTAGCTGACACAGAGCAGTGGGAAACCCACAGCCTAACGGAATGGATTTACAAAGCTGTGTTTAGGAGCAAAACAGGTTATCTCTGAGGACTTACATTTTTTCACAAAAATATGTTTGATGATGCATTAATCATTTGTGGTTATATTATACTGGTAGCAAGCAATTACAAAACACGCACCAGAATGGCAATATCTGACATGGGGCAACCACAGCTGGTACAAGGCAAAGGAGGAGCTTGTCTGCATTTCTGAACCTCCCCAAAATTCCTGTATTTCCTTATTCTACGGTTTCATGGCTTGTCAGGCTTAGACACTGCCATTTCTTATGTTTGCCCTGTTTGTCCTTTGCATTTCTTGCAAAACAAGTGCTTCATGTACTTTTCGTTGCCATGCTGTAGCTCCCTGGACTCACAAGCAGACCAGGCAATTCAGGTGCTACAAGTCCTATTAAGCATCATACAATTCAGGGCAAATATAAAGGCATGTAAGGGGCATAATGGTTTTGGAGGCTCATGAACATTTTTGTTTCAGCATACTGCTCTATCACTCCTGTATTGTTTAAAGCATTTTCAATCTTTCAGATGAAGCACATGATGATGATTCTTTACCTCCCTGATAAAACAGAAATACTGGGAAATAGAAAGGAATTAATGGACCTGAAAGAAAGGGTTTGTTATGGTCAATGGGCAGGTTTGTGGAGACAAATCTTCAAATCCTACAAGGCACAGCCTCACACATCTCAAAAATTACTGTATAGATTCAACTTAAACTAATCCTGAAAAGCAATTAAAGTACCTAATTTTAACCTGTAAGAAACAGGATAATTTTAAAACCAAGAGAACTAGTGAAATGAGTTGTATATAAGTTTATGCTAGGGTTTAGTGTATTCTTAACCCACAAATAAATTTAAATTGGAAGGATAAAAACATCAAATACAAACAAACAATGTTTTTTTCATTTGTAATTGTCTTGTATTGAAGGTACTATAGGTACCACTGTCTAATTTACAACTGCTTTTATATTTTCCTTCACATTATCTTCATACAGTAATAGTTTATCGGTGACTGGAGACACCTCCTGAATGAAAGACACTACAAAACTAAACTCCATTCTATTCTGGCCCATTTGTAAAGGTCACCTAAGCAATGAATCAATGCAGTACTAGAAGGGGACAGTTCTCTTGAGACTGGGGATATCAAAAGGGCTGACAAACTGGAGTTTCACAAAATCAATTCAATATGAGAGACACGTGGCACATCCAGGCCTCCTAGGCTAAGCTGGTCCTATTGCTCTGATATCAAGGGAGTTGAAGTTGCTTACGTCAGGTTTGAATTAGACTCAACACAGCAGTTGTCTAGGATACAAATTCCTCCAAATAAATGGAGTTATACCGAGGATCAGTCTGGCTACATTGCTTAGAATTTCAGGCTACTTACCTGATTGTTTGTGTCACAACTGCTACGAGTCATAGACTGCAATATAATAGGACCTCAGTCTTTGTGGGTCTGGCTATAGAATTTTCAACTCCAGGATCTTCTTTTGTTTCTTTTATATAAACCCATGGGGTTAAGTTCTTTGAAGAATAGGTCGGTATTCTAAATTGCTGTCTCACTTATGATCTGCCTACTTTTACTAGATCAGGCTCAACACAATAAGCTGATAAATCAAGATAAATATATTCTTTGTTGAAAGACACTATTTTAAAAGATACTGTTACATGATCATACTTCAAAACAATATGTGTTTGAGGCTAAGGGTTGGTTGAGATACAATATTTGACATTTAGTTCCTTGAAACACTAGGTATAAAAAGGGTATCTGGTACTTAAGTCTGAGTCCTCTATAAGTAGCTTTATTCATTATTTTCTTTACCAATTTTTTCACCTTGCTTGTGAATACAAGTTCTATACTGTTCTAACTATGCAGCTAACACTTTAGTTCGTCTTTTCCATTTTGTTATAAATTCCCTATATAGCTTTTCTGCATTCTCATGTCTCATTATGCATGCAGTGAAGGTGCAAATACCCTGCTGCTTCTGAAACATTTGAAAATATTACACACAGACATCTCTGTTATTGGAATAGCTCCCTTCATCCTCTAGAAGCATGCTTCTAAAGAGATTTTTACTACATTTTGTATCATACTCTATTTTTATAATGGTCTAGATGTACCTTTGGTTGATTTCTGTCTCTGCTTTTATTAAGGACTGAAGTTGTATTTGGTATGTTTGCCTTTTTTAGTTCCAGATTTTTGCTTTGCAGCCCAAATATTCTTTCTGGTTTTCATCTGCTTTAGCATGCCCTTGATTCTCCCAACCACTCTTGTTTGGTGCTCTGACCTAAATTCTGTTTAAGCCCTTCCCTGTTTGAGAAAACTGTGTTGTTTGCAAATTCTCTTTTTTCCCATCACATGGCTGTCACAGATTTATCTAGAACTATGTGTGTATCATTTTTTGTGGAGTAATTTCACTTGTTCATGGAATTCTAATATAAATGTAACATCCTGCCTTCTTTTTTGCTGACATTGTGGCATTCTTTTCTCCTTCATCTTTTTTCATCTCCCTCACTCCTTACACTGCTTTAGATTGTCCCTCCTGAGGATCTTGTTTATTAGTGCCAGCTATGTTATCTTGATTTTAATCACACTACACTTATCTAGTAGTTCCTGATTTCTGACTGAACCAGCAGCTCCCATCAGTAATTTAATTCCTCTCCCCCAGTGCACACTTCCTTCTGCTTTATGGGCATTGACAAAATGCTGGGCAATCAGACCTTTTACCAGCCAGACTTCAAACTAAAAAGACCTAATCTAACTGTAATGGTTGAAGTGTGTGTGTAGGGGGTGACTGAAATGGTTTTGTTTTTCCAATCCATCACTATCTTGGTTACTCAGCGAGGCTCTTAAGGTACTACCAGACTATCACCTGAGGGAAATCTAGGTCAATACTCAGGTTTACAAAAGGTGCAAGCTGACAATATTAAGTATATTTAGTATTGTGTGATTATCTGCAGAAAAATGAGTGTTCAAAAGAAATGCCCTATTATGTTGCAGGTGGAAATAAACATCAGTAACAACTAGCGGTTCACACAGAACTGACATTGTCAAAAAATCTAATTCTCAGTTCTTGATCATTTCTCAGAAACATGAGCAAAGCACCCCACCCAGAAAAATGAAAAATGTTTTTGGTTACTAACCTGATTTCAGTAGCAGCTACTTGTAATGATGTGAAAATCACCTTCCATTTCAGTCCCAATCAAATATGCAGCCTGACCATGGCTTAAATAATTGAAGGGATTTATTGTTTTGGTATATGATACTACCATTCTAGTGTCATCTGAAGTGACATAGACCAGAACCAATTAGACAGACATAAAAGAGTGTCTAAAATCCTGTCCTTATTCTGGAAAAAAGGCAAGAGTCTTATTTTTAAATAAGGGTTTCCTTATTTATTTGAACAAGCTCTTCTACTTCACAGTAGTCAATTTCTGCAATGATCATCACAAAATGTAAGTGCAAATAGATATCACCGTTATATGCTATCAAAGTATAGGAAATAATATAGGAAATTTGCAACTGTATAGCTTTTTACATGAAATATTATACTGCAGCAAATGTTATTTTCTTTTTCAGCTTTACCATGCATTTCTGGCTATTATGCATCTGTCAAACAACATAGCAATTCTGGATTAGGAAACTGAATATACTAGGATATATAAAACAAAGCTCTATGTCCTTAAAAAGAAAGAAGCTTTTGCATATACGGAAGAGCTTCCTATTTCTGAGAGAAGGTGAAGAGCTGGCACGTTCATCTTTAAGCTTAACAATAAATTGAAAGGCAGAAAAAACCCCTGTAATTTCTTTTGTGGAAGTTATGTATGTAGAGAAGCCATTTAGAAGCACAGGCAGAGCAATGTGATGGTGATCTGTAGTTGTGGTGAGAGCTTTTGGCCCTCTGAGCATACTGCCAGCTGCTTATGCAAATTATCAGGCATTTTTCTCATACCTGTGGGTATCCTCCCTTATTATCTGTCTGTACCAACTAAAACCATATTCTCCAGGTACCCTGAGACACAGCACTGTGTGAAGTGCACATATGCTTCTATCATCAGAGTTAGCAGGGAAATATTCATGCATATGTATCAACTGTCCACTGCTAATTCAGCTGCAAATCAAAATGAAAATAAAATTAATTAGACTTGGAGGAAGACTTTGTTTTGATCTCAGTCCAATACAAATCAGAAATAATTCAGCTGAAGCCGGCAGAGTCAGCCTTATACTGACTCAGTGTGAGATCAGGCCCAGGTCCACGGTGTCTGTGATAAAAGTTTTTATTTTTGCCTAGTTGAGTTTATGGAAGCACTCAATGTTCTTAGTTTCCTTGCCTAGAGAATAGAGATTTCATTACCTGAAAGTGGCAACTGTAAAGATTTTTAAAGCTATCACTGCGTGTTTGTAGAAGCACACATTTGTCTCCTTTACATTATCTTAGCTATGGTTAATGCATATCATGTTATATAATTCAGTCTACAAAGGGAGCTCTGAATGGAGTTTTCCTGTGCCAGGACCTCTGCTGAAGTCAGTGTGATTACATTTGCAGAAAATATAGCCTTTTATTCTTTATTTGTCTCTTTTTTTTTTTTTTTTTCTCTGTACTGGGACAAATACCCTACTTTTTCAATATCAAGTACCAAACCCTTTGTAATCGTCTTGTTTAGGAGGCTTTAATTTCGGTTTCCTATCCAGACGTGTGAATGTGAACTGAAGAGCACAAAAATGCAAAATATTCTTCATATACCACTAGATCATACAATGCTGGGAATCTGTGTTTCCTCTCTTGAGTGTAATTACAAGGCATTGTAGGTGTTATGTAGTGCAATCTCATTCACTCCCACTCACCAGTTTGCAACCCCTGCAAGGTCTGAATTTGTATTTAGTCTGAGGCAGCATTTGGTCATCTTTTTTTAGTATGTGTCAGGGTTTTGCTACCCGGTTACCACCAGGTGGTAGCATTTTAAAACATTGCTCTTATTTCATAACAGCTACCCTGTATTATTTGGCATTTTTTCTGTGCTTTCTTGAAGAGGTTAGTAGAACCTTTAAGAAGGTTGGCGTGGTAAACTAGTTTAGATCAAATTGTCATGTGGGCAGTTCAAGCATTGAACTTAGAGAGATGGAAAGACTTCCATCCAAGGAGAGACTGAGAAGACTGGGATTGTAGGGTGTCCCAGTTTACATTCTCATAATGCAAGAAAAAGAGATTTCAGCATCAGAAGCAAGTCGAGGAGAAAGAAAAGTTTTATTTTCTTTTAATATGATATTAATGGACAGAAGTGATTTTATTGAACTTGGTAAAAGTAAATATATTTTTTAACATTACTGAGTATATCTACACAGTAGATAAAATACATTGTAATAGAGATATACTTTGATATTTCAAGGCAGAATTCTAACCATTAAATCCCTTCATAAGTAAATTTGCAAAATTCCTTGCATCTGCCCTTGAACCCTTGGTGGGGTTTTTTACATGAACTGAGAGAAAGTATGGGATTTGATGAATCTCTTACAAATTTTTTTTTATGTCCACTGGAAGGGTTTTGTGTTGGTGGCTGAAGAGAAGACATTGAAAGTTATTTTCAATCACAACACTGCTGACTCTTCAGCTTATGTTTTAGACTTTGTTTGATGTTTTTTCCTCCTGCCTATGCTGTGATCCCAGAGAATAATAAAGCTTTTAGTAATGAAAGAATAATGAACCAGAACTGTGACTAGAAATTTTGCTACTTGGAACACCTTTCCCATCAGCTCTTTCTTGCTTTTCTCTGGTTGCATTTTATCAGTTATGGCATTCCAACCCCTTTTTTTGCTGCTGCTTAGGTACCCTTTCCTTCTGTTTTTTGCTCTTGTTCTTGACATATTCCCGTAGCAGTACAGTCATGCTGAGATGGAAGCCATTTAGATAACAAAGGATGAAATGCAGGCCTCAAGTAAGGAAGTAGAATTCTGACAGTGATAGAAAATCAAAATACATAATTTACACAGGATGTGCAGCAGACAGTAGTTGTGCAGGGATGACTACAGACTACAGCCTTGGAGAATAGAAGATCATGTTGTGACTTGCTGGAACATATCAGATGAGTGCACTGCAACTTGAGCAATGATTATTTTTATTGGTAGACATAGTGGTATTGTTATCTGAGAGGGTATATTCAAACACAAATAAGTAATTACATTTAGTTAAATCTAGCTTAAATCTATTGAATGGTGCTTGTTTTGGCAAAGAAATAGGACAGAAACTGCCCATGTGCTTTGGCAATTTTTTTTTCATTCTTTCTGTTAGAATATTTTCCTCCAGTTTTGAAGACAAATATCTACTTCTCTCCATGAATTAGCTGGGGAAGAATAAAATACTGTTGAAAGAGAAGCAACTGTTTTTCTTAAGTACCCAGTTTCATCATAGATGCAGAGCACTACCTCTTAAGAAGTTTCCCCCATATTTGAACTGTTATGTAAGCTAGCAAGTATTTTGCTTCCACAGCAGAATTTTTCCTTCCTAAAAATAAAGATCTTACATGTATGCATGTACTGAAGTGTTACATTTTCCTCTCTCCCTATCAACTAAATAAAATTCAGTATTAGCAAATTTAAAATTTATTTAACACATTAATTAGAAAAGGGTGTAGTTCTTACTCTGTATTAGGATAAAATGGGTTTTGCCCTCTTTTACCCTTTTCTTTCAGTTAGGAAACTGAATCTTTTATCTACTGCATTTAAAGATCCTACCTTCTATGTTGCTCCTTCTGTATTGATGAGAATGCAAAAATACTACGTTGAAATTGTATTTTATTTGCAATTTTGTGGAATCCTTAGCCATTCCTATAGAGAATCAAAAATTAGGGATTGAAGTGCACATACATGAGTATACACTAAGCTTAATTTAAACTAGTGTCTTAACAGCAGAACCAATATTGTAAACTCAATGTTGTTTTTATTTTCAGAGATTCATAGAATGGTTTGTGTTGGAAGGAACCTTGATGACCACCTAGTTCCAACCCCTCTGTCACGGGCGGGGCAATTTTCACTAGGCCGAGTTGCTGAGAGAGCTCCATCCAAGCTGGCCTTAAACACTATCAGGGATGGGGAATCCACAACTTCTCTGGACAATTTTAGATTTCTATTTTAAGCAAGAGAAAATGATTGTTTACACCTTTGGCTTGGAGTCTAACATCACCTTTATTCATTACTGGACTTTCACAATAATTGATCATTGGATATTGAATGATCTTGACAGGTGTGGCAAAACACTAATTTCTAACCAATACATATCATCCATATTGAGTGGTCTTAACAGATTTCAGATATCTATTTAAGATAGGAGATGTGTCTCATTATGTAGTAGGTGGTATTAAAAAAAGTTAGAATTAAAATTAAGATTCAACCCCAAAAGTGCTGGTTTTTCATATTTGCACTCCGGTATAGGTGTCTTATTTTTTTCTCTTGAATTAGATACAGATCTTTTATTATGTAAAATAAGCATCAAAGATTTTCCTTGGTATCTCAGCACATGTATTAGAGGTAGGTGGCCTTGCCAATTTGTAATACTGTTGCTATAAAAGAGATTTCTGCTTACAGATACTCTCTTTGAGAACTTATTCAGAGCAGTTTGTTGATGTTGTCATGGTTTTTAACTTGCTCCTTGAAAACTAATTAATCAAGTATAATCATCTGGTTGTGTGAAATATTTATAAACCGTAATTTCCATTGCTGGAAATGTTTTCAGCATCTCAGTATTGTCTCTCAATGACTAGCATAAGGAGAGAGAGGATGAGAGAGACATATGTATAGGGATCATTTATCCTTCTCCTCAAACCAATGAATTTTTGCTATGAATATTATATTTCTTTAGAGACTACTTTTGAGATGTTGCTATTTGAAGTTTATACCACACTTAGCCTAATTCTGTGCTTATGCTGCTTTTTTTTCTTCCCTCCTGAAAGAGGGAGTATAATACATAAAACTGCAAATTCCACAGGAAACATTGACTCCAGGAAGATTTTAATTGATTTTGACAATAAAAGAAAGTCCTTATTCCTGCCAGCTAATACTGGTTCTCAATATTGTGTTGATGGTGCTTGAAATCATTATAAAACTAAAGTTTGGAGCTTCCCATTTAAATTTTTACAGTGGCTACTTGAATATTTAGAATAACAGGAATAATCCTGGGATTAAGATAGGCCTCTTTTGCCCTGGAAAACTGTGTACGAAAATAGCCTAGCTTTTGTGGAAGTGCCAGGAATTTGTTGGAGGTAAAAGGCCTTGTTTTGACACCTCTCTGTTGGTGAGAATAAATTTTAGATAAGCAGAGAGACAAGACTGTGAACAGTAAATAATATTGTTTTCATTGGTGCAGGCTAATAGAGGTTGGCCTGTAATAAGCAAATCAGAAACACAAACATGAAAATGGTGAAATTGAGGGAAACACTGTACAGATCTGCACTGTTTTCAAATGCCTGACAGCACAGGGAAAATGGTGATACTTGAGCTACAGTACAGAGCAAATCCATCCAGGAGCGTTCAACATGGGGAGAGAAGGTTTTTCAGTGATGACTGCTCATTTACATTTACTAGGTGGTCTGATTTATTAGCTGAAAAATGTCAAAATATGTGTAAGAAGTGCACTGAAACAAATTATGTTGTCCAAGACACCTAGATGAAAGAGAACTTGCAGAGTTAAAAGAACATTTCTGTTAAGGTCAAACAAAAGCGAAATTGAAATGTCTTGTTTATACTGAGTAAAAAATAAGAAGTAGTTGATAGAGATGAAGGTAATCATAGTTTCAGGGTTATTTTTACTCACCTATAAAAAACCAGAGGTTTTGTTATTATCAAAAAAAAAAAAAGCCTATGTGTTAATAAGTAGTAAAAGAAACTAACAATCAATGGGTTAATTAATTTACTTTAGCTTCCCAGGCTCAGCTGCCCACATCAGTTACACTGAGTTATCAAATGACTTTTTGTCCCTAATGACAATTTAATAAATCAGACAAAGCAAACTGTCAAGATTTTAGTGCTAGCTAACGATTTTTTAAGTTTTTAAGATTTCTTTGCCTTGTGCAGCATATCTTATTTAGTGTCAGTATCCAATACTTTTATATTACCTTCCAGTCATCTTTGCATACAAGCTCCACTAATCATGATCCAGTGCAAATATCTGTGCAGGACAACCAGGAGTTCCTTAAGTAGGGATCTCTTGTGGTAACAGCTGAATCTCCAAACACAAGTAAGGGTGAACACTGTGTTTAGTATAGAAAATTAGGCAGGCTGCTATTGAAGTCACTGTTACTGTGCTCCTCAGAGTCGAGGACAGTAATGTCACACGAGTGGGTGTGGTGGGTCAGTGGTAACAGTACAAATGACTGCACTGGCAGAATTAGAACCTTTACTCAAAACACTGCCGTGCCAGTCAACAGGTGAGCAGTTATTGTCAGACTCAGCCCACTGTGTAAAACTTCTGCCTAATAAAAATTCAAATTAAAAATATTCTGGTACCAGCATTTATTCTCTATGAATGCCTTGATGTTTTGTTACAAGACTGGAAGAAAGCTCACTGAATCATTGGGAAGATTCCTAGGGGCTTTAGCGGGCATCTGATCAGGCTTTTTATGAAATAATTGGGTTTATGATTTTTTGGCAAACCTCATCTACAAACACAACTGCATAAACTACTCATATTAGTTAATTACCTTTATCTATGAGATTAATGTCTCTCTTTCAATTGCTAGATGACAAAAAAGTTCCCAACTAATGTTGCTATAGATTTGTATGTCTTTTCTCTAGAAGTTCTTTGTCTGTCCAAACTACTCTCTTACAGTCACACTTGTTTTACGATCATATTTCTAACTCTGAGAGTTTAATTTTTCTTGTTATCTATTTTTGTTGGTATTGCTTTGAAGGTGTATATTAATTTGTCCTACAACTGAAAGCAAGTATCAGATAATTTCGTTCATTCTTCTGTGCAAGAAGACCTCAATTCAGGGCAAAATATAAGCATATATTATTGGTTTCTAAAAATTCTACATATGTCATTTCCAAAAAATGACATGAAATAGCTTTGATTTTTTTCAGGTAGAAGGGAATGAAGTTGCTTTAAAATAATAAAACTACACCAATATATACACAATATATCAAAATATAGACATTATATCAAGATCTGTTAGTAGTTGAAGCTTTATATTCTGGGGAAAAAAATTACAAAGCAAAACATGAGGGAAAGTGATCTTCTATGTGTACATGTCCGAGATAGATAAAATTATTTTTATTTTACATTAAAGTTTTAAAGACTGATCACTTTCTAAATCTTACAAGTTAAAGATATTTTAGATGAACAAATACCAAAATATTAATACCCCATAACAAATATACTTTCAACATGACTTTCTAAGTACATTATTTTTTTTCTATGACAGCATGAATAATTCAAGGTGCATTTTACAATTTTAAAAATATCCTTTAATCCTATAACAAAATGCATACAAAATATTTCACTGTGTTTGCGTGAATTAAAAGAGGTAAGAAAATGTTTCTTGTGGATTTGGTATGAAAATCAGTATCAAGCAGCCTTAATAGCTGCAGGGCAAAATGCTCAAAAATAAATGAATGCCTATGTTAAAATTACCTTTTCAACCATTAATCTTGTGCATATTGATTTAGTATTTCTTCCATGTTCACTATATCTGTATTTCTGTCTGTGGCACTTTTTCGTTGGACCTTAGTGCAAGCAGTGAAAGGGGCAGTGATGAATTGTTTACTCATCCCTCATTAAGAAAATCTTTGCTGCATTTACACGTCACTGGCCTTATTCTCGATATGTATAAACACTGAACAATTATAAATGTGATAGAAATTCATCTCACGTGGTCACAATTTGCAATTTACTCCTTCAGATATTTTTTGCTCTCTATTTGTTACATGAAATGGGATTGAGCCAGAGTAGGAAATAAGTCAGACTATGATCCTGCAATTACCTTCTCCCCCAGTACACTGGTTCAGTGAGGAAGTTTTGCTTTGCGAAAGCTCCTTATCTTTGGAATACCTTAAGAACAAGCTTGAAAGCTTTCAGAATTTGTGGGAAATTTACAAGAAAAACATCAAAAGAAGACATTGTGTTGTGTAGAATAGTGTAGTCCAACAGGTCTGCTGGAGATGCACTCTGAGTAAGACAACTGCAGAGAGAGGTGGCTGGTGTGACATAATTTTTAGGCATATTTAGGTTTTGTTAGCAGTGTGATATACAGTAGGACAATTTAACTGAGTTGGGTTGTCCCCCACAAAAAAACAACTAAATAACAGCCCTCCTCCCACCCCTCCCCCGATAAAAATACTGAATAGATTCTCTGGAAAAAAAGTATATTTGTGAAGGTAGGCAAGAGGTGAGTGTGTGTTTACTCTGGTGTGGCAGCTGTGTACCTAGACTTGCGGAAAATCTTAGAGCAAGGGAAGGGGTGGATTTTCTCACCCCAGGAACAACTCAGCATATTCAGTAGAAGAGAAGCTCCAGAGGAGTAGCAGGAGGAGAAGCAGCATCTAGACAGGATGGCTCTGGAAGGAAGCAGAGGTAAAGGCTAAGGGGAGCAAAGTCAAAGCTGATACTCAGAGAAGAAGGAAAGAAAGTAAAAATCTGTAAATGTGAGGTGTCGGATTGGTGTCTGTGCTGTGTAGGAGGCTGCAAGAGCTGCTTCACTGGAAAGCAGTGCTGCTGAGAAGGAACAATCTGGTAAGAACAGTGGACAGAAGAAAGATAAGCTTTCAAGCCTACTATTTAGTCTGTCAATCATATCAGAAACAAACTTTTCCTGTGTAGAGAGGCCTCTAATAGCCTGTTCTTTGTATGATGGAAGAAGACACAACCTTGGATATTAGAATCACTTGGAGCCCTCTCTTCAAAAAAAAATAGCTGTTTGAACAGATGCTTTGAGATGGCTATTGGTGTCAGGTAGCCTCATGAGAAAAAAGTCTGTATCCTTGGCCACCTGTGAAATCTGAGGAAAGAAGAACTTTTCCTACCAGGACAGGATCCAGGGGAAGTCAGAGAAGTGACACATGTCTGTTTGTGGATAGAGTGGGCAACCAAGAGGAAAATCTTATCTTTTCTGCAAGAAGACAAAACAGCAGCCAAAACTTTATTTTCATTTGGGAAAAAAGGTGGAAGACAAAATTTGGATTCTTGGCTGCCTATAATCATGTTATTTATATCAGTATTTTGTTATAACCTGCACAATTTAACTTGGGTAGTAGCCAATTATACTGTCAGATAAGAATGCATTTATGTGCATATTTTTTGTTGTTTTGAAGTCTGCTTCAATTACTCTTAAGATTGCTGATAAGAGACATATCTAATTTAAAAATGCTGTTGGCCTCTATACCACCCTGCACAACAGCAAACATGTTCCCATTACTATGCAGTCCAATAGGATAGTAAAAAGTGAATTTATTGATCTCTGGAACATAAAAGGTGTAAGGACAATGTTCTGAAGCAAGGCAGGTATACACAGAGATGAAAAGATGTCAGATGCATGATCAGTGCTAATGACCTTGAAAATGTGATGGCATGGCCACGGCTGTGCTCTCAGGATCAGTTGCCAGCCACCTCTAGAGTATGAGTTTCATGCATTCTTACAGATGACGGTTGTTTGACATACGTACATAAACCAATTCAATAAGAACATAGATCATGAGCATTCAGAAATCAAAATAATTATGACAACTGAATGTAAAAATTCATAGCAAAGATGCATATTTTACAGTGTTAGAATCTGACAAATGCAGACTGAACTTCAGCAAGTCAATGAGAGGTGCCAGTGACACAGACTAGCTGTAAAGAAGTGATTCAGAAGTCAGTTCTGCCCTTCACCCGTGAAAAGGGAATTCTATCCAATTATCTTCATCCATAAAAACTTGAATGGACACAGGTGCCTAATGGGCACTTTCAGCTTAAGTCACCTAAGCTCCAGGGAGTGATGCATCTCAGACTCAGCAGGTAAGCTCAGATCTTTCCTGATATATGTTTGTGAAGTTTTTATCTTTCATAGCTTCCTCAGTCTCTGCATTGACAGTACACCGGTCTAAATTCCCTCATTTTTCTATCTGAACCATCCTATTTTTGCCAGGTCCTTAATTTTCAAGTTGTTACCATATGGAAGTTAGATGGGTCTGAATGGCTTTCAGATCTTACACCTTTTCCCTCCAAATCTTTAGGCCCTAAATGACCCAAGAGAGAACACTGTGGTTGGTTTGTGAAAGAAGATATAATTTTTTTCTGTCTAAATATGTTCACTGAGATTTTGAAGATACTCAAATGGTCCTCTGGGATGCAAACGTTCAGGCAGCTTTAGAAAAAGCCATCATCATGCATTCCATATATAATTTAATAAATAATACAAATAAATTTTGGGAATTACAAAAGGACTGGTCAAGCTGCTTCAGCTAGGTAGAGACCCAGATGGCTAAAATCGTATTGGAGTGGAGCAATATGCTACCCATGCCCCATCACAACCAAAATTTCTATTCTAAAAATGCGAAGATGATAGAGAAGTCACGTGCGTTGACTTTTTATTTGTTACTGGAATTCTCACCTGAATAGTTCCCAGATGCCCAGTGGGTTTGTAGGCCCTTTGCTCTGACATACCAACATGAAACTCTGTCAGCATTTTTCTCAGCTGGAGCAAGCAGATAGAGGACAACATAAATTCTGGTTCACTCTGTTCTGAATTTTGACGTGACTTCAGAAGCGTAGAACACCAGGTCTGAAGTCTGGAATTTAGAGAGACCATCGAAAAGTTTCATTAGTAGACTTTGTCTCAAGATTAAAACATTTAGAGTTAGGGGTCAATTTCTGTGATCAGGTACTGCCATGCTGGGTAGCTCAACACTTCCTTACAGCCAGTGGGAATCAACATAATAGACTGAGAAGAGACTTGAGAGCAGTTCAGCTGACCACGTCCAGCCTCACATTTGATTTGTGTACCAGAAGGCCACGGCCCTTCCAGAAAGCTGCTGTTTTAGCCCCTGCAGATGTGCCTGATAATACTGGTCATGCTGGTGGATGCTTGTACTAGAGCAGTGAAATGGCACAGTGGTTATGCCTAGAGAGAGATGAATTACAGTTTAGGTTCCACTGACTACATTAACTAGTGGTTTAAAGTAACTTTGTGGACACCTATGGCAATTTGAGATGCCATGTGGTACCCTGGTAGGTGTGACATGGGAAAAATGTGAGATTCATCCCCTTTAAAGAAGATAGGAAGAACCCGCACAGGAGACCCTAGGTTAAGTAAAATCTCATGGAACAAACACAGTGATCCTCAGATCTCACTTGTGAGAGACACCAATGCAGATACCAATGCATACACAGCTGAATTTGAACTGAATCTTTCTTCGTCTGACCCTCTTTATAACATGAATGAATTCGGACATGATTTGAAAATCAGCTTCATAACTTTTCTCCACACTGTAATGTTTACTCTAGAAGAATATGAACCTGTTCAAAATGTTCAGGTGCTGGAACAGTTCTTCTTTCATGGGTAACATGACATTAGGAAGATTTTGCGAGCTCTTTTTGAAGCAATATTTGCAAGATAGTTGGGGATAAGATAACTATGTACACAGAATATATTTAGATTTTTAAAACTAAGTAAGCTACCCTGACCTCCTTCCATAGTCAATGTAAAGAAATAAATGCAGGAGAATCATTTCACTGTAAGAGAAGCTTATGGAATAGGTAAAATGAATTACTTTCTGGAGGCATCTATATTTCTCTCTTGATTGAAAAAGTACAGAAACTTCACTAGCTTACAGTTAACCATCTAATATTCTACATGTCAAAGTTAGGTAAAATAAATCCCAACTTTGCTTCTTCTTCATGAAGAGCAAGATATAATGAGAGGGAAATCTGTGAAGACTGCTTTTTACAGCTGGGAAACCTCTGTGTCTAGCTCTATTTTAACATTATTTCAAAGTTATATTCCAGAAGAAATAGTCTCAAAGACCACTTTCAGTCATGGAAAAATAAAATTCATTTTTTTTAGCAGAAAGAGAAATAAAATAGTATTTAAGTTCATTGGTCACATCACTATATCAATTCTAAATTGGATTGGAAGCCTGAGGTGGTCTCTGCCCAGCTCCCACAGGGTAGATTCTATAGACAAATATTAATATCACAGAAACTACTGTCACCACTGCTGGCGATCCAGCTGAGACAGTGAAATTGAGCTGGGAAAGAATGAGCTGTGGTACCAAGGAGAGGCTTGATAGACATTGCATTACCATGCCTCTATGGTGACTTTTCTACTGCTGTCCCTACTCTGTAAAACAGAGGGCATCAATCTTTAGTGTTGTCAGCTGAGCTATTGCATCACACTGTGTAAATCATAGACTGGGTAAATTGCATTTCTTCTTGTCCTTCAGCACTTCAAAAACATAATCAGACCACTAACAAGAGTGTTTAATTTTATTTTTTTTTTTAGTTAGTGTCTCATGGCTGGTATTTAAATATGCATTTAAACAAGAGAGCAGAGGAAAAACTTCCAAACACATTTTAGTGTGATCATTATTCCTTTTCAAAATATATTCTGAAATAATCTGTTCCAAACCCTGTTTTCAAAAGGCCACATAATAACCTGTCAGAGTGATATATTTGATATCTTCATAAGAATCTGTTTTGAACATTTTGTGTAAGCTAGAAAACAAAAATTCATACAATCATCAGCCACCAATATAATGTAGCAATCTCATGCAGGAAGACTATATTTGAATGCACCTTTAAATATTTTCCCAAATATATCAATAATTAATTGCTAACACCTGGCAGGATCCATCTGGCAATATTCCTTCATTATTGGTTGTCTGAATACTGATTTAGTTTAGTCTTCAGATGCAAGATCATGTACTGGTGGTTTCTACTGAATATGTAAACCCATGAATGTCTGTATATCAACATCAAAAGCCAGGTGTTACTCAAATACATATATACAAAACCCCAAGCAAATGAACACTGCAAACAGTATCCCAGATTTTTTTCAATAAAATTGGAAATAAATATATATAATCTCTATATATAACTCTTATATTCTAAGAGTTAATTGTGTTCTTTATTATAAATCATTTTCTTGTGAGAATATTTTCAGTAAAGGACATCCAATTTATATTGAAATATCCATTTTTCACTATACTACCACACTATACTATATATTCTATCATAAATAAAAAACTACTGTTTTTGTAGACCTGATGAAAGATAATTTCATTTTTCAGTAAATAGCATTATTTCCAAGTAGTGAGCACTTACCTTGGATAATGAATTTTTGTTAAAGATATATTTGACAATTCAAGGATGATTAACTGTACATATTCAATATTCCAGGGAGCTACCTTCCAAACTCACTAATGGCCACAACTCTCACAACATTTTGATAGTAATGTTGGTTTTGGTTCCAGCATCTTTATTCTTAAAAAATACGCTGATTGTAAAAATTATGCATTTATTAATTTAAATTGGAAGAAATTCTTTACATTGAGGGTTATGAGGAATGGAAACAAGTTGTCCAGGGAGGTTGTGGGTGCCCCAAACCTGGCAGTGTTCAAAGCCAGGTTGAATAAAGCCTTTAGCAACCTGGTCTGCTGGGATGTGTCCCTGCACATGGCAGGGGGATTGGGACTAGATATCTTTAGCATCCATTGCAACCCCTTAACATACTATGATTCTGTGAAAATATAATTAATATAATTAATAAAGAATTAAGTTATGAGGATATCATTAGCGTCAATTGGGTTTTATTGAAAATGGATCTTAGAAGAAACAGGATATTGTATTTTGCAGTCATAGTAATGGTTATAATTTCAGGTACACAAAATGTAAAGTGCTTTTGGAAGGTGTTTGACTTGATACTTAGTGACATTACAGTACTAAATTAATACTTGACTATTATAATAGAACACATGTCAGATGGATTAAAGCAGATTCTCTGACAATTCCCGACCACCTGTGCTTGAGGCTTTCTCAGGAGTGCTACAGAAAATGCTATTGAATGCTTAGTGATAAGCTGGAAGTAAATATAAAATTGATAAAAATAACATCTATTTTATTGTTGAAAATAAAATGTATTTTAAAATAGTGTTGATGAAATAAAACTTAATAAAGTGACAAATAAGGATGAATCTATGTGGCCGTATTGAACCAACCCAGTTTTTTCAATAAGTGGAAACCTTCAAACTAAATGTGTTTTAAACAGTCAAACTATATACCTAAGACCAGTGACTGCAGACTGCTATGGGTTATAGATTATGTACTCTGGACAACAATGACTCAACTAGTATATGACAATTGTAATGACCACAAAACCACAAATGCAGCTCAGGTGACATAAAAGCAAAAAGAAGGATGCAGACAGGAAGGCTGCAGGCAGTGATTTAGCAAAATCTACTGCACTGGTGGTGCTAGTAATAGTGTTCAGTGACCAGAATTTTTTAACAAATTCCTGAGAAATCAGAGACAATGTTAAAAGTAATCTGAAACATTAATTCAGAGTCAGAGACAATGTCTTAAGAGGAGGAAATTGAAGAACTTTCACACTTGCAGCAGAAGAAATTCCACAATAGTTATGACAAAATATTTTCAGTGCAAAGCGTGAGCAATCATTGAAAGGCTGCCAGGAGAGGTGTTGAATCTTTGTCCTTCAAGGTTTTCAAAACTTGGTTGGATCAATCTGACCAGCATTCATGAATATACCCCTTTATAAAGAAGGTGCTTGGACTAAATGAACTGCAGTGTTTCCTTTCAAACTAAATTTTTATATAATTCAGGCATTATATAAATTCACTCTTTATTAGTTGTGAATAAAAAACCGAGAGGTGATGTGGTTATTTTTAAAATATCTTCATATGCAGGGAATCCTGTATATGTGAAGTATATCTAATTTGATGTACAAAGATAAAAGGGACACTCATGGTAGAGAATTAAAATGAAAGATGTCAGACCTTTTAAATTTTAAGGATGATCAGTAGTTACAAAGAACATGGTGGAAAATATTGGATCCTAAGTGTCTTCATGTTTTCACAGAAGGAATGGATTTTCTTTGATTCACGGTATACCCATGCCTCAATCAAACATCAGTTATTGGATTTCAAAGGGAAATAACTAGATGCAATTTGTAAAATTCTATTATCCTCAATCTGCAGGATATGTTGGGTGACATAAGGGTTTTTTCTATCTTCAGAGCTCATAGATCTAAAGACTTTTTATTAAACAGAGTGTGAAGCAGAACCTAAGAAGTAGAATAGTTTGGAACCCAATAATCAGTGTTCAGAGGGCTACTCAAGTATACAGAAATCCTCAGAATTTTAGGGGGTATGGACTCATATTATTGTGATGCCAGAGAAGAAAATCAGAAGGCTCTCTCTATACAGAAGAAACAAAAACTTATAAAACAGAAGTGGTTTATGGGTAGGGCCTGTTTCATTGTCCCTCAGTGGAAATCTATGAATTTGAACCACGCTATAAAATTCTGTACTGATGGGTGTGAGAACTCAAAAAATGCAGCTAACTTGTCTCAAAACACTCTCAAACAGGGAAGTCCCCATAAGATAAGGTACCAAAACAGGCACAGATGGCAAACAAGAAGGCATTAATTTCAGGCCTAAATGGAGGTGAGAGCTTTAGAATTAGCACACCAGACAAGATTCCACTGTGCAGACTGTGGGAAAAGAACAGACAAGAGGAAGAGGTGATGAGGCCTGGTGAGGCAGATCTAGGTAGCTTATCCAGATAAAAATTTCTGCCATAACAAACTGTGAGAAAAGGAAGCAGCTGCTTATACACATGCCATCCCAGGTTGTGGGAATGGCACGTATGCCTAGTGGATACCTGAGACTTGGACTGTATAAAAGTGGTACCTCCAGGAGAATATGTGGAGGACCCCCACCATCCAGAACACCAGAAGAAACCCGTGTGGTGGTGATACCTCTTGCTTAATCTCTCTCTCACTCTCTTTCTCTTCCTCCCTTCCCCCTCCCCTTCTTATTTCTCTCTCACTCTCTCTGTCTCTCTTTCATTTACTGTTAAATAGAATCTGCACTACCTTAATTCAGGCAGAGGCATCTCTTAATAATCAGCCACTAGCATTATTTCAGTGTATCATAATATTATTTTGCTGTCAGAAATGGGATCCTAACAATGAGCCCAATATAAACATATAAGGGATTGTCGTAAGGAATAAACATTACCAGACAGCAGCATTTTCAGAGCCTCACCCTTTATCCCCTCCATACTGTTAGACTTCCAAATATTGTCTCTTTTTCCTTTCATACTCAAAATCCCACTATGTTTTAATGTGGCTTCTGAGAACTTGTGAATCAACATGAAGTTTGTGTTATGAATGGATGCTGTGGGTTTAAATAAGTCCCTGCCTTTTTCCAGGCCTCTGGCAGCAGGCAGTAGCTTTATTGAGGTGGCCAGCACTCCAGGACCCACTCTCATTTGTAAGTTCTTTAATAATGGCTGATTTAGTCTATTGTAGAATTAATTATTTATTTGGTAGACACAAAACTAACAGACATAAGCCTTAAAACAGACTATTACTGCACAGGAATAAGACAAAAAGAGGACAACTAGTATTATACATATGAGGTTAAAGGTAGCATTTATTTTATGGCTAGTGAAGAAATAACATAACTTAGGATCCAGTATATCTTACCATCCAATTCCTGATAGAGAACACATCAAAATCCTTTCCCTCAGTTCCCAGGAAAGTAACCACGGAATCTGTGTCCACTCCGTGAAGAAGTCTTGCATACTTTCAGGGCATGTGGGTAGAAGGCTTCTGCCTCTGTGATAATTTTGTGGGCTCTTATAGACATAAGAACTGTGTATTTTCATCAAGAATATTTATTTTTCTTTCATCTCTTCCTGCATTTGCTTTCCAGACTAAGATGTTGACTCTTAGCTGGGGGCCTGAGCCCTTCTGGCGCCGGAGATGACCCCATCCATGCTGGGCCTGTGACCCACCCGAGTTATCTCCTGCACATGCACTCGCTGTCTGTGGCGGAGAGGAGGCAGACACGTCCTGCCACAGTTTGTTTCCCTGAACACTTTTGCAAACAAAATTTCATTTTTGAGTTGTGTTTGTGGCTAACAAGTAAGAGTGAAAAGATGATGTGATTCAATGTCTTTGGGAGATGTTTGAAGTTTTACTTGTTTGGCACATCTTGAATTTTTTTCTGTAGGAGAAAACACTTTTTGTTTGTAAACAGATAATACTGACATGACTTCTGAAGAAGCATAACATAATTTTGTCATGCTACAGTAGCAAAACATACACTTTCTAAGAGTATAGTCTTTGCATGTATTCAGAGTTATCTCTGTGAAATGCTATTATAAATAATTAAGTTACTATTTTTGCTCTTCTTAGGGACTGGCACCAATTAGTTTGACTAGTAACCTCCTCCAGAAAAGGGAATTAAACTTATGTCAATGTTTTCTAAAGTATAATTATTAACCTCTGTACTAATTCATCTGGCAAACCAATAGAGTATATGCTGTACTTCAAATATTAATTTTCTTTGAACTTTTTTTAACCAAGTGCTGCCTTTGGGGCTGTGTTTAAAGTTGTAAGGATTGTGTTTGGCTATCTTAATTAAAAGTATTCAATTAACCCAAACAAAGCTGACTCTGAAGCCTAAAACATTTCCAAACCTGATAAATGATTGCAAAGTAAATAATGATTGAATGAAAAATAATTGATTTTTTCCCTTGAAATCTTAAATCAAAAAAATTATTTATTTTCTTGTTAAGTAATTATGCAATTAAGGAAATATTTTAATTGCTGGAGCGACACTCGGTAATTAAAGAGAACAAGACTATAACACCATTGCAGTAGAAGGCACAAGTATCTATGAAATCTTTCTGAAAATTTTATCTTTTTAGGATGAGATATTGTACTGCAGGTTTTTTTGTAAGGTTTTAAATATCTTAAAGCTTTTGTACTACTACAAGGTCAGACAGTTTATTTGTCACTGGATGGTATGTCCTAGACCACTATGCCTTGTGTTAAGTAACATCCCTTCAGCACAGCCAGTCCTGTTGTCTGCCCTTCAACACTCAGAACCATAGAACATTCCGAGTTGGAAGGGATCCACAAAGATCATCGAGTCCAGCGCCTGGCCGTGCACAGGACAGCCCCAAGAATCACACCCTGTGCTGAAGAGCATTATACAAATGCTCACTCACAGCATGGGCAACTCCTGGAATGCCCTGAAACCTCTTTCCCACCTTGGAGGCCAATATGCAAGGATCCTGACTCTCCTCTTCTACTTCTCACTCTCTTTACGCCAGTTTTCCAATCCCATGTTGCTGTAAGGCTTTAATATACCTTCATGCATGTGCATATTCACATTCACAAATTCTTGTGGATTTTTTCCTGATTCAGTAGGAAAGGTAATTGTGCTGAGGAGCAAACTTATTGGGAATGATTTGTGTGAGGGAAGAACAGGTTCAGTAGACCACAGGAATCAGATATTTCCATAGGAGACAATGAATGCTCCTTAAATTCTTCCTCAACTTTTTGATAGAGCTAGAAAGCTTTGTTTGGGAAACGCTTCCATGGAGAGATGCTCATCTTCTCCAAAACACAGAAACCCAATAGGCAGATGGCAGGAAAGGAAAGAAAGAGCAGAAGCACACTTTTCCTCATTTCTCAAGTCATGTTTTCCCGGTCATAGTTTCACAAAGTCTCATTTTTCTGACTTAAGTTGTAACTGTCCAACAGTCCACACAAGAGTGCAGCTGGTGACACTTAGCTGTACTGGAGTGAGAAATTAGCTGATGATTTGAGGAAATGTTGTGGGCTAATTCTTGTGTGGAGAGAACCGAATAGTGAACTGATTAAGGGGATTAACTCTGTGAGATTAATTATAAGAAAGAGCCATGAATCTAAGAATATATTGGGATGTGTACTGGTGCCTAAAGCTTGGAGTTTATGGGATGGGAGTAAATGAGCAAAAGGAACTCTGAAAAATAAGAAGGAAAAGAAAGTAGTTGAAAAATAATTTTAAATTTTTCCCTTAGCAAAAGGATTGATTTCACATGCAAATACGTATTTGAAATTCCACTGTCCCCAAGACACTTCTTGAGTTAAATTTGTACTATTTTTCCCTCTTAGTGTGTTAGACTGAGAAACTTATTCTCAAATTTGAACTCAAAGTTCAGATCTCATTGCTGCATTAATGTAAGTCCACATTGGCATGGCTAAATTGGTACTAAAAAAAAGGGTGAAGTATACATTCGATTAATTTGATTTTCTCCATGGCCTTTCTTAAAAGAGCTACTCTTAATTTTCACAAATGAGACAAATGCCCAAGGTTTAATTGGTGTCTGCAAGGAAGCTGGAATTTAGGTTGCAAAACCAACTGCAGAAGTGAGAAAAAAAGAAAGAGTATGACAGTACTGGGCTATTTGCTAACTAACTTGTGCCAGTGTGAGCCAGTAAAGACCCTAATTGCCTTGATATAAGTCCTTTCCAAGGGCAGTAAAAGTTGTAATAAGAACATACTGTGTTGAACTCAGTTCTTTTTCCTTAATATTTTTTAAATTTACTTTCCAATTGCAATTTTTTTTACGGACAGCTGTCTGAAAACTAAATCCCATTTACTATGACATATTGTCTTCAAAATACTTCTTCTCCATCAAAGTACTGATTTATTGACTCTGTTTGAACTGATATTTCATATACTCTGCACAGTGCCTCAAAAATAGTCGTGAGTGCTATCTTTTCATTAGGCCCCATGCTCTGAAGGGTTTCAAAAGAGGCCTTGTTAGTCCTGGTGTACTGAAAAGCCTTTAGGTTTTTTCGGACAAGTAGTCCCATAACAACTAAATTATGCCTTTAAAATAATGGTTTATTTAAAGGTCTACATAATTTGGGGGTGAGAACTTACAAAACTTTGTGGAACTGCAGAAACTGATTATAAGAAAGTCTTTAGTAAGCCTGATTCTGCTCTGTGCTTTGAAAAATCATGCCCTTCTCTATATTGTGAATTAGCTTCCTGCAATCTACGTGCTGCTGTAAAAAGCAGAATATATTTAGCTACCTTTTTTCTTGTAGAAAAAAGGTATGTCTTCAGTAAAAGCAGGTCAAAAAGAGGTTAGAAGTTACAGCTTTGGGAGGAACATTATGCTAATTCAGACATTAGCCTGGAATTTAGTTCTTTCATATCACAAAAGTGCTCCTTAATTTCTCAGTAATACAGAGCTATCCAGAGAGGGCACAATATTCTGTTCTCTGTTAAAGCTGTTGTCTTAGAGGAAACAGAGGGCTGGTGCTACCATAGAAAAAAGTACAGGGTAAAGAGTCCACCTTGTATTATATGTAATTTTAACTCTTCCAGGAGAAATTGCTGTACGCTTTGAAATCTCTGCCTTTATTTCCAGTGATCTGCCAGGTGCTGATAGTGAGGCTCAAAGACTTCTGGTAGCAGAAACTGAACATTGTCGGTATTGTGCTAGAGTCTGAAATCAAGTTAAGAAAAAATGAAGTAGCAGATGTGGTTTTAACTAGATTTCATTATGTTTCATTAGGTTTTGCTCTTCAATAATCTTTCATAGACCACTCCTCAGTAGAAAAGAAGCCTTAAATTCATGAGGCACTGGGATACAATTAGCACTCTTAGAAGGAGCTAGAATAGAGAAGATAATACTATTGGGCCTAGAGGATTAGGCATCTAGTGCCTTGCCTACTCCATAAATCTTTCTGGGGTGCCATCAAGCTTGCAATTATAGAACATGATTATTTATGCAAAGTTTCACTTCCCATATGACATTCCAGTCATAAGCAATCATACTAAAAATTTTTGCTATTGTGCAAATCATGCTTCACTACCCTGAAGCACATACAAATTTACTTTCTGTTCTGTTTACAAAGAAAGACTGAAACTAAAGTATTAATTGACATCTAAGTTGTGTCTTTCTGCCCCACAAATTTAACACATTAGATTGTCATGACTTGGGGCGTTTCTGAAACACAAAAATAACATTATGGTTTTGGTGTACTCTATAGACAATAAAATTGTGAGAAAGAGAATTTGGTCTTTTTGTAGCTTCAGGTTTGCTGAAAACATTTAATATATTATAAGGCCTTAGCGTTCATGATGAAAACTGTACAAATACGTTGAAACTGTATAGAAAAATGCCAACCATCCCTTTGGTATGTGTAACAAAAACAGACTGAAGTCAGGTGCTGATGAGTTCTTACACCATATTAATGTAGAATATCCTAAGTACAGAGTTATGGAATCACAAAGTCAGTGAATGGTTGGGATTGGAAGGGACCTCTGTGTGGGAACCGACAGCTTTTCTGAAAATCTCACAGAGCTCCACTTGGGCACAATCACTGTGTACCCGTGAGAATTCAGTTTGTACCCTTGGGAATTGTAACATCAACAGAAGCAAGAAGCATAAACAACAGAAGGAGTGTAGACACCTGCAGAAGGGAGTAGAACAGGCTGATATATCACAAGAATGTACGCTGGTCATAGACGACCAATAATATCGTGTTGTAGTTGTAGTCAACCAGTAGTAAATGGACATGTAACACGAATGCTGAGAAATTGCATAAAAGAGGCTACGTGTTATTAAAGAAAAGCTTTTTTGCCCGGAGTGGTTGGTGTGTGTGTGAGTGTGTCGTGACCGTCTCAACTGCGGCACCTCTGGAAATCCTCTGGTTCCACTCCCTTGCTCAAGCAGGTTCACCTTGAGCAAACCGCACGGGAAATATCCAGGTGAGTTTTCAGTATCTTCAGAGAAAGAGACTCCACAGCCTCTCTGGGCAGCCTTTTAGTGCTCTGGCACTCTCAAAGTAAGCAAGTTTTTCCTCAGATGGAACTTCCTGTATTCCAGTTTGTTCTTGTTGCCCCTTGATCAGTTGCTGGACACTGCTGAAGAGAGTCTGGCCCATCCTCTTGACACCCACCCTTACATTTGTATGCATCCTTGGGATAGGAAGATAGAAGGAGGATCCAGGTACGGAAGCCTCAGCTAAAGGACGCTGGGTGCATGATGAAGATAATGCCCCTTTTCAGAGAAGCAAGTATTTTTAGAGAAGTAAAATGAACTTACATCAAGGACCATTAATTAGATGAAGTTAGTCTTTGGTAATTCCAAGAAACAGAGTTTTTTTCCACAGATTTCCAGTCTTTACTGAGCTATATTCAAGATATAAGGTTCAAGTCCTCAGCCCCAGATTTTTTGAGAAGAATATATTACTAACACATCACCACTGTCATTCTGTGAGGAAAATTTTGCAAAAACTAATGCTGTGTAAATTTTTTTTCTTTTTAATTTCCTTCATATTAAAACTTTGTGTCACACAGAAGCAGTGGAATGGACTGGGTGACCATGTAAGGTCCAAACCCTGTATTTCTATGTTTATTAGAGCTATTTAGGTAAGCATATTTAGGTTGTCCATTGATGGTTTTGTTATAAGTTAAAAAAACAGTTTACCAAAAATGAAAATTCAGCTACATATCACTAGCTGTCCAGTTGTTAATCAATACTGATTAATGAGTGACATCTATCTCAAGTGATAATTTCTTTTTTAAATAAAAAATATTGCAGCTTGTAACTGTAATACTTTGTACTGGTTGTTCAGCAGAAATATTTTGCTTCATCTCTAAATCACTACTCTACAACTGTCTATCTCGATAGCTCTAAGCAATGGTCAATAAAGAATCATCTTATTAATTACTGTTAACTAAGACAAGAATGGGAATGGCAGTATAAACACAGATTAAATATTTATGTTCTTCTCTGTCTGACATTGGCAAGTGGTAGATATCTGAGAAGAGCTGGGTAAATTAGTGATGCTTCCTGTACTATTATTTAGTTTTTATATTGCTGATACATTCTCACATCTGCAGGGACATTTCTTTCATAAAATGTATTTCCTCAAACCTTAACCAGCAAGGGAAAACTTGTTCCTAATAAAGACATTAAATCATGAAGTATTTGCACAGAGGAGTTCTGAAGCTATGCAGCCTTCAAAGGTTTCTTTCTTATGTTAATGATCTTTAGAAAGGAAGACAGGCTAGAACAGAAATCAGTTATATCCCACACAGGTATCCTTGGGACAGGTATGCTTCTGATCCATGACACAAACTATATTTTTAGTTAGAAATAAACCACATGATCAAAAATGACACGGCCTGTCTTTTATATCCAAGATTAATACCTTATCATGAGTTCTACAGTGAACAGCTCACCAACCATTTATTTTTACATTCCTGATGAAAATTGAAAGGACCAAAAGTCACAGGGTTATTAAGCCTTTTGCTATAAAGCTAGGAATTAAAAAAGCTCCTGGATTTAGTAAGTTAATCTAATTAATGACGCAGTGCATCACTACTGATGTTGGCCAAATATCTGCTCTAGTTTTCTACTGTCTCTACAAGTAGAGACTTTTCTGGAGTGAGAAATATTATGTGGGTAAGTCTTTATTGCTTGATTGAACTATTTTAGTATGATAATTTTAAAAAAAAAGATTAGTTCTTGTTGAAGCACAGATACATTTAAGAAGTCTATTAATAATTGCAACTCTATAAAGAATTAGTAAGAAATATTATAGAGAAAATAGGATAACTCTTTTCTACACAGAGATAAATCTGGTTCAAGACAGAAAAGGAGCAACTGGAGAGGGTCCAGAGGAGGGTTATGAGGATGACTAAGGGACTGGACCATCTCTTCTCTGAGGAAATGCTGAGGGAGCTGAGCCTGTTTAGTCTGGAGAAGAGACAACTGAGATGGGTTTTACCAGTGTATACAGTATCTTATCGGTGGCTTTCAGGAGGATGGGCCAGTCTCTTCCATGGTGCCCAGTGACAGGACAAGGGGCAATGGACACAAACTGGAACACAAGAAGGTCCATCTGAATATGAGGGAAAACTTGTTTACTGTGAGCGTGACAGAGCACTGGAAGTCCAGAGAGGTTTTGGAATCTCCTCCACTGGAGATACTGAACACCTGCTTGGATGCAAACCTGTGCACCCTGCTCTGTTGCGGTGCGCCCCTGCCTCTTTTATGCCGGCTAGAGGCGGCAGGGGCTGCGGGGGCAACATAACCCCGGGTTCGCTGGAAGAGAGGAGTCACGGTGGCTTAGCAGAGCTCACAGAGGGACGTTTCTGGACTATTTATCAGCAAAAAGCAGCATCGCCTCATGATGGTGAAGTTAGATGGGTTTATTCAGTCCGGTGCCGGGGAAGCGGGAAAGGGAGAAGGGGAGAGGGGAAGGGGAATAGCAGCTCACCACCTGGCCCTCCCGCAGGCACCCCTTAAAACGCTTTCAAAGTCCCCGCGTGTCCTAGGCTTGATCCAATCAAAGGCTGACAGGGGAGGGATACACATCCCAGGAACCAACAGGAATGGGGAGCAGGAGGGACTAGATAACATACACCAATTGGGTACCGAGGAAGGGATGATAGGCAGGGTTACAATTTGGGAATATACCATACATTTGAAAAGGGCGAAACAGAACAAACCATTTAGAGGAAAATGCATAACCACACTACTGTAGGTGAACCTGCTTGAGTAGGTAGGGACCTCCAGAGGTCCCTTCCAACCACAGCCACTCTGTGATTCTGTGTGGATGACCTATTACTTTACAAACATGTTTAAAGAATGTATTTTCCATTTGTTTTGGGTTTTTTTACTGCCATTGATTGAGCAAAGTTTAGATGCTGCCTACTGTTTAGAGCAGTATTATGAACTGCTGTGATTTCTCTCTCTGACTCCCTCATATCAAACACTAGGTGTATATTCCAATTAACTGGTGTTTATAACTGTAAAAGGAACATTCTTATTCAGTGTAAATAATTTGTTTTAATAGGGAAGTTTTTAGATTTTGAGACTAGGCCACTTTAGCACTATACCAAGCTGTTCTTAAGCAGTGATCATGGGTTCGTAAAAGCCAACATTTGTTCCAAGCAGGAAGTCTGGAGGTGGCTGCCCTCATTTTGCATGTAAGAAAGTTTAATAGCAAAGGCAAGATCCATTAAATGTGTTTTGGCGTTTATGTCAGAAAGTGATTGTGGGCTCATTTGATATGCCAATATGAAGGTGGTCTAGAGATGAAAAATTTCTCCCTGGAGGTTTCCTGCATCATGTCAGCATTTTCTTAGAGTTTTTGATCTAGTTGTGCAGAAATATCCTTTTGCATAACATTTTTCACTATAGTTCCTATTACCATTCTAGTTAATGTCCAACTAGAGTAACTGATTCAAAGATAATTTAGAACGTTTCTTTCCAACTAATTTTTTTTTCTATCACTCTCATTTACTCATATATTCTCTTTGGAAGAAACATTTCCCTTAATTTTTTCAAAATCATGATATGACACCCTAGAACTATGTTTATTATTGGTTACTTGATTTTCAGCTTATGCTGGTGTAATAAAAGCTTATCTGTATTATAGTACCCCAGAAAATTAAGGCAAATTGCAACAGGTGGGAAATTATTGTGTATGAGTTAGAGCACACAAAACCATGTGAATGATCTCAGTCAGAGTGTTAACGTAGGCTACTGTAAGCAAGATTTGTGAGGTCAGCAGGTTAAAAACAATAATTTTCTTAACTGAGAATTTTTTGCTGTAGTTTCTATCAGTTCCCTTTGCGTAAAGGGGCTACGACAAGTCACAGAGCTGGCATGACCAGGAGGCCCCACGACGTGGAGTCACCAGTTTCACTAACTCCTGTTTTGTGCAGAGCCAAATCTGATACAGAGAGACAAGGCTTTCTGCATAGCGTTATGTTATATCACAGCACAGGTCACTGGTAGAGTTCAAACTCTCTTGGCCTGCAGACCCTGAGTCTCTGCTGTCACAGAGTGCCCAGAGGGGTTTTTTGGGAAGGGCAACTGGCTCATACCAAAACTCTGACTCTCCAGACAGAGGCATCTTTCTTCTGGTTGTGAAAATTGAATTTTGAGTTTAAATGTACTCTCTGTCAGTACAATCAGGGCAGAGGGGGTGAGGCACAGGAAGAGGCTTTCATTCAAAAGGACTGTTCCTGAGAGAAGTGGGTGCTGAAAGCTGCAGGAGGGGCATTATGCAAAGGCACAGCTCCTTCGTTTGATCTTTGCAGTGCTCCAGGAAAGTGTGGTTATAATTTCATAGGAAATAAGCACAAAGGAGGAAACACGTACTTCCATCCCCAGTTTCTCTTCTTCATGGGAAACCTGAATCTGGCTAACTTGCCAGGTGCAAAAAAGGCCAACAAGAATTTTTTTCAATAGGAAACCACTGTGTACTGCATTACTTTTGTCTGCCTAATTTATCTTATGGTTTTTCATATGTTACGCATTGCAGAATGCATATTTTGGTGTAAAGACAAAAGCATAGCCAAGATGCAGATGTTATAGTTAAATGCAGTGCACAGTTCTGTGTTTCTGCTAGCTTAATGATAGCCTAAAAATTTAATTTAACATTTGGTTACTGCGAGTATCATAGAAAGAAAATAGTAATTCTTAAAAATATATGAAGTCTAGTGCATAAAAGTATATTGAAAATCTGAGAAAAGGTTAATGGTAAAGAAAATTAACAGGTACAAAATAATATTAGTGTTAGGTTTTATAGAGCAGAAACATTGTCTTATAGCAGGCAGAGGAAACCCTCAAGGGAAAATATATTGTTTTAATATGAGAACAAGAAAAAGAGAAGAGAAACTTAAAGGCAGTTCAAGCTTGTAAGCTATCTGAATTTATCAGGAAGTAAGGAAAAAATAATATCTATTTCAGCTGCCTGCAAAAGAAGCTGGTTATAAAATGGAAAATGACACTGTCATAAGCCATTGTTTCAAAAATCAGATATATCTGAAATAAATTTATGTCCCAGATCATAGCATGAAAACTTTGGGTATTAACTTCAAAACTTCTGTCATATTCTCTTTCTCTGGTATTTCAAACACTTTATAAAGAACAGTCAGACACAGGAGCTAAGTTCATTAAAATATGGGTGTGAAAGATACTAAAGACATAAAATTTATGACACTGCTTGCAGAATAATTGTGGAAAAAAATCTTTATATATTACATATGATAATTTACTCAACTTGATGTGAATACCAAGGCAAATAATTTAAATAGCATTAATATGCTCTCTCAAACCCCTAACTAACTGAATTAAGTTTGATATCTAATACAATGAAAACTCAAAAAAAAATTTCTTCAGACAAATATTATAGCCAATATTTATTTTAATCTAATATTCTCTAGATTGGTATATATATATCTATTTTTACTATTTTTGAAATCTTCCCAAATTCAAAGTTCATCTGACATTTATTGCTTCTAAAGAAATACTCATGTTGTGACGTTTCCTTTTCAGTGTGGAGGCACTACTCTACACGTACAAAGTTGTGACTAAAAAACTATATAGAAAGTCTTAAAATACATATTTTAAATAGAAATTTCTGTGTATTTTACCAGTTGTTAATTTGCTTTCTTTTAAAACTCCGAAGATGCTGTGGTGTGTTGGTAAAGGACACAATAAAGGAAACTCTCACACCTGCTAGGTTCAGCAGAAAGAGGGAAAAAAGAGGCTTTATTTACATTTCTCATACTTTATAGGATTCTCAATTCCACAAGGGATTGGAGGACATGTCACTTCATCCTCAATCCCACTGGAGAAAAAGGATGCTCATCAAACTTTCTCTTATCACAAAAGGAATGAAAAACAGAAAATACAGTTAAGTAAACATTGGCTATTGTTTACATGAAAGTGTGTGAAAATCTGACTCCAAATATGTAAATTATCTGAAAGCTAAGAAAAACCAGAGCGACACTGTGGTTACCTTAAAAACTTTACAGTGTTTTGCTCATGTGTCAACTCATTTGGAAATGCCCTGGCAAGGATTTGGGAGACTGTGAATGCTGCAGGTCTGTGAATGGGACGGGCTGTATTAAATTTCTTATGTTGCATGGATTGTTTCTACTTCATACAATATTTTCCACTTAAATATCAGTTCATTATTGACGGCTCAGATGTCTCAGATGTCTATCCTCTTGCCCTTGACTGAACCTGTAAGCAGATGGTTCAAATAGATCCGAAAATTCTGGGTCGTTGGAAAAAATGACCAGGCTGGTGAGTTCCTTGTTACAGTGCTGAGAAGCATCAAATGACTGCTTAAAAATTAGGGATCTGATCCGGTGGTTTTCCATAGGTTTTGGAGATGCAACCTGGTTTATTCTTTTCTCTATTATTTTGGTAGATTGTGTGCATTTCAAGATCAGTCTCTACAATGAATTGGTGTTATTGCTTTCCTTCTTGAAGTAGTGTTGAACTGAAGGCAGATCTTGAACAGAACAGATCAGGACAGGTGAGATCTTGGGCAGACAGATCTGTAGTAGAGAGCTTTTGCTTTGCTTGGCTTGACAGTACAATTTAGAAGAGTAAACCTGCTAAGCCCCTGTTATGAACTGATTTAAACACAGAAGAGCAAAGAAAACTAGGTCTCTGTGAATAAAATAGATCAAACCCAAAAGGTTCGAAACTGTTGTGGGCTGACTCTGGCTGGGTGCCAGGTGGCCACTCAGTTGCTCTATCACTCCCTTTCCCACTGGGACAGGGGAGAGAATAAGATGGAGAAAAAACCAGCAGGATGAGATAAGGCAGTTTTATTACAGCAAAAAGAAAGAAACAAGCAGAGATCTGCGTGCACAAGAGCTGAAGAGGAAAAAAAAAGAAATCAGTCTAATCAATCTCTCAGCAGCGATGTTCAGACACTTCCTGGGAAGCAGGGCTTCAGCACGCGTAACAGTTCCTCCTCTCTTCCTTAGACTATATATCTGAGCTGACATCATATGGTATGGAATATCCCTTTGGCTGATTTGGGTCAGCTGGCCTGCTTGTGTCCCCTCCCAGGATCTTGCCCACTCCCATCCCCTTTGATGAGGGAAGGAATGTCAGGGGGACAGCGCTGCTCGGCAGTAGCCAAAACTCCGATCTGTTATCAACACCCGTCCAGCTACCAGTGCAAAGCACAGCACCGTAAGGGCTGTGAGCTCTACCTCAGTCAGACCCAATATAGAAATATACCCCAGAACTTGATTAAAACCAAACAAGGTTAGATGTTCGTGCCAAAAAAAATGTATATATTTGATTTAATAGTAAAAGAGGTAAAGAGGAAGAAAGATAAAAGAAAGAAAGAAATAGAAAAAGAGGTGTGTGGGGGAGACAGGGAGAGTGACAGGGGTTAGGTAGGAACATATCACCTGTCCTTGGGTGCCAACAATGTCTTGTTGCTTCCCTTGATCTGGTCTTGGTGGTGAGGGTCCCCTGCCATGGAAAAGTATAGAATTCAACAGATGAATATATGTATGGATGAATATATGTTTGGGCCAGGTGGGAATGTCCAGGTGCCTCCCCTAAGACTCAACACAAAGCAAGACTACAATGATTGGGTTTGGGAGGTGATTAATTTCTGGTTAGCTTTTATTACTTGTTACTGTGGGATTATCTAATCCTAGCACAAATAACCATAAAAATACCCTGAACAAACCCAAATAATTTATTCTTAAAGAGAAATGTTTGGTTTATTCAATTCAGTGTATTTTAAAATGAATATTTTATAATTTTTGCTCATAATTAATTTGCTTCTCTTGGCAATCTAACTTCTAGAAATGTAATCCTGGGACAATTATAGAATCATAGAATGAGTTGGGTTGCAGGAGACGTTAATCATCTGGCTTCAACTCATTTGCATTTAATAGAAGAAAAACAGTTAAATTCAAATGTCAAATATTTAGACATTATTAGTGTTGATTAGCAAATCTGTGTTCATGAACTTATGTTACGTGTTGCTCAGATAACTGGATTGTCTACTGATATGTGCAGCCAGTAAATAACATGATGGTAAGATCTAAAATGCATGAGTCTTTGCATTAATAGACTCCTTCATTGTGCAACTGAAAATTTCTTGCTCTGCTATATATGTATCAGTCATAGGTTCATGTGAGAAAAAGTGAAATGCATGAAGAGGGTCCCATCAGTACATGTCATATTTCTATACAAAGTTCTGTAAAGTCTGAACTAGCTAGCCTAGAACTAGAGGGACCACCAGAACACTTCACGTTGTACGTAAAATAGATTTTAACATATTCTGCACAAAATTAAGCTGTTCCAAATGAGTGGGAATTATAACAATTTTACTATTTTAACTAGCTCTAAGCAGATCTGAGTTGGTTTTGTTACATTGTGGGCAAATATATACCACATAGCAAGAAATTCCTACAATTTTTTACTTCATGTTCCCTTTGCTTCTGGCTGATTACTACAAATCATATTTCATGCTAACTTAGGCAAGTAGTTAGTTCACCTTTAGGATCTTGGTGACAAGCAGAGATTATTTACTGTGTGATGTATCATTTTTCTGTTATGTTGCCACTTTTAAAGAGCTCATTTTTCTTAGTCTCAAATATAGTGTGATTTTTCAAAGAACTGTACAGCTTTTCATATAACAAAATCGAATCCATGTCTCTGTGTTGCAGCAGATGGGAGAAATTTCATAAAACAAGAAAAAAAGCAATTCTTCTGTTCTTATTAACTTTTTATTCTGTATATACCATGGATTTACCCCAACAGGTTGTGATATTCTCGTACAGTGGTCATTAAATATATGGCAATGTGTCTCATATTTTGCACAGGAAGACTGTGGGGTGATTTGGATTATTTGGGATTTTTTAGGTCTTCACAATAAAACATTAACTGAAATAATTAATTATTTTTATGAATAATGCATAAAAAAGGGAAAATCTTAATCAGAAAAAGGCTTTTTAAAAGTTTATTTCTTCTATTTACAATAAATCATTTACTACCTACTTTTCAAAAGGCCTTTTCAGTGGCCTTCTGGAGAAGAAATTGAACAAATATGCTAATATGTTTGCCTACATATTCCATATCTTCCACAAATTTCAAATAGCAGTATCTTAAAATGCACAGTAATAAAATAAATGCAATTCTACAGTATCTACTCAGAAAAACACTTCAGTGAATGTTGAAAATAAAATGCACTTCTGGTAATTTTTTCATGCCAGAGGTAATTTCTTTTACTGAGATTACTGATATAAGGCTTTTTATACCTCATTTTTCATTACATACGAGGAAGCTGTACAAACATGAACTAAATTCTCATACAGAATAATCTGTGAATGAGGTTATGTTAGAAATAGGAAAATAGTATCCTTTAAGGTGAAGGACTTGCCTGAGTTCACATAGTGTTTTACAAGCAAAAGAAGGAACATTTCCTGGGAACTGTCATTCCTATTCAACATTTTTGATATATAATAACTGAATACATGTCAAAATTTGATATGGCACATTTTTTGTGCTTTATACACATATGGATGATATTCTGCATAAGTTAGTGTACACTTGGAAGCTTTAATGATTACTTATGAAGCCTTAGGCATAAACAGATGATTTATTCTCACCTGTTTCCTTGAACCAAATCTTTGTAAGTTTCTCTTCCTTCACCTTTGAAGTGAGACATTTTCTGTTGTCTTATCTCCTAATAAATCCTGCTTCTGCAAGTCTTTTCGGATTTGGAAGAGGGAGGGGTGCAGGGTGGGAAGGTGTATTAATTCCTGATTTTTGTGCATTATTTACTTAGTGATAAATCAAACCAGACTTTTTAAAAGCCAACATTAATAGTTCTTGTAATTTTTACTGTTTGCATCTGCACCATAGAATCATGGAACAATATATTCATCTCCCTGCTCAGCCCATCTGAGTCAAGTGTATTATTGCTAAAGTATGTGGAGTGTGAGAAGCACATCCTTAAGCCCAGTGGATTCAGCAACTGACAAAAGTGAAATATTTAAAACGAAGACGGTTGTAAAGCTTTGCTTTTAATTATTACTTTACCAATTACTTATTGATTCTGTCCTCTCTTGGATTTGTTGTATGCTAATTGATCATGACAGAAAAGGAAATGTTTAATTGATTGAGATACAGATTTGCTAAAAACTCCAGAGATTTTAGAGTCTTTTCTATTTATTTTTTCCATCAATTCCTCTCAGTTTCAAGTGATGTAAAGTCTATAAAGCTCCTATGATTGTCTGGTCAGCCCCCCAGTTCAGTTGGAACCAGTCCAGATGAGTATTTGCCCAGAAGATAATTGAATAATAAGATCTGTTAGCTAAGATTTCATGTAAATATGTCCATATTTCTAATCCAGTTCAATAGCAGAACTACTTCCTCAGATATAACACTCACTGGTTTAACTGATGGTGTAAGAAAATGCTTGTATTTTGTCAATTCCACCTGCCAGAGTATATCCTCTCTTCTCTTACACTTGAATTACAAACTCTCTGGGACAGAAAACACTTTTTTTTTCCCTCTGGATTCCTACCATGCTTTGCACAGGGGCATACAGGTTCGCTTTTAGCATTCCGAAACAGGGGAAAAAAAGTGCTTTTGTGAAGTTACCACAGTTGAAGATAGAAAGCCAAAAAATATTGTTGTAGAAGTTCTTATTTTATGGTAAGCTTTCTACAGGCCAACCACCTAAGGTTAGCTTGACAAAATGGAAAGCAATTTAAACTCCTTGTTTCATAGCAAATACTTTGTGTTTTAAAGTTAGAATGCTCAGTACAGGATTTATCTCTTACTGTTACATTCATCCGCAAAAGTATGAAAAGGAAGTAGAGTATACCTTAGGCACACAGATTGAAGCCAGATTTAGCCACAGGTCAGCACTGAAGGGTTCAATTCCTAAACACAGAAACAAAGAATCACAGAATCAATTAGTCTGGAAAAGACGTCTGAGATCATTGAGTCCAGCCTATGACCTACCTCTACCTTGTCAACTAGACCACGGCACTGAGTGCCACATCCAGTGTTTCCTTGAACACCTCCAGGGACAGTGACTCCACCACCTCCCTGGGCAGCCCATTCCAATGTCCAATCACCCTTTTTGTGAAGAAGTTCTTCCTAATGTCCAACCTAAATCTCCCTTGGCACAACCTTTTGGATCCAGGCAGGCCTGAAGGTTTTGCAGGCAGCACTCTTCCTTTGCACTCCAAGAGTTGTCTCAGCTAAAGCATCCAGGTTCTATTTCAGATCCATTCTAGCTCTGCTTTTGTTGCAATTCCATTTAATCACAGAGGAGCAAAGAGAACTAGCTCTCTGTGAATAAAATGGAAAGAACTCTGAAGGTTCTAAATATTCCCGAAAAATGAGATAAAAAACAAATGAGATTGAATGTTGATACCAAAACATTGATTTTTTTTTTTTTTAATAGTAAAAGAGGCAAAGAGAAAGAAAGACAAAAGTAGAGAGAAGTTAGAAAAAACTAAGGTTACTTTATTCCATGTTCTGCCTTGATTCCATGAAAACTCTGACATGCATACACTTGAGGCAGAATTCACAAATAACAACAGGGACCACTTAAAGCAGGTATGTTTCCTTGTGACTTTTCCTTTTGATACAGACCTGCTGGAAAAGTATCCTGATGACTGAAGCATATGCCCAAGAAACTGAAAGTTTCAACTGGAAGCTTGAATGATTAAGGCATGTTTCCCCCCAAGACCTTCCTGGTGGCGTGAGTACAGGTTAGACAGTAGGTCTAGAGTAAGGAGAGAGAGTGTCCTACTTCCTATCCTTTTCCCCCACATTTATACCAAGTAAATGAAAAAGTAATGTATAATCCTGGAACTAGGAAGAAAAACTGAAGACTTCTTCCCCTCTCTATGGTGCGATGTCAGCCTTGCATTTATTCCCAGACTTTTCTATCTGACGGTCTCTTCTCTGTATGAATCTTGTACAGCCATACAGTTCCAACAGAGGGAAGGAAGAAGCCATCATCCCTTCAACTTGCTCTAGACCCTAGCAATTAGGGTGCTTTCTTGATCAGAGAAGTTTTCCATTTAAGTTTACGGTAAGTTATATTTAAGTTAAAGAAACATTAAATAAAAGTAACTGTTTTCTATGACTGCTGCTCAAAACAAGCAGCAGCTTTTTGTCCCAACTGTGTTCCTAAAAACTAAGTCAAAGCAGTGATTCCCTTCATTTGAGAATAAGATGTGAAGAATGAAAACTCTGGAATTTGCCAGATGGACCTATCAAATTTCTGGACTTTACTGCAGGAGAGGAGTGGGATTTCACACATCCCAGTGCTCTCAGTTTCTTACTTAGAAACACCAGAGTACTTTGATCTAGCTCTACTGAAAATTCCAAACTGTCTGAAAATCACTGGCATGGAACTGCATGATCTTTTAGACAACTGAAAGCTGATGAAGAGGATAACAAAATTAAGCCCTCGTGTCTTAAAAAATACATATTGTTTTTCTGACATTGAAGTTTTTAAAGCAATTTGTTAAAAATCAATCATATAGTTTCTAGTTTAAGCACATACAAGATTTATTTTAAAAGAAGACGAAAATCTGCCAGAAAATTTTAGTCATTCACAGAAAATGGTGTAATGTTTATTGAAATGGGGCTCATGCACAATTATGGGTATGGATAGTTTTTCACTCCACCCACACCCAAGCTGCCCAGCTATATGCAAACTTGTCTGAAGGCTACTAAAAGAGTTAGCTTTGCCTGCTGTGAGGGTAGGCTAAGCCTCCCCCAGGACTAGATGTATTAGCTTGGGCTTTGCATTTGGCTTAGCACTGACCCTAATGTATCTTTTGGAGCACAGCTGGCACAGAAAACAGAGCAAAGCGTGACAGAGTGGGAACCTTGTCTGAGCCAGCTTTATCATGAAACTACACCTTTAGTGACTCTATTACAATGTGACATGTCTTTTCATATTCTGGACATTTTTTTATAGTAGTCTGCAAAGTGACAAACATACATGATTCACATAAATTAGATTAGTTCAAATTGTATTTTAGTGAGTCTTGATTTACACAAGAAAACAGTAATTAATTATGGTGTGGCAATAATAAGCTACCTGTAAAATCTGTCTTCAGTAGGTAATGTTACAGTTATTATCTGAACTCAGTGTGTCTTTTCATAGGGACAAAGCCCAGTGTCTTGCAATTTAATTTATTTTCTATTTCGCAGAGAATACAATAAAGCAGTGACATATTAGCTTTGATCTCACAGAAGCCAAAACAATGGAAAAAGTCTCTATCAGTGCTTCACTCTTCCCTACTGACCATTTTTATCCATGGTATATTTGTTTTCATTTTACTAGTGCTTTTCTACATCCTACATTGAAGGCATCTAATACTGATTTTTCTTCACTTGAGTTATACAACTTCATTGTTACTTGAATTATTTGCCTCGATGCATATATTTTTTTCCTAAAGGAAAGGACACTCTTGCTGTGTTTTAACATTACTACTCCATGAAAAAAGCACATTATACTCAATACCAACAAAAAAAGACAGCTTGAGATATTTACAGTATATATTCCTCACATTGCTTCCTGCTGTGAACATTAATTTTTTTTTTTTTTGTATTTATAGCTTTTTATGCCATCTGAATGAAAATCAATGACAAGGGAAAAGGCAAGTCCTATTTATAGAGAACTCCAACACTTCAACACAAAATGTTTCTGATCTCTCCCACTGGATGATTAGAGCAGGAAAGGACCAGCAGCAGGTCAAAAGTGCTATGTGTGCTCTGATTGATGCACCTGAGGAGACTGTTGTGCCCAAGCAGCAAACCCTGCAGGTGAGTGGGATATAGCATCCCGTGGAGGAAAGAATAGTGTGAACCACTGAGCAGAGTTCAGCTATGATCAGAGATGATGACTCCAGTAAATTCTCTGAAGTGGAAGAAGAGGTTAATGAACAGAGACAGTGTGAGGAAGAGAGAGAAGAGGATTTGTTCTGACCGGTAACAGAAAGCTGTTCTTCTTCCAGCACTTGCTCAAAGTAGGACAGAGGCCATGGCCAGCAGGTATTTTCTACTGTGATCCCTGAACACTGATGCAAGCATATGATTAACTGCTTGATTATAGAACATAGATTAGTAGAATCTAAAGTACATTAATATTTAGGTTTAAAGTGTAATTCTGAGAATCACTGCAGCTTACACATTCACTCTACAGCTAGAAAAGCAGATTTTTTTTAAATACCCAAAAAGACTGAATCTTGTCCTTCTGCCACAGCTCCATGTTAAAAAATTTTCAAAACATTGCTGTCCTCAGAAGATAATCCTGCCAGTACAGTGAAACTTGTAGGATAAACTGAAGTTCATATTAACTGAAGCTATTTATGCAACCATTTCCGTCAGAAATGCTGATCTGTCTTGAACTGAGGGGATGACATGCATATTTTTCAAAACTCTGTCCTTCTCAGAATACTGATGAACAGTGGTGGTCTTTCCCTTGATGTGTAATTTGAAAGAAGAGCTTTTTGCTGTATGGTGTTATTGACTCCTCAGAGTTCAAGCAGCTGCTGCAGATAACTGTACAGCAGAGTCAGCAGAATGAGGCATGGTCTGGGTATCAGGTTCACAGACAAGCACACAAGCTGGCATCACCAATGAAGATGAATATGCATTAGGACAATCCTAGTAATCTTAGAGGAGTACAGACACACGACCCTTCTGCCTGCCCTGCTGCAGAGGCTGCAATCTGTGTCCGCAGGGTGATAAGGAAGAGCTAAAAAGGTGATTCAAAGCCCACACTGCAGTTTACTTACACTAAAACTGCACAATAATCCTTGTGTTTGTGATGTCTAACTATTAGGAATTTGAATGAGATCTTCAAGAGATCTTTAATGAGCAGCATTTAATACCACATTTAACTTCTGTGAAATATGAACATTTTTAGGGATGGAGGAACTGACTAGATGAGACATAGTCCTGATCCTTTAGAATATCGTATTATTGACCCAATTACTCATGATGCTGGAATTCATTTGAGCGCAAACTACTCTGTGAGTATACTATGCTTACATAGTTTGGGGCTTTTGGGATTTTTTCCGGATTATATTAGTAACACCAGCTACAACAAATTTAAAGATTGAAAATGATACTTGAGACACAATTCTAATGGGTGATAAAGCTCTTGCAGTGGAAGTACAGTATCATATTTGCACAATACTGCAAAATCTGCATTCAGAAGGACACAGCCCATTTTTCTACCTTTGCTGATTTTATAGTTAATGCAGTCAGAACTATAGTACTCAGACTTTGCGTGCATGTGCAAAGAAGGTTAATGTATTTTTGCAAAAACACGTATAAATCAATACCACCTGTTCTATCTGATTATAAAACTTTTGCAAGAACTTTGGTTTAGGATTTCATGTGGGAAAACATGCATGTGCCTACATTCATACCTGAATGTTTTTTCTAATGGTACCTGTGTTTGGCCAGGAGAACCATTGTGTGTAACATCTAACTGTGAAACTGTAAAACTTCTATCCTGGCATCTCTCAGCTGTGATCAAATCAGCAATCACCTTCCATGCAAAACCTGCCAATTATCTTTAGTGTCTTGACAAAGAAGGTTAATATTTCAGTTTGGGCATAAAGGAAATAAGAATGGAACTAGATATCCCTTTCTGCTTGATGAAAAGAGCAATGAATTTAGTAAAGTTTAAGCATTTACTCCTAAACACTTTTATATTTTTTTATATTATTTTATTTTATTGTACTTTTAATAAAAAAGACAGTTTACAACATTAGTGTAATCCAAATAATAAACTGATGATTTTTTAAGTTGCTTGGTGGCTAAGACCTCTCTAAAAAGATATTTCAAAACCTTTCTAAAAGCAGTTGCGTTAGAAATTACATTACCTCAAATGAAGGATTATAACCTTATGAATTTGCTTCAAAGGAAGTATTATTATACTCATGTCAAAGTAGGAAGAGATCTTTCATAGATGGAAGTCAGTAGAGTGCTATGAAAACTAGAAGTATGAGGTTGAATTATGCCTTATAATTTCTTTTAAAACTCTTTAAAATGTTTTGTCCATAAATTTGTCCATAGTTTTTTTCCTACAGCTTCAACTTTGTTCTGCTAATCTGTGTTACTTTCTGGAGGCTAAATAGAAGTACTGTTAGTATATAAACTACAATTTAAGAACGTTGAAATTACTTTCCTATTAGGTAAGTATGAAAAGAGTTAATCAGAATGATAGTTTAGCAAATAAATACAAGAGAGCATGTTTACATGTTAGGGGTTTTGTCATAATAGTTGAAGGATTTTCTTTAAAATACTAGGAACTTGTACTTTCAAAATATGTTTATTTCTAATATTGCCATGCCTGCTGGACCTGGAGACTCAATAGAACCATCAAACTTCATGAAACTATGGAGTGATAGTCCTGTCATGCACAAAAAAACATGCAGCTGCTGTGGGTCATTTAAATGCTATTTCCTGTTTCCCCTACATTTGTCTGTTAAAAAGAGTCTTCTCTAATAGAGCCATAAATTCTATTTCCTACATTACCAAAGCTCACTTCAAACAGTAAAAGTAATATAACTAGAATTTCTTTGTAAAAAATCTGTTTGTGTTGTACATCAAATATATGAAAAACCTCCTTTAGATGTTGTTGGAATACGGGCTGATGGTTATGCTGCAGAGATGGTGCTATAGCTGTACAAGATGGATTCTAAAGAAAATCTCTGACCACTGAACAGGGAGAATATTTACTCTGTACTTCATGTTTTACTGCTTTCAGGTTTATTGTTAAGCAAAATAAAAAATGGAAAATTCAGCCAAGTCCAGCAGTCTTAGAGAAATAAACAAGCAAAGATCCCAACTGTTGTGCCTAAATTAGATTTTCTCTTCCTTCTCCTTTGATTTATTTTAAACTTTTGTATGCTGAGCTTTGAAGGTAGCGTATTCTCTGAAATGGTAGGAAAAAAATTATTTTAACATTCTAAAGTCTGTACCACAAATGTAAGATTTTTTTTTTTTTCTTCCTTTCTCCTTTTCTATTCCATTTTGACAGCCACCAGTATTCTCTGCTTTTCTGGCAAGGATGAGGTGATTAACTGTCCATAGGGCTCCTTGCTGGGTCCCATTACAGAGGAACGAATTTCTGAGGCAAGAAGAGTTTGAAAAGTTGTTCGCTGTGTGATTCCTCAAGGACATTTCTTTCAGATAGTAAAATATCCTCAACAGGTTATCAACATATGCCCATTTTAAAAGCAGCAGGAAATGACCAAAACAGAGCAAGAGAAGGCAAGAAATTTCCTGGACTCAGGTTTCCAATTTCTCTGCTTAAGTCTTGATTCATACTCCTATTCTAAGACTGCTAACAAACAAGAATTCCATACATGCCTTTCAGCAAAATTCTCCTTCAGTCCCCGTGTTCCTATTCTAAGTTTCCTGGAACAAGACCACTTCCTTCAACAGATACATTTTGATGAGACTGTCTGAATTAATATTGATCCACCTGAATTTTTGTCAGACAGATTCTGCTTTCACAAGTCCTGGAGGAATCACTGAGAACACTCGGGACTCACTCATTTTAGGTGCCCCACTATACATGGTTTGTAGCAGCCCAGAGTGACAATTACAGAAAAAGTAATCTCTTAGAGAGGTAGGAAGAACAAGGAGACACAGGATGATATGGAGAATGTAACCACCAATTTTTAGCAAATCTTCAGTGAGCATGTATGCAAATTTCTTCTTCAGGGAACTAGAGCTAGATCAGGCTTTTCTGGATGTTAGCAGAACAGGCAAAAAATATCCTGCTGAAGATTCCTTTCACTACTCTGCCACTGCCCAACTTAAACTTCAAACTAGGGCTTCTTGAAGAAAATTCTGTTTGAAGGTTTTAACCCAGAGCAACATTTTACTCCCTATGACACTCCTGAATGTGGCTGAAAAATGTTCAGCTAAGGTTACAGCTCTCCACAGACATATTCTGCATTGGTTTGATGTATGAAAATGTAATCAAATGCATTGAAACAATAAAACACTAAGTCAGACAGATAAGGGGGAAACCTTCTAGATGAGGTATTGAAAGAAATATGAAAATTGCAATGGCCCAATAGGACACACTGGTGACAAACCCCAGAATTTTGGCTGCTAGTGTTGGTTAGCCACCAACATACTTCTTTATTAGCTATATGGAATCATGGGATCAGAATGGTTTGGGTTGAAAGGGACATTAACGATCTAGATCCAACCCCCTGCCATGGGCAGGGACACCTTTCACAGACCAGGTTGTGCAAAGCTCCATCCAGCTTCCAGAATCACCTCCTTCACCCTTCTGGCCTTGAACATTGCCAGGAATGTGGCATTCACAACTTTCTGAACAACCCATTCCAGTGTATCACCACATTGAGAGTAAAGAATTTCTTCCTAATATGTAACCTAAACCTACTGTCTTTTGGTTTGAAGGCATTCCCTCTTGTCCTGTCACTACATGCACTTGTAAAAAGTCCCCCTCCCCTATTTCTTGCAGGCTCCTTTCAGGTACTGGAGGGACACACTTAGGTCATCCTTAAGCCTTCTCTTTCCAGGCTGCACAGTCTGAATTCTCTTAGTGTTTCCTTATAGGAAAGGTGCTCCATCTCTCTAATCTGTTTGGTTGCTCTCCTTCGGACTTGCTCCAACAGGTCCTTGTCCTTCCTGTGCTGGGACCCCAGAGCTGGATCTCACCAGAGTGGAGCAGAGGGTCAGAATCCCATCCCCCAGTTTGCTGGCCATGCTGCTTTGGATACAGCCCAGGATTCCTTTGGCTTTCTGGCCTGGGAGAACACACTGCTGGGGCATGGCCAGGCTCTCATCCACCAGTACCCCCAAGTCCTTCTTGGCAGGGATGCTCTCGATCTGTTCATCCCCCAGCCTGGACTGATACCGGGGGTTGCCCCGACCCAGTTGCAGAACCTTAGACTTGGTCTTATTAAACCTCATGAGATTCCCACAGGCCCAGTTCTCCAGCCTGTCCACATCCTTCTAGATGACATCTTGTTGTGCAGATGTATGAGCCATACCATTCACCCTGGTGGCATATAAATCATTTTTATTTACATCCCATCCTGTATCTCCTCATATCATTCTCTTCTAAGAGACTTAAGCACACAGAGTTAATTACCATTTCTTTTTCACTGGGCTTCTCAAGTCTTTTAAAAATCTGTGAAACTGCCAAAACCAGATACTCATTACCCACAGTTAAAAGCAACTGGGTGTCTATAGCTTTGTGTAAATAAAGAAAAAAAAAGTTTAAAAGATAATTAGATGGTCAAATTTAATTTATTTCTGGATAATGGAAACAATGGACCCAGAGGTGGTTGTATTGAACCTGACATCTGGGCAGGATTAGCTACATTTACATCAGCTACATTCTCACCAGATCTTTCTCTAATCTGTTCTGAAAGACATCCAGTATCAGAAACACTTAACCTTCCTCCCTATTCCAGTGTTTAAATACTGATATTGTTAAAAGGTTATTCTCAAATTTAATCCCAGCTTTTACTGAAAATTAAGCTCATTGCACCACCAGCGTGCTATAGATGACACTTCCTTCCTCAGTACATCAGTTCTCAAGTATGTGAAAAGCTGTGTGTCTATAGGTTTATGTAAATATAAAAAAAAAATTAAAATTAGATGGTCACTTTTTTTTAAATTTGGCCTCAATAACTCCCAATTGTTCCTTACAGGTTTTATTTTCTAGACCTCTGGTCATACTCAGTGGTCTATTCAAGACTTTTCAGAAGGTCCAGCTCCTTTGAAATGCTCCAGCTCCAGCTGGAGCGTTTCCATTTCTGGGTAGAGCAGATTTCACAGGTCTGACAAGCTGTAGTTCTTTTTATGTTATCCCACATGGTCTGTGTCTTTTTTTCCACATTGGAAAATAATTCACAACAAGGCAAAAGTTTAAATATTACTATGTTCATCTTTATGACATGCAGTAATCTTTAGTTCACCAAACAGCCACTTGCCCACCTTCCTGTGTGTCACAGACAATTCTTGCCCTTGTTCCTAGGTTCCTATAAGACTGACTCCCAACATTCCTCAGGCTGCACCAGTCTGAGTACAACAGAGAATTGTACAAAAATACTTTTTGGGAATTCCTTTCAGATGCCCTAGACTTCTTCCCTCCTTGAGCGGACAGCTTAGCATTTAAACCTATTTCATGTATGAATCCAAATACCTTGCAAAGCTACTTGCTCTTTTGATCTGAATATGTTAATAATCATATCCACAATTAAAGTGAAATTTAGACACCTAATAAATTCACCTAATCAATACATAAAACTGCCCAATTGCTTAAGCAATGGAGAGTATACACACCTAAAAAAAGACTATAATCTAACAAAACCTTCTCTGAACTGGAACTTAGATGTCTACTAGCTACATGAAAATCCAATCTACTTGTTTTCCTAACACCTTATACAAAATTAATTAGATGTCTCCTTAATTAGTTGACAGCAGTGTATAAGACTAAACTTAATTACACATGCTTGTTCAGAAGTACTTATTCTGGAAGACATCTTCTGCTTTGAGCTTCTTATTAATCCTGAGTTAGGTGTCCTTAATCCTTAGTTTTTATGAAGGTCTCTGGAGGAGCCTGATTACTGTTAGGAGTAATCTTTTAGTCTGACTGTAAACTGGACTAACTCCTAAACATGCTTAGGAATTAGTGACAGTGTCTGTTTATGAGCCAATAAAAATCTAATTGGTCTAATTAAAGAAACTGCATTTAACGTTAATAAAAGGCTCAAAGGACCAATACAGCACCAGTGTATGGATGTCTTCAGACCAGCTATGCTGCACTGGAATCCACCCACCCTCGCAGTCTCTAATTTTCCAGTTAAAGACCTATATTTAGGAGAAAACTGAACCTTTAAAGATCTTTTCTTGTCCCCAAGAAGAGACTTTAGGTACTTAGATTAGGAGGGATGAACTATCGGTTATGCCCCTTGGCAAAGAAATGCCTAAATTAGGTGGACTGAACTCCGTCCTAAATTTTAATCAGTAAAAAAGTACTAAAAATCCAGCTAGAATACACATCTAGCAAAGATGCCATTTTTGCCTATGCAGATTGTCTCAGTGCCTACAACTCCTATGCTGTAGGAGTCTTGTAGATTAGAATTGAAGATCCTAGTCAAATACAGATATTACTGATCAAAGTAGCATTCTTCATTTTCACCAGTCTACAAATATGAACTAAGTCAGGCACCTTCCACAGTACGCAGAAATCCCAAGTGACAGACAGCTGATGATCTTTCAGTGAAAAGTAGTTAAAAAGCATGTGGTTATACATACCAAATAGAAAAGAAAAGGAGAATTTCTACCCACCAGCATCTGGACACATGAGAATATAGTGCCATTATTAATGATTGTGTCAGCATAATGCATCTTAAAAATAGAAGTCACTCTTTCTAGTACAATAAATTCCAGACAAGACTTCAAAACTGCCAAAGGAATGGTGGAATTTGTCATGTTAGACAGGATTTTACTTCTCTTACTAACACATCTCAAAATGCTTAGAAAATTTCCATCTCATGAATTTTATGAAACAGAGAATTAAATTAATTAGCTCCTGCCCTGAGTAAATGGACTTAACTGCCCGTAACATCGTTTTTTTTGCATCAAAACACATTACGTACGCAAAATTTTTATGTCTCTTCTGTGACCTGAAATCTTCCTTTGGAAATCACTTCAACCTTTCCCCCAGCCTCCAGCTGGTACTTCTGTAATAATAGTATTTGACATTAAGTAGCAAGAAGTAAGCTGAAGAGAGGATGTTAGTTCAGCCAGTGTCATATCCAGCTACAAGTGAAATCTGATGCAGACAGGTGTAAAAGCAATGAGCTATGAACTGAAGCTGAATTTTCTTCAATCAGACGCAGATAGAGACATTGATATGACTTCATCTCTGCTTCAGGATACCTAGTTCAGACTCCTACAAAGCTTTGATTGTTTTTTAGAGACAAAAAATGTGTTTCCAGAAAGAAAAAAATATGTCTAAAACTTAGTGCCAAGGATGTTATAAATTCTGTATATCTAGAGTATGCTGCATTTTGTTTCCCTGCTAGAAAAGAGTATTCTTAATCTCTTGTTTCCTAAAAGCTGTGTGGAATGAGTGGAATCTACACTAAAAGTTGATTCAAAATTTATTTGAGAATTGTAAGGGTAATATTGAAAAAGGTGGGGGTGGGGGGGGGAAGCATTAGCAAAATCAGAAGAACTTCAATAACTATTTGAACATTGCCCATGAAACTCTTGAACATTAAAAGAAATCTACAGAGGGGAACAATATATATGGGATAAAACATATTTTTTAAAGTACCCTACTTTAGAAAGACCCCTTTGAAATATTGAAGGAATTGCATTGTTTGTTTTCAGCTCTTTAAGAGCTGTGGCAACTCGGAATCAAATGACAAAGAGGTCATTTTAAGAAGTATTTATAAGTAAAGTTGATGTACTGTCCCTAAATATTTTTTTGATCTATTCAACTTATTTTTTTTCCTGAGGTTTTTGTAATACTTTCATCTTTTCATTATATTTATGTAATACGTAAGAAAGAAAGAAAGAGTGTCAGATTATCAAAAAAACATAAGAAAACTACATGGTAGAAACAGCTGTGCTGCATAAAATCAGTAACCAGACAGAACTAGGGCCTGTACAGATGTCTAAAGAAAGGTACGAGAAAGAATACAACATGCATATAGTGGGATTTCTTTGGAATCAGATTTCTGAACTGGTGGTTATAACTTTGGGTTGAATATCCTTTATGAGTTTCACTTTTGTGAATTTGTACAATTACTTTTTGAATGCTGAAAAATTTTGGCATTTAAAACAACTGGAATTACTTCCAAAGTTCATTCCATGTCACGGAAATGTACCTCTTTCTGATTGTTTTAAACCTGCCACCTCATAATTTCTTTCCATTTCCACTAATTCTCATAATATAAGGTTCAAGAACCAGCTGTTTTCTATTTGCTTTCTCCAGGTTATTCCATGCTCTTAAAGACCTCTTTAATGTCTTTACCAGGCTGAAGAATCTTTGTCTATCAATTTGTCCCTCCTGTAAATATTAAATCATTCTTCTCTGCATCTTCTGCAGGTGAGCCATATAATTTTTGAAATTGTCTAACCAGAACAGCAATCAGGAAATGGGCATGCTGTGGAATGTTTAAAAGTATAATGACGTTCTTTGTTCTGTCAGGCATTTATTTACTAATAATTTATTACATTTTACCTGCTTCATTGATAATTACTGAATAATGAACTGATGTTTTTCATAGTTCAGATCATATCCCTGTATATTTGAAATTAGGATAGGTTGTCCTCATAAAAAAACATTTTCTTTCAATAAACATGGAATTACATTTGCCATTTTATTTCTCAGATGCTCGGCATCCAATGACCGGTTTCTGAATTTTTTTGATGAATATTCCTCATTATGACCCCAAATAGCTCAATATTGTTAGAAACCTTGGTCATCGCATTCAAATTCTTTGAACAGTCATGGATAAATAAATTGAATAGCACATCTTAACAGTAATTCCTATAGGAATCTAATCATGGCCTCAGCCACTTACCTGCAACTCATTCCTACTCTTTAATTCTAATCTTTTAAGTGGTTGTTATACTTTTGATGAACTTCCCATTTATCCCATGCCAACTGAGATTTTCTCGAGAGTTTTTACTAAAAGCTTTTTCAAAAGCTTTATGAAGATTGCAATAGCCTGTAGCAACTTCATGACTCTTGTTCTTGGGTATGAGCTCTTTAAAGAGTTCTAGTAGATTAGCAAGATATGACTCTTTTCTCCGAAAGCCAATGTTTCTTCCCCAGAATATCACATGCTACTGTGATTGTGTGTATGTGTATGCACAGTCTGCCTCCTATTAAACTTTCCACCATTTTTTCCCAGCACAGAGATCAGATTTCTTATTTGAAGGTTTGGGGCATTTATTCAAATCTGCTGGAGCAATTTTCACAGATAGCACACACCACAGTTAAATAGGTCAGCTATTTCATACTTCGAAGAACACCATCTTGGTCTGTCAAAGTTCATTCTTCATTTCACTGGTTTATTCTAAAGTCTTTTCTAATGAGTCTTCAGGTTGAGCTATATCCTCCAGTACCTTGTTCACAAACAGGGCTTCTGGCCTGGGTACCTCTTTTAGGTCTTCCATTGTGAATATAGAAGAGAGCAAAAAAAGTGCTGCAGCTTTTCCACTACTGTCTTATTTTCTATAACATTCATTTGTACTTTGATAATGTATTGGCTCTCTATATTGTCTGGCAAGCTTCTGATTTCCGACCTGTTTAAAAACATTTGATATTCGTTTTTATGCCTTCCACAAGTTTTTTATCCAAAATCTGTTGTGATCTGTTGTAATGTACTTTTACATTTAACTTACAGAATCATAGAATCATTGTATTTGGAAATGGAAAAAGACATCCAAGATCCCTTAAATCCAGTGTTTGACCGAACAGCACCACCAAAGTAAACTATGGCACTGAGTGCCACATCCAGCCATTTCTTGAACAGTTTCCAGGGATGGCGTCTCAACCACTTCCCCGACAGCCAGTTCCAATGCTTAACCACTCTCAATAAAGACATTCTTCTTATGTCTGACCTGAACCTTTTGTGGTGCAGCTTGAATCCATGTCCTCCTGTCTTGTCACTGGTTTCCTGGAAGAAGAGGCCAATCCCCACCTGGCCACAGCCCCGTTTCAGGCAGTTGTAGAGAGAGATAAGGTCTCCCCGAGCCTCCTTTTTTCCAGGCTAAACCCCCTTAGCTTCCTCAGCCACTCCTCATATGATTACTCTCCAGGCCCTTCAGCAGCTCCAATGCCCTTCTCTGGATATGCTCCAGCACCAAAATGTCCTTCTTGTCATGAGGGGCCCAGACCTGGACACAGCACTCAGGTTATGGCCTCACCCGTGCTGAGTACAGGGGGAGAATTACTGCCCTGGTCCTGCTGGCCACACTATTGCAGATACAGGCCAGGATGGCATTGGCCTTCCTGGCCACCTGGGCACACTCCAGCTCATGTTCAACACCCGCAGGTCCTTTTTCAACAGGCAGCTTTCCAGCCAATCTACCTCCAGCCTGTAGCTCTGCACATGTTTGCTGTGACCCAAGTACAGGACCCAACTTGCCCTTTTTGAACCTCCTACAGCTGGCATTGACCCATCGATTCAGCCTGTTCTGCCAGCTCCTTCTGAAAAACCTTCCTTCCCACCAGCAGATCAACACTCCCACCCAACTTGCTGTCATCTACAAAGTGACTGAAGGTGCACTCAATCCATTCGTCTGAGCTATATTTAAATAATCACCTTGCTACTTCTTAGCATTTAGTTGTTTTGGCTACCTTTTTGAATATCCTAAAATAGATCTTAAAAAAGGCTTCGAATCCTATTAAAGTGTAATGTGGCTTATCTTTAAGAGCTGGTTGTGTGAAAGAAGTCAAAAGTAGATACCTATGCTCCATACAGTCTTTTCCTATAATCTTGTTATAGTTTTCCTATAAGAAAAATATCCAGAAAAAGCAGCTCATTGGTCAGGATCTAAAGACCCTAGAGATTATTGAAGAAAACACTATGCCTTCAAGTACATCTCTTGTCATTTGAGGCTCTTTAGGCCTAGAGGAAAGAAGACTCCAAGGAGATCTTGTCAACATATATAAATATGTGAAGGAAGGGTGCAAAGAAAATGGAAGCAGGCTCTTTTCACTGGTGCCTGGTAATATAAGAGGCAAGGGGAACAGACAGGTGGTGCTGTCTGAACATCAGGAAACACTGTTTTACTCAGACAATGACTGAGCACTGGAACAGATTGCTGAAGAGGAGTCTCTCTCTCCTTAAAGATTTTCAAAACCCATCTGGTCAGATTCCTGGGCTCTAGGTGGCTCTGCTTGAGCAGGGCTGTTGGACCATAGGATCCGCAAAAGTCCCTTCCAACCTCAAATATTCTATGATTTCATGACCTCAGGCATTATGCAAAGGTATGGAGAAATATCTTCCTCCACTCAGAATCCAAAACTTTCACTGAAAATGAAAGTTCAAAGAATAAAGACAATGGAGAGGTATAGCTTTATGTGCCACCCATTCACATGTTGAGCAGTGGTAACTTCAGTCTAATGACACTAGGCATGGGATGTTGCTGAAGTGCTCTCCCCAGCAGCCTCTGCCATGAGATGTAGGTGGGGCAGAGGCACTGCTGGGAGTCTGTGTGGTGGAAGATGTTCACCTTTTCTTTCAGGAATTCATAACCCCATGTCAGCATGTCCATGCGCAAATTTTAATAAATAGTTTGTGGTTTGTCTGCTTCCCTCTTCCCTGCTTATCCAATCAATCTTCAATCTGTTTTCATCTTTCTGGAACACACTGGCAGAGCCTAAATAAGGAGTAGGGGTTTTCAGGTAGTTTTGTTCTTAAGGTAAAAGCAGAGTATGAGCTGTATTTCAGTCCCTTTGTATGAGGAGAAAAAATTTAATCTGGCATTCCTTTTTCTTGGATGAGCCTTCTAATTACTGTGTAATTAAACAAATGAGAAGTAGTGGCACAAGCCTTCACCAGACTTGTGGCAATAGGAAGTAGATATGATCATCACACCTACTGTGGTGACAGAATGCAGAAATATCCTCCAGAAAGTACTTCCAGAGCAGCCCTATGGGAAGACACAAGCAAATGAGTCCTGTCTAGGAAAGCTTGATTGGTTTTAGCCGCTCTGCTGAGGAAAAATAATAAAAGAGAAGATTTGGACATGAATAGAAAAAATTGTCAGATTACCTGGAGAAATTTAATGTTTCATTCTGAGATTTTCATAAAGTTTCCTTTTTTTGTACAAAGGCACAAATAAAACTGATCTCAGGATTAATTGCTGTAAGAAATTGTTCTTTGGATTCTATATAGCTGAGTAATACAAAAATATAAACATTTCTAAGCAAGCTACATATTTAAATCACCAAAAATATTTTCATTTTTAGATTTTCACAGCTATTTAGTCTAAAGTATGTGTTTAGTTTACTCCAGATGAAGCCAGTTAAAATAAGCAGAGCTGAGAACTCCTGTGCCACACATTAAGAATGGCAAACACGTGATAGAAGCAACTGTGTAAATGGTGTAAGTGGTGTCTGTTACCTATTTTTAACCAGTATCTTTTGAGCAGCTAGTACTTTTGCTGAATTCCAAGTAAAGAGTTTTTATTTCTTAACATTTTTTCTATAATGTGTAAGGGGAAATAAAATTTCAATGGATACTACTAGGTCAGAGCAGGAACATGACTTTATTTTCTTTTTTACAAGTTAACCTATGTTTTCACAACAAAGCTTACAAATGGCAGTACTTCAAAGAGGCACAGCACGTTCTGCAGCTATTCCCCTCATGCTCATCTCACTTGCACTGTGCAGGCCACCACGTTATTTTCACATCTAAGTGTTTGTTTTCAACAGCTACGTCTGTGGTGAATTAAGACTCTGTTGAGGCTCCTTAAATAAACACTCAGGTCACAGCATGGTATCTACACACTGAGAAATGGTGAGATAGGTTCCAGGGGCAGAAGAACATACTCTTAATCCAACATGTGGAAACACGTGCAACTTTGTGTATGTGTACAGAGCTCCACACTTCGGGTATAGATTTAGAACATAGTGGTCAAAAATATCCCTCCAGTGTAGCTCACAGCCTGTAATTGTAAAATGAACTTATATTATAACCTAAGTATTTTTGAAATCAGATTTCTTCCTATATTTCACCTAGTTTCCCTAAGAACCCTGCTTTTTTCAGAGCAGCCCCCAGTATCAGTCCAGGCTGGGGGATGAACAGATTGAGAGCATCCCTGCCAAGAAGGACTTGGGGATGCTGGTGGATGAGAGGCTGGACATGACCTGGCAGTGTGTGCTTGCCCAGAAAGCAATTTCCTGGGCTGCATCCAAAGCAGTGTGGCCAGCAGGGCAAGGAAGGGTTTTTTGTGCCTCTACCCTGCTCTGGTGCGACCCCATCTGCAGTGCTGCATCCAGCTCTGGGGTCCTTAGCACAGAAAGGACATGGACCTGTTGGAGCAAGTCCAGAGGAAGACCACCAAGACAAAGAGGGATGGAGCACCTCTCCTGAGAGTAAAGGCCGAGGGAGTTGGGATTGTTCAGCCTGGATGAGAGAAAGCTTAGGGGTGGCATAATTGCAGCCTTCCAGTACCTGAAGGGAGCCTACAAGAAAGATGTAGTGATGGGACGAGAGGGAATGACTTCAAACTGAAAGAGAGTAGGTTTAGGTTACATGTTCAGAAGACATTCTTTACTAAATTCTTTACTGTGAGGGTGGTGAGGCACTGGCACAGGTTGTCCAGAGGAGTTGTGGATGCCCCATCCCTAAAAATATTCGAGACCAGGTTGGATGAAGCTCTATGCAACGTGGTCTGTAAAAGGTGTCCCTGCCCATGGCAGGTGGTTGGAACTAGGTGATCTTTAAGGTGCCTTCCAACCAAAACCATTCTATGATTCTGTGATTCTATGATTAGACTTTGCTTTATCTGATTCCTAAAACAAAGCAAAAATTATCAAGGTCCTGATGCAAAAAATTATTTCATTATACACTTAGCTGCTTAACTTTAGAAATGTTAACAGACATGGAGAAGTCAGTCTTTCATTGAACTGCATCTTAGATACATAGAACTTACAACTATCAACTTTATATTTTTCCAGGATTTCAACTGTTGATAAAATGTCGATGTAATAGTCACAGCATGAGTAGGATACATCTCACTTGTCTTCACCTCTTAAAGGTTATGCATCTGTTACAAATTAGATAGTAATTTTTTCTCTAGATAATGCAGATGGTACCTACAGGTACAAATCTTGTATGGTTTGCATTGTCCACAGACACAGATTTATTCCTCTTCATTAACAGAAGGGATCCATCTGCTTATCGCAGATCAAAAACCTAATAAGAGTTAAGCTGGGTAAGGTTATATGAATATGTCTCTGAACAGCAAATACACATTTTGTAGGCTTGCAGGAGTATTATTTGCAAAGAAGTCCCATAGCTATGAATGTGTTGTGATACAGATGTGATATTCCGCTTCTCTCAGCAGTAGAAGTTCTTCATCCTGAATCTTTCCTGTCTCTTTGTAAGTATTTTACTACTGAAGGTTGTAAGAGTATCACCCAAGTTGCACAGAAGTACAGAACTGCAAAGAGATGTTACAGTGGTGATTGCTTCTTACTAGGGCAGTTCTCTCCTCTTCTGCTTTTCCTTTGTTCTTCATATGCCTGCATTTTAAGGTAGCTGGAGGGTGCACTTGGTGCATTTGGCTGTAACTGCAGCCGGTCTGAGTTCATCATGATAGAACTATCATTACTGGTCGTAAGACAGGTTTAATTCAATTCCTACTCCAGTCTGATGTAAGTCTTTATTGGCACAATAAGAGAGGAATGGCCAGTACATTCATGCTTGTAATATGCACTATATCACTCTGTGCCATAGGGACACTTTTCTTTCATGCATGTTTTTAATGTTATTCTTATCCAGATTACTTAATATAATTTCCTTTATGTAGCTTCCATATGAAAAATTGCATTTTGAAAAAAACCCAAAAAATACCCTTTCAATTTCAAATGTCAACTTTACTTTAACCTCATTTTAACCTGGCTTGTAAGCCTAAAAATTTTAATAGAAAAGTTAAGGTTTCCCACCTTTTTATTTTTCCCCTTTACCAATGAACAAGAAAAGTTAAAAAAGGAAGACAGAGGAGGAACTATCCTTAAACTTCTAATTAAAAGTAAATAACTGGAAGATGAGTTTTCCCCATTTGCCATACTATGCTACTATAATCTGAATGAGAAACATTAGGAAACAGTTGCAAAGCATGGAAAAGCAGAAGAGAACATAAAATTGATTTTTCACACTGAAGGCAGAACAAGGGTACAAATCAAAATGGTATAAACTAGAAATTGAATATTTGTGTATTAGCAAAGAATATTTTCAAAGGAATTTAGACAAATTGCAATTTAATATTAATCCATGTGACGTAACTGCAATTAGTAAAGGCAAAACATTCACTAGGAATTTAGAGGCCGACATAGGGTTTGGAATCCAGGCGTAAACTTGTTGGAATCCAACAATTATTTCAGTTAGTATTTTATTTGAAGTTCTGGAAATACTACTGTGTAAAGCTCTGACATAACTTTTTGGGTCTTTTTTAATCATATTCAGAGACAGAAATGCAGAATACTTTTTGTGAAACTTTAAAGCTAAACTATTCAAAGTAGATATCTTATGCTTGATAAAACAGGTGTACTTGGTTGTTTGGGGCTTTTTGTCTTTGTCAAGAGATTAAATATTTTATCCTCAATATGGAAACTTGCAGGACTGTTTTTTCCTTAGAAACTGTAACAGAAGTTATACATGATAACGATCCTTTTTGTCCTGTTGTGTTCTTTGAAGTCACTAGAATTTAATCATATGCTTCAAGTTAAGCTCATGATAACCTGCAGCTATGTGATAGTGGGCTTTTAAACTCAATATCATTAATGACAATATAGATGAGCCTCATATGCAGAATGTTCAGCTTCTCTCAGGTTTCATTGAATAGAAACCTGAATGAAGTTTGATTTCTGTTTTCTGGAGTAGTTCCTCACCTTGCATATTTTGTACAGCAATCTGCACCAGAGTGATAATAGGCTTATGGTTCTAGACAAAAGATCTTATTTTGATGTAGAAGGAATGAACACCAATAAAATGCTTTAAAATATCACTATATTATGTCTTAGGATGGGCCTTCTGGTAAGAAAGATTAGTGGGGCCACTTGTGATGGGTTATTGCAGCATAGTAGGTGTCATGAAGGATGTGCGGTATAGATTCCAGCTTTGTACAGAAAGTAGGAGCAAGTCATGTTTTGCTGCTGACTTTAAAACATAAAACTGACAGATATCAAGGATTACTGTAATTAAATGATGGCTAATTTTAAAAAATATTTCAGTAGAAGTGCTGTGAAAACTTTATATAATTCATTACACATTATGCAAATAACTGTTAAATTTCTTATCTTAAAACTACATAGTTCTACATTTTATTTTATGTAAGAAAAGAGATTGGCTGCTTCTGGCAATGGTAAAGTAATTACCACTGGCTTAATTTGTACCATGAAGATCTGCAAGGCTCTGTCCTGTGATAGTTGCCGTGTTGTTTTACCACTGTTAAATTGTAATTATTGCTTTGGAAAACTGTACGTTCAGGGACATTAACAGTGACAGTAGAATCTTGTCAAAATGCTAGTTGCCTAGCTACAACTAGATGGAACAAACTACTAGAAGAACTATGAAAACATTTGTTTTTCAAAGAGTAAACTTAAATGACATAACAACTGTGTTGTGACTGTTACTGCTCGTTTTTCTGTAGTTACTAACAGGCTGTCAAGAGCAGTGTTACAAAACTCAACTGGAGTTGTAAGAAGTCACTGTCAGGGAAAACAGACTTCCAGGAAGTCTTTGATCTTAATCCAACTTTGTGGTAGTAGTTGTTCAAATTTCTCTTTTTCCAGAGAATAAAAATCCAGCAGATAATACAAGCTTGTTTTCAGGACAAATTGTGGAGGAGGTTATCAATTTACAGCAAGAGATTTTTCTTTAAATTTTATTTGAATTTGAAATATTGGAAAGTGATATTATAATCCCTTTCAAAATTAGGTCATCTCATATTTGAAAATTTCCTCTGGTTGGTTCGTTTAATGTTAAAAAACCCAAACAAATCTTACCTAAATATTTTTAATTAACTAAATCTTACCAGTCGATACAAAGATGTTTTTCCCTCTTATATGGCTCACCTAATATTCAAGAAGTTTGCACGGCAAACTGAACTTTAATCTTAAGATTTAAATTGCCTACAAATATTTTTTTTTCATTACAGATCAATGCACAAATATGAAAGAAGTGTCCCTGACAGACTGACTTAGACAGTCTGTAAGATCTGATCCACAACATTCTCTCTGGGAGTGACTTTGTATCTCACACTGGATTTAAGTGAAAGGCCAATAACTACTGAATTAATGCAAGAAGATTGAATTGATGCTTACAGGCTCAATTCTTTTAGCATAAATATTATGCAAATGTTTGATTAATCAGGCTCTGCTGTTGTCAATGAATGGTTCAAGCCAAATATCCAGTTTCAAATTTTAGCTTTAATGATCTCTTCTTTGTAATATTATTATTAAACTGTAATGAATATTAAACTGAGACCATATTTTAAATGAGGCCAGTTAATAAAACCTGCAGTCTGCCATTATAAAGCCTTATAGAGCTTGCTTATAACTTGAACACTAGCAGTTCATTCCTTCTTTATGTATAAGAGAGTGCTAATTTCTTTCATCAGACTTATTTCAAGGTATGAAAACAATTTAATATTGATTCCTTATACCATTAGTCTCAAAATCTACAGCTGTACAACAGTGAAATTCTAGGAAGCTGAGATACAGGAGTATTTAAATATTTATCAGTGTAATAACAATTTCATGATCACGTACCTTTTTTCTTTAGCCATTTAATTTTAAACATGATTTGTGGGCCATTTCTCAGAAATGTTTCTTCGCCTCTCTTCTGCAAAATTCCAAATATGATTTGCCCCATGTCTTCTGCTATATTAGGTGTACAGCATAGCCTAATATTAGGAGTAGTATTTCCAGTATTCTGATGTTTCCCTTTTGGTAATGATTATGGCACTTGAGTTTTCGAGTGGAAAATGATACCATGTTCATTAGAAGGATCATGTACATATTTCTGCTTTAATTCAGCAGATTTAGTTTTCAAGTTCAAAATGTCAGAAACTTGCCTCAGGGTCCAATAGCTCCTATATAAATAATCTTTGCTTATATGATATCCTATCAGAGTTTAATAATTAAGGATACCTCATATGAGCAAATGCTTCTGTATTAAGCAGCAGGCTTGAATCTTTTCCATAGTTTGAATAGCATAGTCCCTGTAAAAGAAACCAAAATTGTACACATAAACAAAAGAGGAAGCGGTGGTAAATTTTTCTCACTTCTTCTCACATGAATGTCCTTATCAAAGCTTCATTCTCTTAAATGTACCTTCTAGAGATACTCTTCATAACCAATGAAAGTTTATATGTCTTTTTTTGAGAAAACAGAAATATTACAAAAAACACTTTGATGTACAGACCTCTGTGGAAAAAAGAGTAGCTGAACAAAGCTGATAACAGAAGCACTGTAATTTCCATTTATAGTTTTGACAGTTGTCCATCAGATCATTGACTGGTAAAGAGTCTGCATTGTCAAGGAGTCTATTTAACTTCTTCTGTGCAGCCAAGTGATAGAATCTTATTTTAGTCTGAGCTTAACGATGACATTGATCAAAATGTAAATATATGTAGATTTATCAGGACCTGATGATTATGCTGATAAAGACCTGACAATTGGAACTTCCAGAGTAAATGTTTGAAAATGATAAATGTTTATTTCCCAGTCTGAGGAAATGGATTCAATATTGTAGTTAATGTTTCATACAGCCCAGCTTCACTAAGCACAACTCAGTTAATGACATCATGAATTTGTTCATTTTATCAAGTTGCATTAATTAGGGAAAAGTATCAAAAGCTGTGAATAAATTTGCTTTTCCCTAGAATAACAAAAAAGGAGGTAATTGAATTAATTTGTCCCTTTTACCTCCTATTAAGTTGGAGCATGATGATGCTTTCTCAACTTTATGGCATTTGTGTTTAACATGATTCTCACAAACCACTTTAATTATGTGAGTTTAAAGCAGGAACACTTTCAAGATGGACCAATGCCAGCTCATTCCTTTCCAATCATATTAAATGCCATCTCTCTAGGGATACAGGCCTTTAACAAGGGCCGGTGTAACCATTATTCTTCAAAATGTTATGAGAAGCAATCAACAAGGCCTTGACACAGTTCCTTAAATTATTTGTGCCTGAGCCATTGAATCAAACTACAATGTTTACAGCAAAATTGTTGTCCTCTGAGTTCTGATTGTGATTATGTGGCCCTGCAGGTGAATTGGATTTGCATGGCCAGGTTTTGGTAGCAGGGATGCTACAAAGGTGGCCTCTGTGAGAGGCTGCTGGAAGCTTCCCCCATGTCCAACAGTGCCAGGCAGCTCCAAGATGGACCTGCCAGTGGCCAAAGCTGGGCCAGTCACTGACAGTGGTAGAGCCTCTGGGAGAACATAGTTAAGAAGGGGGGAAAACCCCTGTGCAACTGCAGCCAGAGAGAGTGAGACTGTGTGAGAGGAATAATTCTGCAAGCACCAGATGAAGAAGGAGGGAAAGGAGAGGCTCCAGCCATCAGAGCAGGGATTCCTCATGGTGAAGACCATGGTGAAGGAATGCTGTCCCTCTGCAGCCTCTGGAGCTCCAAAGGGGAGCAAAGATCTGCCTGCAGGCAGTGAAGGACCCCATGCTGGAGCAGGCTGCTGGCAGGACCTGTGGCGCCATGGAGAGAGGAGCACATGTTGGACCAGATTTTCCAGCAGGATTTATGACCCTGTGGGGAACCCACAATGGAGCAGGCTTCCTGAAGGACTGCACCTTGTGGAAGTGACCTGCACTGGAGAAGTTTATGAAGAACTGTAGCCATTGGAAGGGTGCATGCTGGAGAACTTCATGAAGGACTGTCTCCCTCTGTGTCACTGGGGGGAAAAAAGGTAGAAAATTCAGGAGTACCTTTAAGCATGGGAAGAATAGAGGGATGGGGGGAAGGTGTTTGAAGATTTGGGTTTATTTCTCATTATGCTATTCTGCTAAAACTTTGTAATACATTAATTTTTCTCTCTTTCTCCTGTACCATCAAGGAGGGGGAGGGATAGACCAGCTTTGGTGGGCACCTGGCCAGGATATGTATGATTCATAATGATGTCTTTGAGCTCTTAAAAACATTGTTGTGATGTTTTTAATTATAGTAACAGATTCTACAAACAGCTGAAAATCACATAATTTGCACGCAGTTATGGATATTAGGTAGACTGGAAAGGGACAGGTGGCTTTAATTATGCAGAACAACTAGGTCTTTCTAGTTTTAACCTTATGTTGTCCAGGATTCCTAGAAATTTTAAGTATAATTTCACATTAAAAATCAGTTTTAAAATAATGCTAAGAAACAGTTGCTATTTTAATTTTCTGTGTTCTCTGTCAAAGAGATTCTCTCTTTTGAGGGAATGGCTTCCAGTGGATTAATGGTTAAGATATTGCACTGAGGATACAAAAAAATCAATACTACATAATAATCCCTGCCATTGAAGGATCACTTCTATTTCATTAAAAACAAAGTATTTGTACCTTCTTCAAATATCACCATTTTCAACAAATATTAATCTTTACCTAACTGAAATATTGGTCCATATCTAAACTAGAAAACAAAGTTTTCAATGGTGTGTTCTCCAAGTGAGCTTCAAAATAGGCATATAAATCTGTGTACAGCACAGACACAAAGGCATCTGACCCAGGGCTGATAATGATAACCAGAACCAGAAGCAGCAGCTGCATGGTGCCAAGCTCCATGAGCTGCCTGGATTTGAGTCAGCTTGGGCCTGACTGCAGGCTAAGCCACATTTGTGCAGCAGTGCACTCAAGCTAATAAAGATAGCTGCAAAGCAGGGCTTGTTAGGTCACCCATAGAGCTGATCTGCACCATGTGGATTTACTGAGTTGCATCTCTGCTAGCTCAGGGATCTATAGACCATACTCCATGCACAACAGACACAGGCTGATAAATTGGCTATTCCATCTGGAGACACTGGGTGAACATGTAGAATTAGCTTGGTTTTGTAAATTCTTCAGCTGGCGAGAGCAAACACACCCCAATGATCTGGGGGAAAGCCTGTGCCATGGTAAATGTGACAGGGCTGCTGACAGCCAAAAAGAATCCACAGTGACAGTCTCTTCTGGAAATTTCTGTTGTTTCTGGAGCATTAGATAGGTCATAGATTAAGCACTTGCTGCAAGGGAGGTTATACATATCCAGGACACTTCTTGTATGCCCAGAAATCTCTTCCAGCAACACGGTGGTAACTACTGTTAAACCAGCTCTACTGGTGCAGAGGAGTGGAGGCTCCTATTCTGAGTGAACAATTCTGAGCTTTAATTCTAGAGTAGGAAGTTTTAAAAGTACAGACAGAAGAGGAAGGCTTAGATTCACATGTTTCTGAATAATGTGTACAAGACCTAAAAATCAGAGCTTTCCTGTTCTTACAATAGTGATCACAGGAACATCATAATTCCTAGGGAAAACTGCCATAAATGAAAAAATTGCTTCAGGGTTTCAAAAACTCCTTTGGAGAAAACAAGCAAACAACTCCCCCCCTCCTCCCCCATGCTCTTTTTAAGCTTTTTTCTTCAGCCAGAGCTAATCAGTTAAGTCAGTTACTAATAGCTTTAGAAGCTATCGAGTTGTAGCACGCCATTATCACTATGAAAAACTTGTCGAGTTCTGACATTTCTTAAAGGACAGATAGCACATATGACTTCTGATACACTGTAATGTCAGCCTATTTCTCCAAACCGCTTAAAAGCAGAAGGAGAACTAAATGTTTTAGAACATGCATATGGGTGCATGTACTGCTAGGGATTTTTCTTAAATAATATTTGCATTTTTATGATTTAAATAGAAAATATTCAAATTCCCACAACACTGTAATATTTGTAAAAGGTGTATTTTCTGGGAGCTTGATTCTTTCTCCAAAATAGATGATGTGTCACCCACCAACTAGTCTGTCAACTGGCGATTAGCCATAAACTAGTGCCTACTATCTTTTCTGGCAGCTGCTCTAATTTGTGGTTAAAATAGAGCATATTTTCTACATAGTCATTCTACTTATATCATCTTCAGACAATTTTTTCAGTGTTAATCATCCTTGCTGTAAAAAAGTTGCCTTTTATTTCCATTTTTATTTCAAATGACTGTTATGACACACCCCAGAAGGCAACGGTAACCCAGGTTCTTGTTTAATAGATCCCTTGGGGCAGATTAAAGTGAAACAACGCTGAATGATCAGTGTTTAAAAATATACATGTTATTTCAGAAGAAGTTGAGTGCAACGAGAAGCAGGTATGTAGCCTTCAGTTATTATAATCTATATGAAAATAAGAATATAAAAGCAAAAAAAAAGACTCAATAAAATGTATAAAGGAAGAAAGAGAAGAGGTAAGAGTAGAAAAGATATATAATCACAACCCACGCGTCTACAACAAGCTTTGCTTGTTGCAGCTGAGATGTCTATTGGTCGAAACCATGATCCTCTTTTGATCTATCAAGGGTGGGGGAATAAGCCTACCAAACGCACAGTTCAGTGGGTTAATATATGCGTAGATGGAGGTGAGCATGCCTGGGTGCCTCCCCTGCAGGCAGGTTTTACACTGTTATTTGATCACATGCAGCTGGAAGGCCTTAGAAATGAATCTGGGGGCACTTTGGGGGTCTTTGTTTATGACATCTTCTAAAACATAACAGCTGCCCCTCAAGTCAAAACAGGTGAGCGAATTATGCCCCATCAGAAAGGATGAATTACTATCAAGACCTTCTGTGGGGGAAGGGGAGTTTTCAGCTGAGCCAATTGATGCTGAGATTAGTTCAGATGGTCAGAACATGATGCTAAAAACACTGAGGTTGTGGGTTCAATCCCTGTGTTGGACATTCACTCAGAACTGGACTTGATGATCCCTGTGGGTCCCTTCCAGCTCAGAATACTCTTTGATTCTGAGCTGTAAAAGGGAGGACACTGGTATGATACAAAGCACTATCCCATCTCCACAGGGTTTGCCTCTTATCAGCCTCAAAACCCATCTTGTATCCTCCCCCTCTATCTTATACAGACCAGAGGTTTGCCATTGCACACCTAAAAACTCACCTTTTCTCCTCGAGGGATGCAAACCCAGCCTCATCAAATCTCTCTGGTGCCTCCACAAATGGGTAAGTGTTTTGAGTCATTAATTGTTAATAGTCCAGTCTCTCACAATGACTTCTGTGAAATTTAATTAAACAAAGATGTGTAAAAGTAGCAGCAATCATTTCTAGCCCTAGAGAGAACTTTAGTAAGAAAAACTTGTTAAATCTCTGTGGTCCAATTATCACTATGTCTAAACCACTATGAATTTTTCATGAGAGTTGAGTGCCACAAGAATTTTCAGTTTCCATACTCTTTTTAGTAGAGAGAATTCTTCAGAAAGCATGCAACTTTTTGAAAAATATTCTGGAAATACGAGGGAGGAGAACAAGCTGGATTACAGACTATTTAAAGTAGTCAGAAAAACCTGGCCAGAAAAAAAACCCCAACAACAAAACAGAAAACAAATGGAACAGAAAAAATAAAATATCTGATGTCCTAAACATGCATAAACGATAATATTCTGTTGTTGTGCCAAGTACCTGAGAGCTAATTTTGTTACCATGATGCAGACAGCTCTGTCAAATGCTTTTGTGAAGTGTTATGAGATCTGCCAAGAAGATCTATTATCCCTGAAACTATACCAGATGATATCTGTTTTAATTGTCATACTTCTTCATGTTAGAAATATATATGATTTTAATAAGAATTGTGTGATACAGGGTTGTGCGATATAGAGCTGTACGTGAAGTTATGCAATTAATTATTCTCTTAACCCTGGGAAACAGTACCATCAGTTTTCATTGATGTTGCTTATGCCTTGAATTCCTAGTAAGGCACAAGATAAAATGGAAAACTTTAACATTGTGCTGAATTTTCCTTTTTTTCTACATGTAACCATATTTGAGCAAAAAGGTTTTCACCTTGTACCTGACATTCAAAACCCCACAGTGCTGATTCAAACTTTTCTAAAAGAGCATCTTCAAGTAGAAATCTTCTAGTTACATTTTATCCATCTGTCATGGGATAAACATGAAATGACAAAAAGAAAGAGATAATACATCCCTTAAATGTTCAGGTATTTATTATCCATACAACTGCAAACAACTAAGCTAATAAAGGAGTAGTGGAGGGAAGGATAGGAAAAGGTCTTCCTAGTGATTTAAAATCAGAACTCTAGGTGCCACCCAGCCAAGCACTCAGTCTTTTATCACCTAGATTTCTACTAGTAAAATGTCACTGCTGAGCAGTGCCACCAAGGTCCAGGCCACCTTCAACCAATATCTGTCTCACACAGCCTTTCGCAAAATGGAGAATAGTTTTACCATTCTTTTGATAAAATTCTTGGTATTTTCTTTTTTTTTTTTTTTTTTTTTTGG
>VYXC01005841.1:188512-230637 GCA_013397175.1 Platysteira castanea
GCAATTTCTTTTTTTTTTTTTTTTTTCTTCTTGGCGTTTTCTTATTTTCTTCTTGGTTTTTTGCCTAGTTTCTATCCAGAGTTGCACACTCTAATCAAAAATAAAGGGTAAGAACTGATATTAAACTTGCCTCATTTGGTTCATTTCTTGAACTTAGTTCTTTGTTTCTCCCAGACAGCTAGTGACAGGACAAGAGGAAATAGTGTTGAGTTGCACCAGGGGAGATTCAGGCTGGATATGAGGAAAACTTTCTTCACTGAAAGGGAGATTAAGCATTAGAACATGCTGTCCAGGGAAGTGGTGAAGTCATCATCCCCTGAAATGTTCAAGCATTTAATGATATGGTTTAATGATATTTCATGATATGAGCATGGTGGCATTTGGTCAAATATTGGATTTGATAATCTGGATGTCTTTTCCAACCTTAACGATTCTATGATTTGCTCACTGTCAGAATACTCAATACTCTTGGACCAGCTGTACTCATCCTTATGTTGTAGGGATTCCTTTTTTCATGTGTAAATGACTAGAAGCTGCAGAAGACAGTCAAATTCAGAGGTGCTTCATCCCATGGAAGTTGATGGTGATAACCACTCAGACTTTTCATTGCTTATTCATTAAAATACTACTACTTATCTGTAGGAAGTGGAACATCTTCCACTCAGGAGTCTAAGAGCCACCCCTCAGCAAAAGCACAGCAATTATGTCATTCTTCTATGAGATATGAAAGCATCCACTTTCATATGAAACTAGACAAAGGAAGAAGCCAGGACTCTCATATTCTTGGTGCATGGTCTGGTCCTGGGGTAAGCGATAACTCAGTGGGGTTAAGGGAGATGAGTAACTTCTATTTTTGCCCTGTCTGCAGCTTATATGGCAGAAGACTGACCTCATCAGATATCCAGCACGAGGAGGCCCCTGGCTCTGAGTGCCATGTAGGTAGTTTTTTGCTGTCTAGAGCACTTCAATGTCCTTCACTTCTCTTCTTGTCATATTTGGAACTGCCTAGATTACAGAAAGCTCTGCCAGGTTTGCTAAGGTTGTGAATCTCAGCTGTGCCTTATTTGGGAACACTGATTGACATCTCAGAGTCATTTTTTTAGCCAAAAGAAATGCTTTATAAGTCCACATCTCTTCACAAATGTATCCTGAGAAATTTTTCAGTGTCCGTGTCTAAGTGATGTAACAGAGTTAGGATAGAGTTCACAACAGATTATTATTGTTTACTGTTCCAGCTAGCGCAGAACTTAAAAAGAAAGTTCCTGTTGCACCCCCAAATAGTGTGCAAGTTGCTTAAAATCCCAATAAGACGAGTATGAGTTAAGATTCAAATGAAGAGCCTGCAACTTGTTTGTAATGTGGCTCTCAATATACTCTGCAAAATTTCTTTAGCTATTTTCCAGAGATATCAGTGACTACCTGTGTTAGATAATATATTAATTTTAAGGAACAGGGATTCTATATTAAGAAGCAGGGTTTCCAATCCATGGCTGATTGGAAAGAGGACATACATTTCACATAGAATTTGAGAGATCATGGAACTTGTGTAGAAGACAGTTATATCAGAGAAAATAAGGGTGCCTCCTGCATTAGCAGCCTCGGATGGGTAAGAATCACTGTTTTATCTGATAATGAGTTTGGAAAATGAACTACAAAGAGGAAATAAATGTTGCAGTGATCCCCTCCTGGAAAGGAAAAAGATGTCATCTGTGATCACACTAGAAGTTTATTACCTTTATTAGGCTATACACAGTCATGGCAGCACTTAAGCCTCAGATACCAATTTTGGGCATCTCATGCGTCACCCATGGCCAAAATCATAATGAAGGAAGGTAAATGGATGATGTGAAGAAAGAAGTGGTTGTCTCCAAAACACTTCAAAGGAGGTAAGCAGAGGAAGAAGGTAAAACAAGCAACTGTCTTAATCAGTTCTAGCTGAGATCACTCCTTTATTGGTCTGAGTTTCTTCCAAGGCTCGCCCCCGTTTGCTCAGCTAGCTGAGCTTTTCACCCAGTACCACACATGTAAGAGAAAGCACAAAAATCCTTAAATGAAAGCAGGTACAGCTTACTCTGTAGGGATGATTTGTATTCAAAGAAACAAGGGATTCAGCTGTGAACCAGAAATAAGTTTACCTCAACATAGCATGTTACAGTCCTTATTCACACACATGAAAATCTATAAAGCATCTTCCCATAGAAAACAGACATGTTTGAAGTGCCATTTCACTGGTTAAGCCCAGTACCAAATACAAAACAGTGTTTTATTGCCTAGTCTGGAGACCCTCCATCACCAGAGTTGTTGCAGTGCTCCTCTTTTGCACGTGGAAGATCCCCTCCATGATACAAAAGATCTGGAGAGGTTCACTTGTAAAACATGGTAGTACCTGTCACATATCAGATCACATTCAAGGATGCTGCCTACTAGTTCCTAAGGTGCAGGCAACTACAGTTATGGCTTTTAGCAGTTTTCAGTAAGCAATTTTATTCTTATCTGTAATTATTCTAACTTGAAGTGGTTTATTTCACCAAGAATGCCTAAACATTTTTAGTAGCATCAGTGGGCTGGTACAGTTCAGTAAGTCTGGTTCTGCCTCTCATTTTTGTCAGAATTTAAAACATAGTAACAAGCTCTAATAGCCAGTAGTCACATAGCTCATAAATTTGTCTGATAGGGGAAGAAGTGCATTGATTAAAAGTGCCAAAGTGGCAAATTAAAAAGGGAGACCAGCTGCCATGCCAGAAGTATCATATTTTTATGCTCTGCCATGCAACAAATAGAGATTAATTATTCTGTTTATTTCTACAATATATTAGCCTTATCTCTTTGTCAGTTTTTTATTATTAAATTTGAACCTGTCTTTTTTGGAATTTAAATGATACTTCACTTCCAGCTACTCTCAATTTTTTGCAAAGCCCTGTTACTTCTACTGCACACATGTTCCAAGATCTGTAGTGGAAGTCCCAGGTGTCCTTTATAAAAACTTTTTAAATTGGTTGCAAGGTTAATAGATGCAGATATATTCAATTTATTTCAGAAAAAAAAAAACCCCAAACAAATGTAAGAAAACCAACAAAACCCCAAAACACAGCAAAATACCTAAAAAGGGGATTTGAAAAAAAAAAAAAAAAAAAGTCTTGAAAGTTAGAAGCATAGAGTCATCAAGGGTGGAAGACACCTTCAAGATCATCCAGTCCAACAGTCCACCTAGCATTACCACTATAAAAATTCACATTCCTCATCTTTCTGATACAAAGAAGAACTTAAAGCAAAATTTTTAGGTAATTATGACTTTAACTCTGAAGTTCTGTGGATCCTCAATTTCCACTTTTTTTACACTGTTTCTAATCACCCAAATAAAAAAGATAACAAAGTTCCTTGATACTATATATGGAGGATTATCATCAGGAGGATTAGATTCCTCAAAAATTTGGAGAGGAGTCAACATAATATCTTGAAAAGTATGATCGTCCTCGTGGTAGAGAGGACTCTGAAACATTTGGTTGAACACCTCTCCATCTTTGGAAAGAAGTGGGGTAATTTATTCATATCTTCTAGAGAAAATGAAATATGTTCTCTTTTCTTAGTAGCTCAAAGGGATGATTAACAACAACCATTAAATAAGTGAAACATTTTTAAATCATGAGACTGGATCATTTGAATAGATTTGGCTGTGAACTACTGATCTGAAGTCAGAGCTGCTAACTGGCCTCATTCATTTGAAATGGCACAGAAAAAGAGACAGATAGGTGTACTACTCAATCACAAAATGTCTATGAGACAGTGATCCAGCATATCGTAGGAAGAAAAAAAAGTATAAGCTTCAGCTCATGTCATAGGTTTCCAATTAATATAGAAAAAATATGAAATAATACACCTATTGTTAAATACTGAATATAGCTTGGTCACACACAGGAAAATATATTTCAAAGTAGGACAGGTGGAGAGAAAAGCTAATACTATGATCAGTAGAATGATTAGACTATCATATAGTACCTTGCTGAGCCTAGCAACAGAAAAGATGAAGGGCATAAAACTCTGGCATTTAAAACTGTACAAATACTTAGGAGAAGAGCAAGGTAAATTCTTTGAGAAGGAGTCTGACAATTGACAATAGATGATAAACTGACCTAAAGATAAATATATATAAGGTGGATATGGGGAAAAGTTGGCACAAACTTCTAAAAATAACAAAGAGAGCAAAGACTCCAAATTGCTTTTAATTTGGTGATTAATATGCATACAGAAGCACTGTATAGTTTGATTGACTGTGATAGCTGGAATGGGCCAAGGGCATTCCTTCCAGTTCTCTGCTACTTACTTGTTCATTAGAACAACTGTTACTTTTTTTGTTGCACCAAAATTTAAGAAAGGTTGAGCGTGAACTCTGAAAGCACTGATAAGCTAGCTTGGCTTTCATCTTAGGAAGCAGTTGAGAATAATATGGGATAAAATCGGTAAAGATAGTAGCATAATTAATGAAAATTAGTATAGTTTTACAGTAAACAGCTCTTATCAAACAAATGGTGCCTTTCTGATGATATTACATTTGGCTTCATATATTAACTAAGATATTACAATATAGCTAGAGATAGAAGACAAAGATATTTGTCTTAAGATGCCATAACAAGCAACATTCACAAAGCCCATATTCCTTATATTAAATACTCATTAATCAAGTGCTTATAGTTTATTGTACTTACACAATGCTTACAGTTTACAGACTCTCCTGCTGTCCATTGGGGGCCAGGGTTATTAATGTTCTAGAAGAAATATTAAATCAATACAGATATATGGGTGACACAAATATTAGTAGAGAAATAAATAATAACAGAGGCAGTTTAGTAATAAAGTTCACTTTGCCTCATTCGGTAAAGATATCATAACGCTAATCTGAACATATACAAGGTCATATAGTAAGAAAAAGGGAATCTATATCATACTTATTGAGTAGGGAATACTTGTGTTGAAAGCATTGACTTGGATAAGGCCTTAGAATAAAACTGAATGGGAATAGATTTTGAGTTTGTTAATTTTTAATATACCAAACTTATATATTAAATTAAAATGATTTCATTTTAAATTCTTTATTTTTTAATTCAATCCTGATTTTGAAATAGAAGGGATTTTTAATTGATTAGAATGTTTGTTTTGGAGGAAATAAAAAGCATTAAACATGTTAGAGGAAAGTTTGGAATTCAACATTCTTTTCAAACTACAAAATCAAAATATTTCAAATTCTGCAAGCCTGAAACTCCTGAAGCTGAAGTTTAGACTGTGACAGTCCATTGCCGCTGACCACAACGGTCACTCCCCGGCTAGCTCCGCACAGGGACCACCGTAGGACAGGGGCCACTTCCTGGCCTTGAGCCCTGAGCCAGGAGGCAGCAGGGGGACAAAACCCCTCCACCAAAACAGCAGCTAGTCCGAGAGACAAAGGGTTGAGGGAAGGGACAGCCAGTCCACAAGTCCAAGTAAAGCAGTTTATTCCCCGAACCCAGGCAGGACCAACAGAGCCAGGTACAATGGGTGACACGGACTTTTAAAGGGGGGTGGTTACAAGAGGCAGGGAAAGGGAACAACCAATAGGGGAATACATAGGGAGGAGTTTAGGGAGGGATAACATTTGCATATAACTAATCATATCTCAACAATACAATTGACACATGGGAGAACCAAAGATACATCGAATGAAGCAGAACCTTCTGGAGAAAGGGGTATGGGTCTGGGGAGATTGACATGGGGTACAGGAGGGGTTTGGGTGATGGACAGGGAAGGTGCTGGAATAAGGGGAGGGGAATAACTTTATTTGGCACAGGGGGCGGGATATCAGAACAAACTGGGAGAAACCATCTTTCTTTAACAAAAGGGGAAAACTGGAACATACCAACTTTAACTTTAAAACAAATTATCTGTAATAAAAACTGTGCGCCACCACATTAGACATTATACTGTTCTTTTGCCTGCTCTTGAAAGCTTCTCTGAGTTGGATATATTAATACTGTGGACATACTTGAGCTTGAAACCTCGTTTCATGATATTCCAGTATCATCATGAAGTCTCTCTATAATTCGAGTTATGCTGTATGTATGAGAACATAATGCCTTGAGTGTTAGGCCCTTACTGAGACACATCAGCTGACTTTGTAAATAACTAATACTTCTTTGAGAAGCCCTTTACCTTCCAGTAGATCCCTCCAGAAGATTAAAGAATGTAGCATACCTTTCTTACTCTGCTGGGTTGATCCTGGATGAATGCCAGTTGCCCCATCAAAGCTGCTTTATCATTCCTCTCCTTATCTGTACAGGGGAGAAAAAGTAGAATGAAAGGCTCATGGGTCATTTTAAGGACAGGTAGAGAACACTCACCAGCTACTGTCACGGGCAAAACAGACTTGGCTGGGAAAATTAGTTAATTTGTTTACAGTCAAATCAGAGTAGGAAAATGAGAAATAAACTCCAAGTTTTATGTAAAACCCTTCCCCAAAAATCACCTTCCTCCTACCCCTCTCTTACCCCCTCCACCCCTCCCTTTTTCCTAGGCTCAACTTCAGTCCAAAATTATCTCCCTCCTCCTCTGCAGCAAAGCAGGGAGACAGAGAATGGGCTTGTAGTCAGTTCATCACATGCTGTCTCTGTTGCTCCTTCCTCCTCACACTCTTCCCCTGCTCCAGCGCATGGTCCCTCCCATGGCAGCCAGTCATCCACTCTTCTCCAATGCGCACCTTTCCCACAGTGTGCAGTTATTCATGAACTGCTCTAGCGAGGATTCCTTCCATGGGGTGCAGCCCTTCAGGAACAGGCTGCTCCACGGTGTGTCCCTCATGGGGTCACAAGTCCTAGCAGCAAAGTTGTTCCAGCATGGTCTTCTCTCTCCTCAGGGTCTCGGGTCCTGACAGGAGCCTGCTCCAGCATGGATTTCGTCCCAGACAAGCATTCATCTGATCCAGCACAGGCTGCAGGGGCCCAGCTGCCTCACCATGGTCTTCACCATGGTCTTCACCACGGGCTGCAGGGGAATCTCTGCTGTGGTGCCTGGACCACTTTCCCCCCTTAGTTCTTCACTGATCTTGGTGCCTGCAGAGCTTTTCCTCTCACATAGTCTCACTCCCCTCTCCAACTGCAGATGCACAGGGTTTTTTTTCCATTCCTCACTGTGTTCTCACACAAGCATTACCACTCTTGCTGATGGGCTCAGCCTTGGCCAGCAGTTGGTCCATCTTGGAGCTGGCTGGCATTAGCTCCTTTGGACATAGTGGGATGCTTCCAGCAGTTTCTCACTGAAGCCACCCCTGTAACTGTGCATTACCAAAACCTGGCCACACAAACACATCCCTTGTTGACTTAGCTTACTCTGTCTGCTAAGTCAGGAAGATTAAAAGAGAGAGTCAGTAACTATGGTCAGGCCATGGAGCAGAGCTTATAGGTCCTGCTGTTGGATGAAAGCAGTTGGCAGTATCTGGGACTAAACATTTGTTAACCTAATAACAGCTGCCTTTTTTCACAATGTGAGTCTTCTTGCATCTTTCATGCAGCTCTCTCATGGGAGCACCTAGCTCCCAATTTAATAACTTCTGGTTATTTTACATTTGGAATTATTTATGAATCTGTATAATATAATGCAAATTTATGATAATAATGGCCAAATAAAGCTGATAGTTAAAAGGGGAAAATAGTGACTATTCTGTATTTTTTAAATGGACCTTCTTATTGTTGTGTGTCACAGCCCTGCAGTGTTCACAAAGTTCCATCACTGATCTTGGCACAGAATGCTGATTACATTGCAAGAATGTCAAGGAAATGCATAGAAGCAAAAGAATTCATTTTTAAATATTTCAGCTATATTGTCTTAGTTGAAATTTGAAATAATCACTTTGCAAATAAACTTTCTAGGTGTGAACTTGCAGGCTACTGAAGCTATTTTCTTATGAGTGAAAATGGACTTTGCCAAGTGTTAAATGCCACAGCTGCAGTGGTTGACTGTGCCTTTTTCTTAGCCTGCTTGATCTCAGTATGTGTTTCACCAATGGTCCATGCTTCTGGACTGTCTCAAGGAAGGTAACATTTTCTAGTTGTTTCCCCATTTTAATTGTTATTTCATGCTGTACTGTTGGCAACTTTCTGTCCTTTCTTCATTCTCATTCCTAAAGAATATTTCAATTCTTTCACTTTTTTGCTTTTTTTTCTGTTCTCATTGCTTCTAGTGTCTTATTACAGATATCAAACTGAGATATCAATGTAAAGAGTAGTGCACTTGAAGCTAGCTCTTGCTCATTTCACCTGCTTGAGTCTTGAATCATGTTTCCTTGTCTAAGCTGTTCCCTAGGCCATATGTTAGGCCCATGTTATAGCAATCTATTTTCAGCTTTAAAACTTATGTTTTTTGATTCTTGTCTTGCCAGGCCTAAAAAATGAGGGCTTTGCTTCCCATCAACCACTTTTATTTAGTTTGGCTTGTGCAGCAACCATCTTCAGACATTGTCTTTATTTTTGAGTGCTACTAAAGCTTTTGTTCACGTTTCAGTTATACTAGGGTGTGTCTGGGAAGACACAATAAAGACGCTCTCAGACCTGCCAGGTTCAGCAGAAAGGAAGGAAATGACCTTTATTGTTTACATTATCTCATTCTTATACGCGTCCCAACTCCACAAGGGATTGGAGAGCATGTCACTTCCTTCTCAATCCCACTGGAGAAGAAAGGTNAGCATGTAATTAAGTGTCATTTAGCATCAACATCTAAAATAATTTCCAAAGTATTTATAATAATTTTTCTTTTGAAAAAGTAGAAAACAAAAAATTAATATCTAATTGTTTTAAGGGATAAAACTATAAAGTGTAACAAAAAACCCCAAAACTTGATAATGCAATGAGCATAATTACAAGACAGCATTTTATTCCCTTAATTATAGTGTCCATAGTTAGAGTACACAGGTTGCTACATCTTGCTACTCACTCAGTAGAGTAAGCTAGGAGATTTGTACAAACATCCCTTTGTTATTTTTCTCCTCTGGGCTTGTTCTCTTTAGAGACTGTATGATCTTCTTTGGGAAATGGCTACTTGGTCTTGTATATCCAGACATGCTCCAAACATTGCTGGCACTACTAGAAATAAATAAGAAATTTCCCAAAAGGTCTTAGAGACTTTCAGCCTGCCCCATAATGAATGATGATCACGGTTACAGACAGGGACAGGACATTCATTAGATGCTATGTAAATCTCAGCTGAACTCCAAATGCAGGGCGTGAGCAGAATTTAGATCTTTGTTGAGAAGGACATACATAAAAGATTAAATATGTGACAGAGCAGTTTGAAAAGATTAGGAATCATTAGAAGTTATATGGAAACAAAATGTCATGGTTTAACCTGGCAGGCAGCAAAATGCACAGCTGTTTGCTCACTCCCCCCACAGTAGGATGAAGGAGAGAATCAGAAAAAAAAAGGTAAAACCTATTGTTTGAGATAAAGTCAGTTTGAGAGGACAGAAAAGGGAAGAGAAAACAATAATAATACTGATAATAAGAGAGCATACAAAACAAGTGATGCCCAATGCAATTGCTCACCACTCAATGAGTGACGCCCAGCCTGTCCCCAGCCAGCAGGCCACCACCCTTCCAGCCAGCTCCCCTCAGTTTTATTGTTCAGCACGTTGCCATGTAGTGTGGGATACCCCTTGGGTCAGCTGGGGTCAGCAGTCTCACCTCCATCCCCTCCCAGCTTCTCGTGCACTCCCAGCCTGCTTACTGGTGTGGTGGGGTGGGGAGCAGAAAAGGCCTTGACTTTGTGTAACCCATGCTCAGCAACAACTGAAACATCACTGTCACCAACATTGTTCTCATCCTAAATCCAAACCACAGCATGGCACCCGCTACTAGGAAGAAGAATAAACTCTACCCCAGCAGAAACCAGAACAAAAAAAAGTGTAATAAGGTATTTAAGAAACACAGATAAGAAATTAATTGACTCTTACATTCTATGATAGATGACAGAATTTAATTATTGATAAAACAGATTAGCAACTGAGTATAAAAATAGGAGAAGGGTTCGATTTAAAAATGAAAGACCTAGAAAAAGAAAGATCATACCTAAAACTACAGAGAACCGTTAAATTTGAGCCTTTTTGAGATCCAATATTAAAATCCTGTTCTGTAGGCATTTTTAATTTTCATTTTTCTGTTCATTTGGTATTTCTGATTTGTTGTTGTTGTTTCTTTGGTCCTCATCTCTGGTCACTTGCTGGTTTTAGCTGCCTGAAACATCTGCAGGAAAAACCCCAGTGCTACCACATACTTGGCCCAGAAAACCTGGTCCAGGCCCACTGAGGTTCTCTAGGTGAGGGTGAGAGCCTGGGTGAGAGAGGGCCATGGCTGGCACTAGGGAATGGCAGGATACCCCATCTGCTTTCCCCAGTTGCTTTGGTATTTGTTTGTGCTGTGAAGAGTGATGGCAAGTCCTTTCCTTTAGATCTGTTAGAATTTGATTAGTAGATTGAAGTTGGGAAAGAGTTAACTGGAACAGAACTTTCTTCTAAAGGTTTTATTGTGTTTCTTTCTTAAATTAAATTTTGTTTCCTATTTCAGCATTACACTTGAGACCATCACAGAAACCCTCCTCTTTACACAGTTTTTGCTGCTCTAATTAATTCTCTTCTTTTCTTCTGTAGTCTCCCATCTCTCCTCCCTTCTGAAACTAGATCAAATAATAGAGGCAGGCTTCCAACTTTGTTGTTTGATGTACTTTTATCACAAAATGAAGCAAAAACAAAAAGTGTGACTTTCTTATTATGATACTGTTGTTTGCTAAAATGAGGTCTCTGTGAAAAAAAAATTGAGATTTTAAGATACCAGTCAGCCATACGACAAAACCTCTCATTCTCCAACACATGCCAAATCTTAGAAACACACCTGTGGTTGTTATATTAGTTTTAAGAACTTAGAGATGAAGGGTATAAAGTATCTCAGTCACCAAGCAGACTGCAGGATAATCCACTAATCCAGAGAGATGAAAGGAAATGCAGATTTTATGCCCTCTTGAGAGTGGCAGCCTGTCAAAAAATAGATCCTTCTGCTCAGTTTGCCAGAAAAAGAGAGAAAAGAGAGAGAGAAAAGGTCTCTATCTCAGAGATACAAACACACATACATGGAAACAGTGAGGATGTCAGTGCTACAGCAGTGCATTAATCAACACTCCTGGTAGAAATCAATGTCAAAACGTATATTAATATGTACGTCTGTTTCTTTTATGATGAAAAAGAAAGTATATTTGGGGGGGAATTAATTCTCTTCATACTTTAAAATATGAGGACAAAAAAATCCTTTAGGGTATCTAACTGATAAAAATCAGAAGAGGAATATATTCTGTTATGCAAAATAAACATTTTCTTTGCAATATGCACTAAAAATTAATGTTGCGGAATACAATTTTTTTAGAAGAGTTTTAAGGTATCTTAGTCAAGCAACAATCATGATCAATACCAAAACTTGAATATTCCAGGGGTTTTGGAGGTCAGATTCTGCTTCCTTTATACATGTCAAATGTTATATTTACTTTCAATTAGTAAATGTCAGTTATAAGAGACTAGGACATATTTGGATTTGCATTCTGTAGTGCAGTCATACATTTTCAGGTGAACCCCACATGTATATCAGAGATTCCTTTTGCTGGAGCACAGGAGAGCAAACCTGTGTGATCATCCCCATCTCTTTAGCTGCCTTGCATTTAATCTATTTTTTATCTTTTATGTTCTCAGGGTGCAGAAGGTGAAGGTGAGGATGGAAAAGCATATCAGGCAAAATGTGGATAGAGTCAGCAGTAAAAGAAAAAAATGCATGCTGTCCTCTACTGTGCAAAGCAAGCATAATCGCTGACAGGAGGAAGTTTGCACTTCTGGAAGGAAAAAAAAATAACCAAGAAAAGTTCTTCACAAAATACAAGAAAGAAGTCTGGAAAATAATAGATATTACTTTCAATTTCATGGCATAAATTATGATTAGCCTTGATTTGAACATTATGTCAACATGTTTGTCTGGTCTGTGATTTGCATTCTGTAGGTCATCATTATATATTTTAAACTGAGTACTGTCCATTCTCTGAGACAATCTTTGTCATAATCACAACTAAATGATGACAAATATTTAAATATACAAGTATTACTTTAGTCCAAAAACACAGTAAATTAAACAAATTCCTCTGAATTTTCAATGATAAATTAGTGAATACACATATATGGTACTGCTAATGTTCCTGCATTCAATAGATGCAACTACGTATGTATGTGTAACGGTGCATACTGTTTGCAGGATTTTTTAAGAAATACATTGAAAATCTGACCAGTCTACCTTTAGTGGGAACTCAGATCTGCTGGGGAAGAAGTGTCACCATTCACAACATGGATACTGCCTTTAGAAGATGAGATGCTAGAAACAGAGTGCTGGAAATCAGCTTCATTCTGTGTTAGGCAGCAAGGGAGAGATAGGGATAGGAAAGCATTACCTGCACTTGAGAGAGGGGGTTATCACCGTCACAGGGGGACACAGGAGAGGCAGCCAGTGCACGTTATAGCCGTGTAGTAGAAGCCAGGATGCTTTTACCTCCCTGTTAAACCCCTTCTTAGGCTGCCTTGCAACAGCATAGGTGCTTCTGGATAGTCAAAGAAGCACCAAAACTCCTTACTGGCTCCTTATCCTGTTGACCTTCAGCTTCTCTTGCTCTTGGGAGCAGCAGAGGACTTTACCACGTGAGGATAGACAGGGAGGATCTCTGGCTTCCTTCAAGGAGATGAGTGTGGCCACAGCTGCAGTATTTGCCTGCTGGTCACAGTGGGGCTGGATAGCCATGGCTGTGCAGTACTGAAAGAGAAAGAGATTTCATGCTCTGCAAACCCTCTAGGCAAAATCGGTTTCCTTAAATGCTGTGTTAAATGAGAAGATTTGACACAATATGAAATACCCACTGTAAGGATAATTATGAGAGTCCCATGAAAAAGAGAGGTCTCAGAACATTTATTCCTTAGTCTTTTCCATGGGTTTTTTAAGGCATTTCAGAAGAACCAAGTGTTAAGAAGAGATTTCAAACAGACCAGTGTGATGGCTTCTTGTATATTTATGAGGAGAAAAAGGCACAAGGTGGGGAAAGTATGAAGGCTCTACAATCCCAGAGTATTAGTATTTGATGTTAATATTCATCCTATTATGCAGAAATGCAAAATTAGACTTAAATTCTTAGTTAAGAATGCTCTGAGGCTTCTACAAAGATAGTGAAATTAAAAACATTAAGATAAAGATGATACCTAGCTGCAACACATTTTAATGATTATTTATTAAAACAGCAGTGCAACTCCAATAATAACTGAATTGAATATAATTTCAGGAAATACCAGTTAAGCCACCCATAATTCATATGGACACAATGACTTAATTTGGCTGTTGTGTACCTCACTTGCATCCCTCCTGCGAGTGAGGTGGGTAAAATGATATGCTATAATATTCAGTTCCTCTTCATGCCTTCTTTGCCTTGAAATTGATGGTAATTATAATGAAAAAAGGTTTCTGAACAAACCCAGTTTCATAAGGACTCAGTAGAGGTACAAACATCACTCTCATGTCAGGTTTTTCCTTTTTACCATAAAATTCCAGTTACTTCTATTACATAGACAAACGTGAAAAAGGCAAAAGAGATGGAGCACTAGATGTGTGCAGATACTGATGAGTAGGAAGCACCTTCATTTTTTGAAAGTATCTAGAGGGGACTTGGATGTCAATGCTTTTCTGCTTAAGGGACTCTGAGTCCACCTCTATTCTAGCAGTAAAGTGGTCAAGTAATTAAATTATAGTCTGTTACTGAATCTGGGAATACAGTTCTCTGCTATTGCTCATGCTGTAGGTGGTAGATGTAGATGTTGTTACTGGTGCTCTGAGGAGTCAAAATACTATTTTTCAGGTGTTCTGCAGTGAGTTGCTCTCAATCTATCCTGTTGAAGCAAATTCACCTTGTGTAGTACACTGAAATATTTATTGCGAGTAATTCTGTGGCCTGGTTAGGACATTAGAAAAAAAAACGGACCTACTTTCTGCTATGAACAACAAATGTCCTTGCATAATTAATATTTAATTTATCACCTTCACCTAAGAAGTGAGTGATCTTAAATCTCACCCCTAGTTCAGTGCCTGTTTAATTCGATATGTAAAATGAAATTATCCTGGTAAACAAGAATTAAAGCTCCTCCTCTTTGAACCAGTGGTTTGGACTATCTTTCTGAAGGGGTCTGCCAATTCAGATGAGTCAAAAGTGCAAACCAAATCAAAATGTCTGACTTTTGGTGGGCTCTATTCTCTTCAGCACTAAGAGATTATTTGCACTAGGATTTTGTCTTTAGAGCAGAAGTGCATTTTTCGAGTGACTGTCCCAGTCACCTCTAGTTCCTGCACATTGGTTCAACCAAAATACAAAGCCTGTGATCCAGCTGGACACAGAAGTCAGTTCAGAGGGTCAGAACCACATTAATCTGAAGTAGCAGCCCCTGAAAGTCATATAGCATAAATGCAAAGCCCTAATTGCTTTTTCTCTCTACAAATTTGCAGTGACTGGACTGCACTTCTTCCTAATGCAGACATAGCCGTAACTTCACCTTTGCTGCAAGAGTGATTTTCTTTTTCAGTGACTTCAACCTATATATGAATCATTTAGAAGGCACCAAACCCACAAATTCTGACAATTCCACTGGTTGTAAGAATGAAAAGACTGGATTTATTTAAATTATAACACACTTTTGCTACATTTTCAGATTTGATTTGCCCCATAAAAAGTTCCCGTATATATCTGCAGCCCCAGTTGAATTCCATGTACAAACATTTGCACCTGTACTAAATTTTAGGAATAAAAATCAGGAAACTATCTGGATTGACACTAATTTTGCTAAAGAGCATAATGTGCAGGACCAACCAGCTTTTTGTGGTAAGGGGATAGGAAGGCTGACAATACAGGGTTTAAACTTCTTAGGGAATGCAAAGTCTTTTCTTAACAAATTCCTAGATATTATCTTCTGAGGCATGCTTAATGATCATGAGCTGTTGACTAATCATAGACTGCCAAAAATATGGTTTGGAATTAACTGTGCAATGCAATTTATCAGATAATTCTCTTCTAATGTGGAGGCATTTTCTGTCTTGATTATTGATAGGAGGCCCTAGCAGCTGGGTTTTCTGTTAGTGATATTCCAACACATAATATTACTTTTATTAACTATACCACCACTACTATATTTTGGGGTTCAAGCCATGGCCTGCAGCCATCTCCAAAAAGATGTGAAACTAAGCGAGTGAAGAATGAATGACTTACATCAGCTACAAATGCACCATTCCCCCAAATGCTGCAAGCAATTAATTTCAAAAGCCATTCTAATGAATGGTATTCATGCTTCTGAAATGAACCAGTGTGGAACCTGCCAACTTCTTTCCAGAACAATCTTTGATATGAGACAACATTGAACATGCAGAGGCTTTGAACAAGCAAGTTCAGAAAAGCATTGGTAATATTAGAAGTAGTTTGAAATATGAGTGTGCAGATATGTTTCTATGGAAAATTCATGCAAATTATTTCTGGATTTCTTGACTTCATTTTTTTCCCACTAAGATATTAACTATTTTAATATAGCCTTCTTGCTGAATTACAAACAGGACTCATTTTTGCTGATTATTTATTTCTTTGGCTCCTACTTGCAGCACAGCTGAGCTTCACTTTATTTTAAGCAATCTTTTTTACTTCTTCAAATCTCACACACAGTGCACTCTTCTGCGTGATCTGAATGGATTTAATTGTACTTTATTGGGGCTTATATTGAGTAAATGTAAATTTAAATGAAAAAAGAGGAAGCACTAGAGTAAAAGATTTGCCAAATTGCATCCTAAAGGCTAACCATATACTTGGTTAACAGAAAGTACTTTCAATTTTCACTTTCATCCATTCACACTTGTGAAACTGTGGGATATTCCCTGAAGCTTCCTCCTTGCCAAATAGTGTACTGACACAGACTGATACATTAGCCACTTGATTCTGATTAATCGATTGTATTTTGAATGTACATAAAAGAAATACATTTTTAGTTGCTTATTCATAAGGTTGAATATTGTGACCAGTGTTCACAATATAAAAATATAACCTGATAGAGTAAAATACTGCTTTATGCTGCTGCGTTTAAGTCCCTTGTAACCTTTACAGATAAACATCACACCTATCCAAGTTAAATATATTAAAATCCTTTCTACTGATCACAGCGACCATTTCTGTGTTATTATACTGAAGGAGCTCTATGGGTTTTTCTGTGAATTAAGTGACAATATTGCTGAAGAGAGCAATGGTCCGGTTCTCAATGGGCAATGAAAGTGAAGTCATGGGCCATGGCAACCATGGGATTACAGTCCCTTAAAATAATTTATAGGAAAGAAAGACTTGGAAACAAACATATAAGACATTCAATACTTTGTAAAATCTAAGATGTGCGTATTTCAAAAAAGATCACTTAAAATTCTGGGATGTACATGTAACTGACATAATCAAACTTATCCCCTGAGAGTGAAACTCATCTGTTATCCTCTCCTCTATCTTATATTTATGCCTTTTTCACAAATGCTTCTATATTTTACCCTCATTAATTAATGAACTTGTAAGTCCTTTAATCATGTATGCTTGGATGACAGTGTGTGCACAATGCTTTTGTTAGAAAAAAGCAGGCAGAGAACACAGAATACTTGCCAGATTTCTGTGTTGATACACCTGAAAACAGAGATTCTCCTACTAGAAGTGTCCATGCTGTTTCATGAAAAGATGAAACATATCCAGGAGGTTATTGTGCATTTCTGTTAGCAGTTAAAGTTGTTGGTTCTGAGAGCGTTTTTAATATCAGTTTCAGATAAAGAAATATACCTAAATTTAGCTGTCATCAGCATGCATTTCTGTGAAGGTAAAAAAAAAAAATCTGACGAGAAAAAACGAGATCTACAAAAAAGGGCAATGGCCAAACAACAAAAACGAGACATAAAAATAACAGTGCCCCCCACCCTCATTTTGTGTGAAGTTTTACAACAGTTCAGAAAATTATTTTGGTGCATTTCAAAATGTCATCATAAGATTGATAGAAGGTTATAAGATGGCAATGAAAATAAACAAGATCCAAAGAGTTCAGCATCAGGGAATAGGGATGTACTACCTGATGTTGGCCACAAAGGAGAAGTACATCAAGGATAGAAGGAAGCTTAGACAGAGAAGGCTGTTGAAGATTATATTATTCTGGCTTCCCTGAAGAGCTCTCTAGAGAATCTCAGTAGATTTACTGGGTTCTGAAACACGGCTTCTTGGTGGCTGATAGGGAAAAATTACTGTCAAAGAGATTCTTGTTTTATTGTGTGAGAATATTTGAAGCTAGCTGGACACATGGTGTTTGCCCTCAAGAGTTTTCCTTGTGAGTGAAAAATCACATCTAAAAAAGTTATGGATGCCTTTGAAAATCATTCCTTTTCTCTATGACTGCCCTCTGTATGGATTTCACCTTTCACAAAAGCTTTGAGCGTGATGTGTGGCCACAGCAGTGCATCAGGCACAAACAAGTTTTCCTACAGTTCAGGTGTTTTAAAGGGATCTTACCTAGTTATAGCCCACTGTCTGCAGCCAGATGCTGGATTAATTTCAGGCATTTTAGCTGACATCCTTGAAATTAATAGGAATTTTCCCTAATTCTCATCTTTGAACCATGCTGTCAAAAGATCTTTTAAAAGTTGTCAGAGCCTCAGGGACACACAGTTTCTGAAAGAAGTGGCATTAGTAATGAAGCAACACAGAAAACATTTGAGAGTGTAGAGAACCGATTAAAACAGATTCTCTGGTTCGGATCTCAGTAGGCACAACACAGTACATTTTATGACTGAAGATAATTGTAGAATATTTGTGTGATTAATTTTGCAATTTTCTTATCAAATCAAAAAGAAATATCTTGAATTGTTTCTTTTTCAGGCTGACTTCCTTTTGAAGTTGTGTTTTCTTTAGCATTAATAAAAAAGACATTGAATGAAAGGGGGTTGTGCTAAGTTGCATTTGTACAAAACATTTAGTTTCCAAATATAATATTTATTTTAAATAGATGTTTTAAATATTAAATATGATGTTATATCATGTCATATGATGTAAAAATTTATCTAAATATTCACAAAGGAGTACAGAGACAATGGCAGATGAAGCAGCTCAAACAGCACTGTGCCCCAGCTCCCCAGCCCAGGGAGTCATCAGCCCCTCACAGCCATGTCCCTGCAAGCCCAGAGGGGCACAGGACAAGTGGGAACCCAAACTCAGGGCTGTCTCATGAAAGGCTCAGCCCCAGTGTCCAGATATGACACTCATCACGATAGGCCAAGAGGAGCAGCTCCATATCCCCTTCCAGACCATGAACTTGCTGCCTAGAGGTGTTGGACGTGTTATGGGGTGCTGGGGAAGACCGTTTTGGGATTGCATAAGCCTTACCATGGGATGTTTAGGGAAGAAACCAGAGGTGGAGAAGGGGATGGATTCAGATGATTTGGGGAGGAACAACTGTGAGAAAATGAAGGTGCAAGGGGACAAACAGAGCTGGAAGTGTGTAAATAGCAGCTTGTCTGGCCATGCCCCCACAAGCACTGTAAAGGCCCGTGGGTGGGTGGTGTTAGCCTTGGCTGAGGGTGGATTGTTGTGCCAGCAGCTGGGCTGGACTGTGGGTCTGGGGCCAGTGACCAGAGAGCTCCCAGTGAGTGATACCCTGTGCTAGCCCCAGGTGGGACCAGGGCCAGAGCCGGTCAGGCTGCAGTGCAGCACTGGGAGCCACTGCAGGCGTGTGAGTGTGTGGGTGGGAGCTTCTGGGGTCTCCTGGGAACAGGAGAGTGTCAGTCAGCTCTGTACATGCTTATATGTGTGTGTGGGTGGGTGTGAGCACCAGCAAGCAGAGTGGAGCTGTGGTCCCACAGATTCACATGACCAGGAACCGGCAACTGGGGAGGCTGGGATCCAGGAGCATTTACTGGGCAGACTGGGTGCCTGAGCTCAGCTGCGGTTGGGAGGCACAATGCCCTGTGTGTAGGTGTGTGTATGTGTATTCCCACCTGTGAGTATGTGTATTCCCACCTAAGAACCTCCATTCTGCTCAGACAGAGAGGGGAAACAGGATGAGGCCGCAGGTGCTGCCTGTGTCTGTGTAAGTGCTGTGTGGTGGTTGGGGTTAACCTATGTGGGCAAGTATATATGCATCCTAACGCCATATGTTACATGTATAAGTTCTCATTTTGTATGATCAGGCAATGGCTATCCCCTCAAGGAAACAGCTATGCTTGGCAAGATAAACCAAAAGGTCTTCTGCATCTCCTGCCATTGAGTATTTAGGAATAAATTTTGAAATTATCAGAATGATGTCTGCCATGTGTTTCTTCCAGGACATGTGACTGTAACCCCTGAGAGATTTTTCGTCAGGGAACCTCGTTAGTACAACTTACAAGCTGACTGAATAAATACAAAGCAGAGTAAAGCTAGGCTGGACTGCAAAGTACATAGTTGCAGCTATGGGATCTCCCACTTGAACTAACAGATATGTTTGGCAGAGACAGTGCCATAAACAGTTAAATCAGTAGTGGCAGGAATCCCTTAGAATCCTAGATGCCAAAATACTGTTAAATTTCATTTGGGATACTTGAGATTCAATGCATATTATAGCTTATTTTAATTTATTTCTTAATTTTCCAGTGTTTGCTTTCAGTCTTGGGTAGTTTAAGAAAGACTCAAAACTCTTAACAAAAACTATGACTTTGCAGTCTGAAATTTTCCTGATTGTCTGAAATTTGCCTTGACTTTGAGCAAAGCATTCTTTTCAAATTCCAGTTATTCAGCCTAAATGGACTGTCTTTGACAGCTGATTAAAATGTGTAAGCATTCTAATTTTTACTGGTCACTATTGTGAAGAGGGGTGTTAATGGACTTCTTTCCTCTATTAGTAAATTTTCATGACAGTTTTGCAAAGCAAATGTAAGTTAAAAGCCTAATATTAAATCAAAACAGCAACTCCCCTCAATTCTGTTAAGTGAAATAATAATTATAAATTTTAAAATCATAATGAAATATAATAATACATAAGTAATGTAAGTAAAATATGAAATAAACAATAATTAAAATAATAAAATAATAAATATATTTATAAATAATTACTTTTATTAATAGTAAAAAAACCTTTGTCATACAACAGTATAACGTTTTACTTAGTTCTCATTAGCTAGCTACAGTGATAATTGTCTTAATTTACACAATTTACACTATCTAAATGGATGCCTTAAGGCATATCAAATCACATGCCTAGTGAGCCCATCACTGATGATCTGATAATACATACTTCCTGTCCTTTAGGGAAATATTTGCTAATATGTATTTATCACATTTTATGATTAAAGTATATATAGCAACCCTATTTTCATTACAAAGACACCAAGTCTGATGTGTTACTTGAAACACCAGAACAAGGCAAAGTTGGAGACATTGTGGTGCAAGGATTTTTGGTAGACAGACACTGCCAACCTCCAGTCACAGATATCTGCAAATAAACAAGCCAACAGAAAGTCCAGTGAGTGATTGTCACTGCTTACCTTCCCTCCCATTCATGAGATTTGGGTTTTTCAAACTTTCCCAGTTCCTAGGCTCTGATGTGAGGACTACAAGCAGGCTCAGAAAGTAGCTGTGCCCCATGAGCCTCCAAGGAGCCACAGTGGAGTACAAGGGAAAGAACAAATGAACGGTAAGGGGCCATGAAGCCCAGTGGCTGCACACATAGAAGGACTACTCCTCTGAAGCAAAACTGTTATTGCCTCAGGCTCAAAGCGAAACAGAGCCATTGAAGTCAGTTGACATGACAGACTGTAATGGTAATTTATATTGAAAATATGTATTAACACAAATTACACCTTGGTTTAACTATTGCATTACCATATAACCTCATTTATGAAATTCTGAAGTCCTTTGATCCACTTTTTTACATCATGATGAATAAATAAGAGACTTTTTGTTAAGACACGGGGGATTTCTCCTTCCTGTTCTGTTAAATAGAGGCCACTAGTGAAGAACTTCATACTTCAGTGAACAATATATATAAAGACAGAAAGGTATAGACATAGATACAGATATAGATCTATAGATATAGATAGATATGTACTTATCTTATCTACAAGCATGGGCATCTGCAAATCCTTCAAATCCCATCCCAGACCTTGAGTCCATCCAGAATCCAGGCACAGATCCCACATCTCCTGTCCCAACTCTACCTAAGATCTTCACAGACTCTGCTTTCCTCCTCACCGGCTAGCAAGTTGGAAGATAAGATAGACTGTAGTGATCATGTGCAAGACAGGCAAACAAGAGCAATTATTAGCTTAGATGCACACAAATGGACTCTTCTCTTTTCCCTCTAATTTCCTGCATTTGTTGCTCCCTGATCTGCTGTAAGGCTCCCCTTTCCCTGCCTTTGGCTCTACCCTTACGGTGTATAATAAGCTTTGCACATTCTCACAGTTCTTTTAAAACATCCCAGGACAAGTTTTATACACAACAAAGTCCTCCTCGAGTATGCTGCAGTAGGTTTGTTCTTTTCCATCCCAGCCTGTTTCCTTCTCATTAGGTATAAAGTTCTGGGTGACACTCACTTGTGCGGTCAGTTTCTTCAGCGGCCTATCAGCCAGTGACCAGGAAGCTCAGATCTTTGCCACTGTCTCCATTATCTGCTACCTATTACAGTTTGTGTATATGTGTGTTTGAGAAGTTCATTTTCCTGTTTCTTGTTTGCCTTTTACACTGAATAACACTTGAACAGCTTTTGTTACAAACTACATGTTCTAACCCAGGTATCCTTACAGATATCCTGGAGCTGTTAAGTTTCATGGTCTGCCAATGCAGAGCTACTAAGATTTATTATGGATCAGGATCTTTCTGTCAACACTCTCCTTTTCTTCTGGCAGCTTGTCCTTGGCCATCCACTTGCACTGAATCCTCTTTCTAGCATAATACACATAGCACAGGTAGGTCTTATCAAAGACACTGTGTTGGGCCTTCAATCATTAAATTCATCCTTAAGTTAGCCAAATGACCTGATGAACAAACATCACCATACAGCTCTAGTGTTTCAGTTATATTTTGCCTTTCAGTATAATGCAATTTCCTATCACCTGCTATCACCTTTCTATCTGTGACATGGTAATCAGGATTTCAGTCTGCCTTAATAACGCTTGGTGCTGTGTAACCACTCGTACCCCAGCAGTCTCAATGAAAAGCAATATGGGTCAAGACAGTTAATGACAACCCTTCTAAACCATCCCTGTTTTGCATTGTGTGATTATTTATCCCTCTGACATTCCTGTCAGTTGGGATATGACTGGCAGACCTTCCTCCCCCTGTTTAGCTAGGATGTTATTATGTTTCTGAGACATTAGAAATTCCCAGAGAGCCTTGAGTTGGCAGCAGCACCTATTGCCTCAGTGAAGTATTTGAGGTCCATGTGTGACTGCTCATGGAAAATATTAGTCCTTCTGGTAAATATATATCTGTTATTCTACTGCCAGTGTTCAGTATATTTGATGACAGACAGTTCTTTCCTCCTAAAGACTCCATATATTGGTGTCAGGTATAATTTGCGGAACAAAATAGTTCCCAACTTGCATTGCAAGTATTTGGAAGCACTACCAGCACCTGTATAAGAACCCTGTCTATAGTCCTATGGTCCATCCCATATTATTCATGACCAGTCTTTCAGGATTATCTTCTGATACCTGACAAGTAACTGTGATTTTAGGCAAAAACCCAGCCCCATGTGAGTTTATTGTCTTGCCTGAGAAAATGCAGCCTCTGTTCTGTCCCCTGACATGACGCCACCCAAACTTCTATTGGAAAACCAAGTGGAATTGACTTTAGCAAAAGCAACATTTATACTTATGTAACTGCTGTCTGTTTACAGACTGCTCATTTCTTTTCTTCTATGGAAATGGAAAAGCTGAAAAAGGATTTGGATTTTTTTCTCTGCAGCATTGTGATGACTTATTTCAATGCATAATTAGAAATAGTAACCTCTAGGTAGTACTTTTAGGACAAAGTAAATGCCAGAGTTGTAAGTGCATCTATAATATTGTAAAAAAAAATCTTGATATATCTAGAAGAGCACAGTATCATTGCTATCTCTATACTATCTGGTTTTTTATCATACAGTATTTACATATTTACTATCCTTAACTATATAGTTCCCTTGATAGATAAGAATGATTACACTTGCTTTTACAAAGACACAGATAGAAATGCACACAGCGCCTCAGGGTAGTACACAAGACTAAGGAATAATAAACACTAATACACTCACCTAAAAAACTAATAATAATATTTTGCACAAAGTACTCATAGTGATGTGGAAACAGAGGAGAATAGAAATAAAGAAGAGTAATGATTTAAAGATAAATAAAGATAAATAATTTGAAAGACCACAGAGAAAGACTCATGTAATTGGAAACAGTTTGTTGTAAGGGTTTCTTTTTTAGGAAATGACTGATTTTAGCAGAAATAAAGTGGTTATTAGAAGACCAGGACATTTCAGATTTTATAAAAATGTTTCATAATTAAATATATTACTTGTCTTTTTTAAAAAAAAAAATCAATTAAAACTTTCTTACTTCTATGGACCAGTAAATTCTCAGTTATGCTGACTATATCTTCGTTCTCAACTCAAGAACTAATGACAGCCTATGCTCATGACACTCACTTGAGGGAAGATTTAAATTCTTGGTCAGAATAGGAACAGATGATTTAATTTTGGGAATCTCTGACAGATCTTAACCCCCCCAGTCTTTTCTGGGTTAGTGGTCTCTCATTCTCTTGCCCCACCTCCCCATTCCCAGTACTTTCGTCAAGTAAAAGTTAAAAAACCCCACAACATCTGTCTACATATTAAGATATTCTTGATGTGGAATAGTACCAGAGGAAATATTTCTCTGGGCCTTCTTCCTCTGTAATCCATGCTTGCCGAGGCAGGAAAAGGGTACCTAGTCAGAGAGAGACTGCAAGTAGCCCTGTTCCTGCTCAAGCTTCATTACATAATTTTCCTTTGCACCCCTTCATCTAGGGAGAAAAAATGGTTGCTTGTTTGCCTGATTTTCACTGATCAGTTTCTCATCTGTTTGTCTGCTGGTTTGGGAACAAGTGCTCAATACATCGCCAGATATGCATTTTACATGCTATTGCAAAAGATCATAAAAGCCTAAAGCTACCATGAACTAAATAGAAAGAGGATCCTTATTCAAAATTTCAAGGCTTTTTTCTGTCCAGAAAGCTGTCTAGTATTTTTTATTTCCCAGCTTCTTACGAGGTTGTACCACAATGTATCTTCGTAGATGTTTCTGAGCGTCTTTCTCCTGATGTCTGGTTTGCACATGCCTGCAGCTTTCTGAAAAAAGCAGACATTGTCATTTACATTCAGCTCATTCCCCATCTAGACCTGATGGGACTTCTCTTCATAACCTAGGTGTATGAAAGATAAGGAAGGTCTTTCACAGCTTGGGAACTGCATCACAGCACCTCTGTAATTTCAGCTTTCTGTTCCATAAGGAAGCTTTGCATTTTTTATTTAATATTTGCTATGAATTAAGGTTAGTGTACATTCTACTATCCCAGGTAACTATGAAAATCACCATACTGTGAAAATGGTAAGAAGAATTGGGACCGCAACAGCTACAAAAATTCAAATACCCTCTTCCACGTCAGCTATGCATAAACATCAGTATATTACTGCAATCCAAGAGAATGGTTAATGTTTACGCAAATTTATTTGATTATTGAGACCTACCTGTTTATTCTTTTCTATTTAGAAAAAAAATTCTCTTAATGTCAAAGAGAGGATGTCTTTGGAGTTTTCTCTCACTCTCTGTAAGACAATGTGCGGGTGGGTATCATCCACCAGACTTTTGAATCCTTCATTTTCAAATACATATTGTGTCAGTCATTCACTTACTCTCTGCAGGTTGTATGTAAGCTACCTTGATGACTTTCTGTAGTATCCTCTTCAGATCCCCAGTCAGTTATATTGATTTCTTTACTGTGTAGAGTATTGCTACCATCATTGTATCCATGGAGCACTGCTTAACTACTCTTTTTACTAGGTTTCTCATCACTGATCTTTCAAAAGTGGTGGTGCAAGTGCTTGAACTTTTTTACTGATTAGTCATTTCTTTCTTTTCACACTGTATACGTTGATTTTTACTCATGCTGCCTTTATGGCCTATTTACCATAAAAGAAAAATAACTTAAAAGTGGAAATAGGCTCATACTTACAGAAATTAAAAGGTAGCTGAAATAATAATACTTCTGAAACTTCATGCACATAACAAGGTCCATAGCCTCTGTGTCAAGAACAAGGACATACTAAATTTGAATTAATCTGCTTTTAAACTAAGTGCTTTGTTTTACTTAATACAGAAGGGAGAGACCTGGCAGGCCCATCCTCCTCCACAGTGCTTTGTCAAGCAACTCAAAAGATATGTGAACTGGGTTGGGTCCAGAATTTAATAAAATGTAAAATATTTTGTGAACAGCATGTTCCTGCGCCTCTATTTCTTTTCTTAATGAAAGCGGATCATGGCACTTTTGGAAACTTTTTCCCAGTTTGCCTTAGGTATCCCCTGCTGAATAGAAGAGGATAAGAACAGACAACAGAAGATGGCAGAGGCCACCTCTACACCATGTGATATTATAGCTCATACTTCAAATGATGTTCTTCTGATAGAGAGTGTCTGTCGTCACTAAAGACTTCTCTGTCTCTATAGCCTGCCTAGATGTAATTCATACTGCCCCAGGACCCATGAAAAAGCTCTAAGGAGGCATGAGTCAAACTGAGACTCAGGACTTTTTGCACCACTTTATCCCTAAATTGGTTCTGATCAAAGTGACAAGTGAAAACTAATTTTGTCAAGAAAAAGAAGATACTTGCCCAACAGTCCATTTGCTGGCCTCTATTACCTGTGGCAGATTGTAATTTTCATTTCAATTTACATTCTGAAGCATCCTATATATTTTTTTTAATTGTTTATATATATTTTTATAATATTGCTCTTTAAGCAATAAAAGATTGCTAAATTGCCATACAGTAGGTGAGATGTTAATTGCTGTAGCACACTCTCTTATGATTATGCTGAAGGTGGTTATGGTCGCGGGCCAGCTGTGGACAAATATTAAAGGAAGAATTTTATCAAGATTGCTTGAAAAGGAATCAGATTATAAATAAGAAATTTATTGCAGTAAATTTGAGGAAGTGATTTCTACAGAAACAGAACACTCAAGAACAACAATAGCTCTTCAAGTGAATTTGTTCACTAATTCTCCCAAGCTGGCCTTGTCAGTAGAATTATTGAAAGAGGCCGTAAAATCTCTCAAATATGTTATCTGATAATAAGCCTCCCAGAAGCCATGAATAATCTTCACTCTCTTTATGAGATTAAATAAACCATCTGGGATTCACTAAAATGGTTCTTAGTACACAATAGTGCTAGTAGATGGTTTCAGTTAGCAGTAGTTTGTCACAAAACTGCTCTGTACTGTGTTATAGTCACTGAATCTTCACAAACATTATATTTTTATTAATAAAATAATCAATGCTTACATAAAACCCATGTGTGCAAAAAATATTTGACATCTTGATCTGTGCTTAAAACTACTGGCAGCCAAACCCGTAATGTTTAGAATTTAAAATTTGTACTGCCGGTATCAGAGTGTTAGAAATTTGTTTGTTTTCATTTTTGTGCAAAACTCCTATATTCTCTTCTAAAAAAGATTAGGTCATTCATCTGCAACAAAAAGATTTGAGCACATGCTGAATTCTGAGCATGTAACATCAAGGTATTTAGCTGCACACATTTATATCTTAAGCAAATACACTCTCTAAGCATATGCATAAGCATTTTTGCTGTCTCGAGATCAGAATGCAAACAAAGTCCTTGTGCAAATCCATTACAATAAACATCAAACATCTGCTTAACTCCTATGTTGAATTACTGCCTTTGAGTCTGGTTAGATACTTTTTACCAGTTGTCTTTAGAATTCAATAATCTCTACTTCACTTCTCATAACTTCATCAAGCCATATACTCTGCTTCTATTTTGATTATCCTACCACTAAAAGGATCTGGTTTTCTACAACATATGTGGTGGAATGTAGGTTATTTTTAAAAAAAGAAAAAAAATGATACTTTGAGATCTTTATTTTTAAAAAATCTTCTAAAATAATCATTATTGGGATCCAACTCTCTACTTCACTGTTTGCAGAGAAAATGTAGGTGTGTATATTTGGGGTTTAATTAGGATTGTCACAGAACTCTGAACTTCAAAAAACAAGAGCATTAGAATCAATCTAAATTTACAGTCTAATATCCAGCTGAAACAATCATATGATGGTTTTGTGATATGACTTTCATCTTTCATTTTTAAAAGCTAAGTAGAAATTGTTTTGGAAAACATTAGTAACATTAACAGTCCATAGTATCAGGCCAGTAGATATATATCTATTACCATTCAGTGTCAAAATCTTGTAGTTATTGCAGGGATATTAGATGCAGGAACTCAAATTTTAAAACACCATTGGCACTTTACCTGCCCATAAGAATGTTTGTCACATCCTTCTCTTTTCCATTAAATTCTTCAGTCACAAAGACAATCCTCTAGCAGCTTTCATGTAGAAGCAGATGTTTTGAACATACAAAAAATGTTTAGGTATGCAAGTAACGTGATAACTTGTCTAGAAAGCACTGTGACTGGTGAAATTTGAAGTTTCTAGAGTTTGTTGCAGAGTCTTATCAGACGGTGTAAAATTCTGTTTTCCACACAAATCATCCTCTTCACTGTATGAATTTCCACTGTACCAGAGAAAAGGTATTTATCTCAGAGATTTTGCTTGCAGTGTTAGGTAGCCTTGGCCATGTCATGGAGAGCTCTTATGATAAGAACAAAGACCTTGAATTGATTTGATAATCTGTGAAGAGACAAAATAACACGGAAAGGATAAACTTGATAATGTTTGTGATTGCTTATGCTATGGAGAAAAGGTGCTGGAGTATTTTACACTGGTTGGAATTCCCTAAGTGTTAAAGAAATTATATGCACATATAGGGAGTTACAATACTCTAGATGAAAAGTTACACGTGTGAATCAGTGAAGACAGGTTATTTTCTGATCAGACGGCCTACAATAATCAAACTAAAGGCAGTACTGCACTAAAAGATTAGCATAACTGCATTGCTGATTCTAGGATCTATGAAGGTTGCTAGTTACCTAGTTTAGGATTAACTGTAGATGTTGTGGTTGACCGTGGCTGGCCATCAGTTGCCCACCAAGCTGCTCTACCACTCCCCTTCTAAATAGGATGGGTGAAAAATACAATGAAAAGCTTGTGGGTTAAGACAAGGACAGAGAGGTCACCCTCCAAACACTGTAACAGGCATAAAAGACCCATCTTAAGTGAATCAGTTTAATTTATTAACAGTTAATAACTGAGTAGGAAAATGGGAAAAAGAACAAATATAACAACATCTTTCTCTCACCCCTCCCTTCTTCCTTGGCTCAACTTCACTCCCAAGTTCTCTATATCCTCCCTGATAGCAGTGCAGGGGGATGGGGAATGGGGGTTGCAGTCAGTTCATAACTCTTTGTTGCTTTTTTCTCCTCATGTTCTTCTCCTACTCCAGCATGGGACCTCACCCATGGGATATGATTCTTCATGAACTTCTCCATGGGTATTTTCTTCAAGAAAGGTTCCAGCATGAGTCCCTCCCTCAGGGTGCGGTCCTTCAGGAATGGAATCCCCCATGGGGTCACAAGTCCTGTCAGCAAAACCTGCTCCTGAGCACACGCCTTTCTGCAGGCTGCAGTTTCCTGCCAGGACCATACTCCAGCACTGGCTTTCTAAGGGCTGCAGTTTCAGGGTGGTTATCTGCTTCACTGTGGATCTCCATGGGACAGTCTTCATCATGAGTTGCCAAGGAATCTCTACTCCACTGTCTGGATCACTTCCTCCCTCTTCTTTACCTTGGACCTTGGTGTCTGCAGAGTTATTTCTCACATATAATTCTCACTCCTGTCTCCTAGCTGCTGTTGCACAGCAGTTTGTGCCCTTACTGTTTAAATAAACAAAGAGTACTTTTCTAAAACAGCTTTTTCTACAACTCTTCAAAATGTCCTCTACTATGTTTTCAGTCATCCTTACTTCTCTTCAGCTTCAACCAAGGGACTGTTCTCGTTCCAGTACTTGACACCCGGATTGCAGCTGTTTGGTCATGTCATAAGTATAATCCCAGTATTTCCATATATTCATGTCAAAGTTTGCTTTTTTTTTTGTCCCACAGAAACACCCTGTGAGCAAATCCAGTATTAATTACTCTGTATTACTTTTTTTGTTTTTCCAAACACCAATAATTTCTTCTGTTGTTTCCATAGTTTCAGAAAAGCTCTTCCTGGATGATAATGTTCAACTTTGTAATAATCTCTTTGTGAGTAAGCTGTTATTTACTAGTTGTGTATACTGCACGTAGTATAACAGGGAGCCCCATGTTTGAAATATTCAGACACTTCAGTAATAAAAATTGTAAATAACAAAAAAGCAGGGTAAGTAGTATCTAATTTAACAGATTTATGAACAAACAGGTGAAAAAAGCACAGATGAAATCAGAACTGGATATTCATGCAATAGTACCCAGCATCAGTTCATGGTAGTTTTGCATGAATATTACACAACTGGTTTTTAATGATTAATGGGCTTGCAATATGGAGGTGATTAGATGACCTATATTTAAGGCTTAATTTTTTATTAGAAAGACACATGGAATATTTGGATTTGCCAAAGAATTTCAGAAAGATTGTTTTCTCTCTTCGGTATTCTTCTCCTCATGCTGTATTTTTCCCAAACCATAGAAGTCAAACATTCAAGGAAAGATGTTTCAGCATGGTAAAAGGTAAGAGGAAAGTGATGCGTCTGTACTCACCATGCCTTTCACATTCTAATAAATTTTGTTCCAGAAGTTTTCTACTCCTTTCATTTCTTCAGCAAAAAACATGGTGTAGAGCTGTGCACTTTAGTCTGAGATGGTAATAAAAGTATGTAATGAAGTGCAAATGTCATGTCTCTTCTCAGTGGAGCTCATAGAGGGGCTCAGAATACACCTTTGAATTCTTCTTTCTAGTTAACTTAAAAACCCAGTTGGTCAAGTTACCACACAAATATTGTCAAAGGCCCAGAACTCATTCCCATGAACTCCAGGCATTAAATGATGACTGATCACAAATTCCTACGGATTACAAGGACTTTTTCCTACCTTCATGAGATAAAAGGTTTTACCATTCCAAGCAGGTCTGCTGCTTGTAGGCTGTTATTGCAAGTTCAGATTACTTAGATAAGTATCTGGCTTTTGTCATGTAGAATGAGCAACTCCAGTGACAAAACAAAGGAAACTGCAACTTTGAAGTGAAGAAAATTCTTGTTGAAGCAATAGATGTGTGGGCATCAGAGGTAGCAAGAGGTTAATGTTCACTGCTGTTTCAGTGACTTTCAGCAGAGTGAGATTTCACTGTATAGACGCTGATCCAGTTTGCTGTTCTGAAGGCAAGGAAAAGCTGGCTGAGTGAGGTACCTACAATCAGGAGGGTTGACTAAGCTTATGTCTTTAAAATAGGTAAAAAAGGAAGAAAAAAGTACAATGTACACGTTGTTCCTGCTGTCAGAATAAGTATTATTATTGCACATGTGTGCAACTTTTGTAATATTTCTATTTTTAAGCAATTTTGAAAGTGCCAGATCCATCTACTTTCTGGCTTCACTCGTGCAACTCTGAAGCCAAAGAACTTGGCATCCTGAATGTTTTAGAAAGCCTCAACTTTTGTAGAAATATGTACTTTGACCCTGACAAATGGCAAGAAAAATAAATACATTCTGTACAGTTTTGGCATAGAAATTTCATTAAAGATTTGTGAATAAGTCCCTCAGAACATAAATGAACTCCATAACTAATTTCAGTCACAAGATCCAACAGTTGGAGGGCTGCCAAAATTAATCTGGAGAGTTTTTTCAGGTTGACAGCGCAGTACTGGCAAAGGTAATTGTGACTTAAATTAAGGATAGAATCCTTTCTAAAAAATTATATACTAGCAATAGTTAAATAAAGTAGTGTGTGTACTTTATATTCTTGTTTGATTTTTCTATTTGAAAATCAGACTTTAAAATTTTGGGAACTTAATAAGCAGCAAAAAGAGACTAAGGTATTAAAATTTACTAATAATCTTATTTTCCTACTTTATCCACAAAGGAGTCATTATGTAAATTATGTTACAGTTAACCAAGGGGAATCATGTATTTAAAAATCTCTGACCAAGTCGCTTTATGGCATTTAAACATACGTCCTTGAATAGTCCCAGCAACTCACAAATGTGCTTACTTTCTCTGCTGAATCATTGCTTTGTTTGATATTGTTCTGCCGCATTCAGCATTCTGCTTAATAATAGACAATGGAGAGCTGAATGTTGTAGGTTGTTGTATTGGGTTTATATGGCAGGGTTTTGGTAGTGGGAGGAGGGCTGCAGGGGTGGCTTATGGGAGAAGATGCCAGAAGCTGGTATGTTCTTAAAAACCAGGAAAATTTTGCAATGTTAGTGCAAGCATTACTTGTATTAAGAACTATTTCTTAAAAAGAGTCCTAAAGAGTCATGTCTCCATAAACCAACTACCATTTTGTTGATGTTCTGAAAACACTGGTCTTCACCCTTTGTATTACAAAATGCTTAAGTATTAATTATTTAAAAATCTCTTCTTTCCAATCATATGTGCATATCTCTCATTCAGGTAATAGAGGTAAGAGACAAGGGACTGTTTCATCTTTTATTTTCAGTTACAAATGGAAGGTAATCTGCTGTGACTATCTTATCTATTATTTTTCTGTATCATTTGACATCTTCAATTATTTTACATTCATTTCCTTAACTTGATTTGCCTGTTCTGAGCAATTTGGAAAAAGTAATTCTTTCACCTCTTCTGGAAAGGAAAAAATGTTCTTACTTCATGTACTGAAAATGTATTACCTGCAGCACTAGATAACTAAAAATATAACTTGGATTGTAAAAACAATGCTTAGAAGCATACCAGATATTCTCAAATATGTAGGAAACTCCCAAAGTGCAGAAACATGATCAGTAGTCAAACTAACCCAATATTTTAACAGTCTAGAGGGCCAAGATATTTTAAAGTATTTTTCTATTTTCTGGTTTATTTCAATCACTCTTTTCCCCCCATACATATTGTACTTGCTCAGAAAATCTGGCTCTATTTTGTGGCAGTCAGACTGTGATTATAACTAAAGCTGAAATACTGCTACCTGTCTCAACCAAATAGCTTTCTCTTTAAATCCCAACTTTGATTTCAAATAATGCAGAGTAATATCAGAGACTTGAACTGTGTGGTGGATGGAAAATATTTGACTTCTGCACATGAAAAAGGGTTCCTGTCTCATTCCTTCAAGGCAGTGCTTCATTCATGGGAGGAACACTTTAAAACTGAAGAAGCCATCAAACTCACAACAGCACTCTACGCAAAATAGTAAACACCTGTCTATCATATGAGAGGCACTGGAAGGGAAAGGATCTTTTTTTCTTTTAACTTTATTTTTTTAAGCCATGCAGGTGTTCTTTGCCTTTTGATTCTTTAAAAGAAGGCATCTGTTTGATTAACCTATTTCCAAATAACTATAATTTGCATATTCTTTCCTATTTTAGTAGTTTGTGGGTAGAAGCAAAATGAGAAAACAGATGCTTATCCTGTTATGAAACTCATAAGGAAATACCCTTTGTCCACTGGAGTACTTTAATAAGTAGGGTTGCAAGAGATGTCAAGCATTACTGAATGTATTGTGGGAACAATGTTTTGCTATTGTCCCATAGTAGTTTATGAATGGACTGTACACAGAAACCACATTTTTTCTATTTTATTTTCCTGTTTCTACCTCCTAGTTAGTGAAAAATAGCAGAGTTGGCTCCCTTTCCTTTTGATAAAAAACTTTTTAAAACAGAAGTGCAAGGCCACAAATCACTAAGATGCATTTTAGTGTACTGTGGGTACAGGATTTTGAGAAAAAGAGATGTTGTCTATTATTTTAAGATCCTTTCTAAGAGTATTAAATCACTGGATTTTCCTCCATGCCTATTTGTTTCTCCTGCTTTCTACAACTTCTGCTTAATGATCAATGTAGGATCACTGAATTTATCAGAAGAAAATATATGTCTCAGCAGAATCCAATCAACCTGAGTTGTCTTGCTAGCTTAGGCTAATCAGATCCTCAGAAGGAACAAACTCTTATATTTACATGAGTAGGCAAACATCTACCAGCTCAGGTAGGAAGGGAGAATTTTGTGATGACACTTTGATAAAATACTGGCAGTATGCTGTTGCAGTTAGCTCTTCCTTTTTTGGCGTTATTTAACAGTGTTTGCCAAGAGTAAATATCAACTGGCTGTGGAAACTCAGTTATCTGGGAAGTGGTTCATCCAGAACAGAGGTAAGATATATTGTTGGGCTGTCTGGAGAAATCATCATTAGGTGGTTTATTGACGAAATACAAACTCATAACACCCAGCCAAGACTTCAGTCTTGTTCCTTAGAGACCAGCAGTTGGTGCTGCATAACCCGAGGCTCCTTGAGACATTTGCAGGGTACATCAGAGGGCTGGGACCTTTAATCCTTCTTCTGAGCTTGGCTCTTGCTATCAGATCAATTCCCCTGACAAGAGACAGATATCACCATGTAGCAGGATCTCTGCGGAAGCTGAAGTTGCCTAGTGCACCTCTGAAATATCCATTATTCTACGTGATGCATTCATCTTCATACTAAAGTAGTATTTTTCATTTGAACTGGGTAAACTCTCTATTACTGGAAATTATTTGCATTAGAATTAGCAACTTGAAGCAGGAGTTGAAGAAAGATTTAGACATTAAAGAGTGAATCTTGAATCCTTTATCACAGTAAATACTTTAGGCCTTTGTTAGAAAACTGTGCTTACCAATTCACTTATGCCTCTTTGATGCTAATTACTCATTGAGGGAATACCTCATAACTAAAGTCACTTCAGCATGGCAAACTAGCCACTGTCTTATTTTCTATCCTTCTCAATGCTCCAAGCTCAAACCTGAGCTTGAAAAAACCCTACTTATCATCATCACCAGCTGATTCCCATTGCCCCATCAGGCTGGCTTAAACAGTTGAGAGAAAAAGCATTCAAAAGATTCCTTGAGGGAGCTGCTGATGGCTCTATAGCACCTTTACATGCTGCCTGTCAGAGCATAGCAGACTTGTTGAAGGAAGGAAGACAAGACAGTAAACTGTCTCATTCTTGCCAACACAACTGAGAGCAAAAGAAAGAGAGTGTGCATGTGATGAGTGGGGGAGAAAAAGACAGCAAAACCTGAGAAAAATCCACCTCCCAGAGGAGAGAGACCACTGCGACAAAGAACTCATCTATGTCCAGGTCAGGTTCAGTGCTAAGGAGGGGGAGGCAACAGACAACAAACAGAGAAAGGTATGTCCGCAAGGTATCTGAAACCAGAGAGGATAGATTCAGGTAGTGAGAAAGAATCAAAATTGCAGAAAAAATCTTGGCGATTGTACATTAAAAAAAAATTAATTTAGGAGAACCTATGTGTAATGGACCACACCAGTGGCACTACCAGAACCAAATGAGTAAGGCAAAACAAATCAAGTACTTCATTGCAAAGAGTTGGTAGACATAATAATCTTTCAGGGAAAGCAGGTATGTAGAAGGAAGAAAATTGAAAAGATCATGAAAGATTGAAAAATCAGTGGAACAGAAATTCTGAAGTTAAGGAAAGAAATGGAGTAGAGATTTGTATATGAAGTGGACTCCATGGGTGTTGCACTTGAGAGAAAGTGATTATTAGGGTATTGACACTGAAATGGAGCATAAGTAGTCATAAGAAAATTTTAAGATACTTTATTTCCTGACAGGAAGAAAATCTGGAGTGACTGCACAGAGATACAAAACCAGAATAAACTGAGAGAAGAAAAATTATAAAAGCTTAATGGATTGTGGGAAAAGTAAAAAGTGTACAGCAGTTAGAGAATAGAAGAAAATGTTAAGAATGCATAGATGCACTAGGATGTAATTTTAATCATATAGTTAAATGAACTGTAAAGTTCAATCAGAGTAAATGGTTGAAACTTTGAAGCATGAAAAGTGAGACACAATGCCCAATTTATCTGAGAGAGCACTCTGGTCTTGTGTCTATCTCTCCTCATGATATCTGTAGAAAAGATGTAGTGATAGGAGTCGAGAGCTAGCAAGGTCTAACAGCTTTAAGGTTTTAATATATTTGTCATTTAAGACCTCTCCTATATGGATTTAGCTATCCCGGAAGATAGAGCACCAGTGGTCAGCCAACACCAGAAATCTCATCATTTCTACAAGAGTCAAAATTGCATCAAGAGGAGAAATAATTCGGATTTTTAGTGAAAAAACCTGTAGAGAAACTTCCCCAGTGTGCATTCACAACTTAGAATGAATCACTATCTTCAGAAAATCTTGGCTGAGTTTAGAGTTTATCTAAGTAGAGTATTAGAGATTTTGCTGGAAATCCCCATACTTCAAATGCTAAATTAGCTATTACATTTAGTTGGATTTGAAAAGCAGTAAGAGCCTAATACCTACACTGTAGATAGAAGCTAGGCAGTGTAGATAGTTTTCTTTCAAATAACTATCAAACAAACAAAGATACTGTTTTCAAATGAGTAGAAAACTGTTAAATTAACTCCAAAGTTGATACAGTAGCCCAGAGGTGAAAATTTTACTTAAACTTAAAATATATTTGCAACCTGTGTATTGCTAACATTTTACATCAATGATGCATAAGGTATGTGGAAAATAGAGGCTTAATGTTGTGTTTGATAGAAAACAGGTGCCTTTTTAATTTATTGCTATATTAGTCATTAGTCATTTTCATTAGTCATTTTATTTATTGCTATATTAGTCATAAAAATATGTACAAACTATTTCAATGTTTCTAAGAAGAAAACAGTTCAATAATTTTCAGTCCAGATTTTTTGCAATATAGTTTCTCTTAAAATACCTCCATTTGTTGAATCAGCATCTTCTGAGGAGTACTCATTCAAGGGTTTATTTGTAACAATCTTTATATTTCTTCTATACAGAAATTAAGAGCTTTCTTAGAGAATACTTCTCACTGGTGCCAGACGGTAGGTGGACCAGTGGGATACTACAAAGAGGTGTGCATTACAAACGTCTGGTGCTCTTTCAATATATATGAACTCCTCTTTGAAAAGCTTCAACTGAAGGTCTTAACTCTTGAGGATAAATATTTCAAATCCCTCTGTATAGCATTTGCCAGTAGGTCCTTGCCAAAGACCTTCATCTCTTCATTGATTGCACAGGAAAAGTAGGTCTTTAATTTGGCTTCTCTCACAGACCCTGCTAAAGTCAGACATCTACAGTTTCTTACACGTTGAGTGGAAAAAGGTCACTGACCTTCAAAATGTATTTTAAAATTCACATTCTTCCTTACATGTCTTCTGGAGTTACTCCACATTTAAAAAAAAAAAAACCTTTTGGGATGTGATGACCTCTCTTATGCCTCTTCTAGAAAATGTTTGAAAAATTTTCAGTTTTCTCAGTAATTTGACATTGAGAATTAAACACAAAGTAAAAGATAATTCTTGTCTTGTGGAGAAAACAGTATTCAGTACTATGTCCTAAACTTTGTACAAAGGGGTTTTTTATGCAAACCATCACACTGGCTACTTGAAAATGCCCTTTTTTCCCCACTATTTTAGTAGAGTTCTTTGAAATTAAAGGATTATCTGAACTTGCATTCTAGTAAACTAGAATTCTCTTTTAAAACCAAACCACAAGGAACCTAAACACATCAGAAATTAATTTAAAACAGGAAAAATTCCCAACAGAAATTTCTTAGAAATATTTACTCATGATAATTTTTACACTTATTTCCTTCCAACTGTGCCTTAAGGTCAGATTTAATTATGAATAAACTGTAAGCAGAACAGAGAACCAGACATAATTTTGCATTTTCTTTAAACGTAACCAAGGCACAAGTTCTTTAGGCTCTTTTCTCTGCTTCCAGCCTTTTGAGAGTTCCTATAATGAAATACAGAAAGAAAGGGATGCTATTCCCTTAGTGTTGTTCATTAATAATTGAAACTAAGTTGGCACTGGGGACTAATGTGCTTCCCCATTTTCCACGGAGCTCTTTCACTGTTCAGCTCTGCAGTGATATTAACCATAACTGGAAAGATACTTTTCAGCCCTTTCAGTAAGTGCTGATAGAGTATTCTTCGGTGAGGTTACACATCAGTCACATCAGCAGTCATACAGCTGTCTGATGAGGGCCTCTGGATCTTGTTAGAACTGTATTAAACCCTCCCATGTTGTTACAAAGGTTTGTTCAATCTTTATGAAACAAAATCTGAGGGATAACAGGGTCAGAAAAGGGTTGATAACGGCAGGTTGGAAACAGCCAGGGAATGCTAGAGGAACGTTCCTTTATTGTTTTGAATTACACACTGCAGTTTCAAATAATTCTCCAGTATATTTTGCTGATACCATTGACAGTAGAGTACAAAACTGTCATAAGAAATCTGAGCAATTACATTACTGCATTTCATCAGTTCTGGACTTTTTTTTCAAGAGAATTTTTCTGTGACTTCATATATGACTATGAGCAGCTCATCGCTCAACCTTTTGTTTTGCTATTTCTCTAGGTATAAATTGGAAGACATATTCAAAAGTGTGAAATTATTCTGTCTTCATTCAGGTTTATAATACATGTATACCAGAGGGAGAGTGTGACCCTAATACATAGGGTCCCCATAGGGAGTCAGAGTGTTGCCTACATCTTATTCCTGGAACCTCCCTGAATGGCATTTCAGATGCAAGAAATAATATAATATGCAATAATTTTCATACTGGTGACTATCAAATGAAGTTATTTGAAATTTTAAAACTGATAATAGAAGTTGTCAATCATATCTAGCATTCAGCTTTATTTTTAATGAAAATTGACATCTCAAATTGACTTTTATTGGGGCTGTTCCTGCTGACATTTATTGCTACTCATAATTTTGCCTTGGTTTTTATAGTTCCTCACATCATTTAGTGTTCTCTGTCTATAAGTCTAGCTGAAAATCTTGTGAAGAAAAAAATATTGAAGTTTAAATACAGTTTTAATACATATTTGCACAATTCAGCCTCAAAATAAAATTGTAAGACTTGTAGAAGCACAAATTATTCAGGAAAATAAACAGTGGAATTTACCAATTCTTTACTGAAATCAGTTTCATCAGACACTTGTTTCTGCAATGACCAGAACTGTTACTTTTGTAATTTTCACCCCTGTCTTTACTGTAAATCAAATACAGATGTTCAGGTTCAAGCTAAAATGTATCTTTTGCCTAGATTTTTTTCCAAACAAAACTAAACGAGTATGCAATGCTTAATGATGTAGGAGGCATAGATCAGGCATAAAATACAAGACTAGTAAGTTTTGAAAATGTTGCTGTTTATATTTTCTGTAGTGAATGACTTGTGCTTTCCACACCTTTTGTTGTGTAGAGATGTATTTTCATGAGCAGCTTGTGTGAAATGTCAAATCTTTGACATCTAAATTTTCTCTCACACCAGCACTTTGCACTTCAAGACAAAAACCCATCTCCAAATAGTTTTGTAGAAATATTTTTAGATCTACTTATATCAGATTTGTCTCCAAAGCTGAGCAGAAATGATTCATCTCTACTATATTATGTTTCTTAAATAACATTGCCTTTACAGTTGCCTCAGCATCAGAAAAACAGTAATTTGCATCCATGTTTCTGCTTGCTTTGCTTGAGATGCTCTCTTTTGCTTTGTGGGTCAGGGGAATTGCTTCCATTTTTTTTTTTCTGAATAATACACCATTTCTCCAGAGCTGAAAGTACAAAACAAGGTGTTGCATTGATTTCCCTTTGATTTTTCCGTCTTTGAGCTGGTGTTTAAGTTTCCTAATGCTTCAGATGTGTCAGTTGAATCTTCCGAAGCAAGGGAATTGACAGTGTTTTCCCAGTCATTCTGCACGTATCATTCCGACACCAGCCATGAAAACTACTGTGTCAGAATCTGTCATGGGGAAATATGCAAATATTTTTCAGCAACTCTGTTCTCTGCATATAACACCCAAATAGAGGCTTTCCTTCTTTTTGAAGGAGCAATAAACAAAAATTTTTTTCAGAACAATATAATCATGAAATCATTTTGGTTGGAAAGACCTCAAAAATTATAGAATCCAACATTTGACGGAACCCCACATTGTCAACTAAACTATAGTACTAAGAATCTCATCCTGCCACTTCTTGAACATTTCAAGAGATGGTGCTCCTACCAACCCTGCTGGGCAGCTTGTGTCAATGCCTGATCGCCCTTTGAGTGGAGAAATTCTTCCTGATGTCCAGCCTGAACCTCCCTTGGCACAGCTTGAGACCATTTCCTCTTGTCCTGGCACTGGTTGCCTGAGAGAAGAAGCTGACCCCAGCCTGGCTACAGCCTCCTTTCAGGCAGCTGTAGAGAGCGATAAGGTCTCCCCTGAGCCTCCTCTTCTCCAGGCTAAACACCCCCAGCTCCCTCAGCTGCTCCTCACAGGACNAACTATAGTACTAAGAATCTCATCCTGCCACTTCTTGAACATTTCAAGAGATGGTGCTCCCACCAACCCTGCTGGGCAGCCTGTCTCAATGCCTGATCGCCCTTTGAGTGGAGAAATTCTTCCTGATGTCCAGCCTGAACCTCCCTTGGCACAGCTTGAGACCATTTCCTCTTGTCCTGGCACTGGTTGCCTGAGAGAAGAAGCTGACCCCAGCCTGGCTACAGCCTCCTTTCAGGCAGCTGTAGGGAGTGATAAGGTCTCCCCTGAGCCTCCTCTTCTCCAGGCTAAACACCCCCAGCTCCCTCAGCTGCTCCTAACAGGACTTGTGCTCCAGACCCTTCACCAGCTCCATTGCCCTTCTCCGGACACCCAGCACCTCAATGTCTTTCTTGTAGTGAGGGGCCCAGAACTGGACACAGGATTTAAGTTGCAGTTTCCCCAGTGCCAATCACTGCCCTGGTCCTGCTGACAATGCTATTTTTGATACAGGAAATCAATCGATATATTCTCCAATCCTTAGTGTGAAATTGACATCTACATGTGTATGATGAAAAATTTAAGGATAAGTGGTGAGTGCAGCTGCCCTTGAATTGGAACAACAGCAGGTGTCCACAAAGGGACTGTTGAATCAGTGCAGACTAAAACATGGTTTCCCACAGAGTTGCTTTTTTGAAGAGAACCATTTAGTAAAAAGGCCCCCAAAATTACAAACTTCTTTTGAAAGGATTGGAAAGTGGACAATTTTAGTTGTAAATATTATTAGACACATTCCCTTTGTAACATGGGTTATGCTCTTAAACTTTCCAGACTTCTTAATAAGATTTGCTTCTTCCTAGACATAGCTTAAAGCATTTTTCTTGATTTTCAGGAGGACGGACACTTGTACCAGTGTTTTTTATGAAACTGCAGCCATTATGAAGTTCTGCTTTGGCAATATTTGCAAGTCCAGATGAAAAATTCACCGCCATTAGCACTTTTCTCATATCTTTCACTCCAGATTCATTTGGCTATCTATGACACTCTTTCAGCAACCTCTTCCACAGACATTATGAACTACCAGCTAGTCAAGTGTGTTCCAGCCAACCTGGACATTGCATCCTTCACTGTTGACCCACTTAGGAGTGGATTCTTGCAAGTCAATCCTGCATTCTTATTGACAAGAAAGATTCAAGAACATGAATATTCTCTAACAACAAAAACCTAAAATTTACCATTTTGAACACAGACATCGGATTTAGATCAAGTCATGTATTTAGAACCAGTACTGGCTGGCTATTATAAATTAAAATAGATAAATATATAAAACTAGAAACCCTGATTGTACCTCACACAGAAGAGAAAAGCCTTCCCAGAATACAGAAAACAGAATGCTCATGTGGCTCCTTTTGAGTCTTCAGACAAATACAGATCAATTAATCCACAGGATGCTGCATTTCAAGTCATCCCATTCCCCCCTCTTACATGTCAATATTTCTCTAAAGTCCTTTGCAAAACTTCAGGGTATTTTTCATTTCAACTATCAGTAGAATTACAGTTGTTTGAGCTTATGGAGAGAAGATTCCTCCATAGTGTTGATGCTGTGCCTTTTGCTAACAATATCCTGAAATACAGAACAAGGTCATTAGTGCTGCTTTAGGTTTCCTCTCTGAAAATGAGAATCAAAAAAATAAAACAAAATAAAAAATAGAGACTTTGGACAAATATACAAAGCAAAATCACCTTGATACAAAGATGGTAGAATAGCTACAAGAAATAGAGCACATATTGTAGTCAAAATTTTTTATTTTCATCATCTAAACTATTTGTTTCTTATTTCCTTTACGACTTTAAAGATTAGTTTGATAGGATTTCTTATATAATAGGCTCAAGTTCCTGACTCTTCATGTTCTAAGGATGAGACCAAAGTGGTAAAAAAATTAAGGATTTATTTTCTAACTTTTCAACCTGATTTCTCATGGTTAGCTCGTGCTTTTTGTGGTGCCTGAATCACAGTCATTTTTCACTCCCCGCTCTTCTGCACATTCTGCCCTTCCCTTTCATCCGTTAACTCAGCAAGTAGAGAAGCACTTTGTAGACTTGATCCTGTTCTTTGTACTTGCCTACAGTAATTAGGATTTCCAGGAGGCCAATCCCCCGTAGACTGGACAAAGCCAGACCTGCCTTTAAGCTCTCATAAGCCAAATACACCCAACTAGGTGTATCAGTAGGCTTCTGTATTCATCATTTCAATATGTTGCTATGTTTTGCATTTTCTTCATAGCATTTCCGTCTCTACAAGAGTGGAAACAGAAAAAGAAAAAAACATTCTGGTAAAATTTACTGATAATTTTTATTCTTATCTATTTTAGCTTAGCAGAATCTTTATTG
>VYXC01005841.1:230754-243414 GCA_013397175.1 Platysteira castanea
ATTCCCTTTGTAACATGGGTTATGCTCTTAAACTTTCCAGACTTCTTAATAAGATTTGCTTCTTCCTAGACATAGCTTAAAGCATTTTTCTTGATTTTCAGGAGGACGGACACTTGTACCAGTGTTTTTTATGAAACTGCAGCCATTATGAAGTTCTGCTTTGGCAATATTTGCAAGTCCAGATGAAAAATTCACCGCCATTAGCACTTTTCTCATATCTTTCACTCCAGATTCATTTGGCTATCTATGACACTCTTTCAGCAACCTCTTCCACAGACATTATGAACTACCAGCTAGTCAAGTGTGTTCCAGCCAACCTGGACATTGCATCCTTCACTGTTGACCCACTTAGGAGTGGATTCTTGCAAGTCAATCCTGCATTCTTATTGACAAGAAAGATTCAAGAACATGAATATTCTCTAACAACAAAAACCTAAAATTTACCATTTTGAACACAGACATCGGATTTAGATCAAGTCATGTATTTAGAACCAGTACTGGCTGGCTATTATAAATTAAAATAGATAAATATATAAAACTAGAAACCCTGATTGTACCTCACACAGAAGAGAAAAGCCTTCCCAGAATACAGAAAACAGAATGCTCATGTGGCTCCTTTTGAGTCTTCAGACAAATACAGATCAATTAATCCACAGGATGCTGCATTTCAAGTCATCCCATTCCCCCCTCTTACATGTCAATATTTCTCTAAAGTCCTTTGCAAAACTTCAGGGTATTTTTCATTTCAACTATCAGTAGAATTACAGTTGTTTGAGCTTATGGAGAGAAGATTCCTCCATAGTGTTGATGCTGTGCCTTTTGCTAACAATATCCTGAAATACAGAACAAGGTCACTAGTGCTGCTTTAGGTTTCCTCTCTGAAAATGAGAATCAAAAAAATAAAACAAAATAAAAAATAGAGACTTTGGACAAATATACAAAGCAAAATCACCTTGATACAAAGATGGTAGAATAGCTACAAGAAATAGAGCACATATTGTAGTCAAAATTTTTTATTTTCATCATCTAAACTATTTGTTTCTTATTTCCTTTACGACTTTAAAGATTAGTTTGATAGGATTTCTTATATAATAGGCTCAAGTTCCTGACTCTTCATGTTCTAAGGATGAGACCAAAGTGGTAAAAAAATTAAGGATTTATTTTCTAACTTTTCAACCTGATTTCTCATGGTTAGCTCGTGCTTTTTGTGGTGCCTGAATCACAGTCATTTTTCACTCCCCGCTCTTCTGCACATTCTGCCCTTCCCTTTCATCCGTTAACTCAGCAAGTAGAGAAGCACTTTGTAGACTTGATCCTGTTCTTTGTACTTGCCTACAGTAATTAGGATTTCCAGGAGGCCAATCCCCCGTAGACTGGACAAAGCCAGACCTGCCTTTAAGCTCTCATAAGCCAAATACACCCAACTAGGTGTATCAGTAGGCTTCTGTATTCATCATTTCAATATGTTGCTATGTTTTGCATTTTCTTCATAGCATTTCCGTCTCTACAAGAGTGGAAACAGAAAAAGAAAAAAACATTCTGGTAAAATTTACTGATAATTTTTATTCTTATCTATTTTAGCTTAGCAGAATCTTTATTGCACACATTGTTACCTAAAATGGATTAATTTGGTAGCTCAAAATGTTTTACATCAGTTAACTTTTTTTTTGCGTCTCTCATCTCACATAATTTACATCATAAGAAATTGGAGGTCACCATATTGTTGTAAAGTAATTAAACAGCCCAATAATTGTAGCAGTTTCTTTTAGATATGAGTATGTTAAAAAGGAAATATCCACAGATGAAATCATGAATTTACTTTGGTTTCTGCAATTTATTTCTCTCATTCAGCATTACAATAATTCCTTCACATTCTTATAGTGAATTTTAAGTCACAGTGCTACAGCAAATATATTTTTCTATATGAACACATTTGGAGGGTGATTTTCATAAGTAGAAATTTTATTTAAGCTCCCAGCTTTCATTTGAAGTCCTCATGCTTTGAATCTCTCCTCCTCAGTATATAATGCCATCTGAACTGTTGTTGATGTTAGTTTATGTTACATAACAAAAAAGCATATACTGATTTATGCCTGAAAATATCTTTCATCTGAGCATCCGTGTAGGAAAAAAAGTGAGAACATGAAGTCACTGAGTAAAAAAAAAGAAACCCTGCCTATACAATTCATTCAGTTCAGGGAAAGAACATGCAAGTTGTTACTGCCAGCCATATGTAATATGCAAACAGCAGAGAAAATATTTTCTGAATCATTGCCTCTTGGCTTTGTCTGAAACCCTAGACATGTCAAGTTGATTTCAGTGATTTATTTTAGAACCACTGATTCCTGGATTAATTTGATTTGGGGATTACAATATAGCTAGCCAACAGAGCACCAGAAATGAAAAATAATTTTGAAATATAGCAATTACTGTATCTGAGAGTCATTGATCTAGGGGGAAGACCATTCTAATTAAAAAGGACGTGGAGAAACCCTCCAACACAGAGAAAGGCAAAGCAGGAGAATAGTATTGACAGGCTGACAGCTAGCTCTACGTGTTAATTCTTCTTATCTTTACTTGTACGGGAAGTTTGTGCCTCTGTTTGTAGTTGAAATTAACTCCGCTTCCATTTTTTCTATGTAAAACCAACAATACCTCTGAGACCATTTTATTTCTTTTTAATTTATTTTTCCCTGTCCTCGTCCAAGAAAAAGTTAAATTATTATTAACTTCCTGTAAACATCTATTATTATATTACAAATTGTAAGAAACATGGTGTCTTTTTTAAATGATTCATCCAAAGTCTTTTCTCTCTAAAGAGGAAGAAAAAAGTCCCACAGAACCTTAACTATGAACTGCTTTAGGGAAAATTAATTTGGCATCACACTAGATTTAAGTTTGTTTATGTGTTAATTCTTCTTAACAAGTTTGATATGGTAAAACACCATAGTTGTCAGTTTATTTACCATTCAAATCCTGGAGAACACATTTTAGAATCTTCTCTTTTCTATACATGGTTACCATCACAGAATATACTTCTTGGAGTTTTCCACCTGAGAAAGCATTGAAGCGATGACATATAACTCCTCAGATAATCAATTTCTTTGTGATATCATACACAGCTATAAAGTGCTGCAATATAAAGTTAAGAGCAAAATTAGGACCTTAGGAAGAGATACACATATTGCACAGAAATTCAGTACAGCAAATATTTTTCAATGCACACAGTAATCAGAAATTCCAGTGGAGGAAGACATAGTAGACATACTGTCTCGTGTAACAAAAAGACAGTCAAAAGCCATATACAGTCCTTTATCATCAGGTAGGGAGACATAAATAATGGAAGTGAGTCACCAAAGGGACTATATTCAGTATAACATTATGGAAGGATCATTAATTCTTTAGTAGATTTCCATTCTGCCTTATTTTTTTTCTTCAGTTTAATCTAATAAATTCCATCAATAAATAAAATCAATAGGAGTTGGACTTGATGGTCCTTGAAGGTTCCTTCCAACTCAGGATATTCTATGGGTCAGTCTTTAAATGTAAATAATATTTCAATAAGTATATGTACAGAATTGTTGTACCATATAGATACACAGAGAGGTGGGACTCCTAGCTGGGCTGGTTTTGAACACTGAGGGGAGTGTGAATTATTGCTATAGTGACAGTGGGGTGCAGTTCGCTGCTCAGGAAAAGAAACCATTAACTCCTCACAGCATCAGTTTGTCGCAAGGACTGTGATCACAGTGGTACCAGACAGTACACGGAGCACTCACAGCCTTTGGTGACACCAGCCGAAACAACTGTGAGTGCTCAGTGCTGGTGCTGCTCTGAACGTAGGAGCATTGCAGTTCAAAAGAGCAGGGTTTTAGATTTATTTCACTGATTTGGCTTGAGGCCTCAGTCACCAGGCTTCTCCAAGGCTACCAATTTACTTCCGGACTTTGCAAACTTTGATTCTTCTGTTGCTTCATTTTGTGTGAAATATATAGAGATAAATATTACAATAAAATGGAATATCCTATAATCACAAATTTGTTCCATACATGCTAAGAAAATTAATCCAGTATACACTAAACCTGTGATCTGTGCCCACTTGTCCCAGGCCTGAAGTGAACAAGTAGCATAAGCATCATGATTAATCACACACTGAAAGAATCCAAGGATACAAACGGTGTCTTTAAAATTGAAGTGACAAGCAAGCTGGTTCATTGCAAGTTTCTTTCACACAGTTATCATTTTCCACTGTTATTTTCCTTCCTGACCTGTCTAAATGGCCTAGTGTGGAGACTTTTCCCTCACTGTCACAGATATTGTTTCCTGCCTGTGACATCTCAAGCCCCCACGGCAAAGGCAAGGATACAGGACCCTGCCATGGGTACGGAGCAGTGTCCCAGCCATTCTGCCTCACCCTGTGGGTGTTTCACCCAGAGAGTGAGAGAGAATTAAGAGTAACTGACAGGTTGCTGTCAGTTTACCAATTTGAATAGAATAGTCACACCAGAGACATGGAAATAATTCCTTTCCATGATCCTGAAGGGCTTTCATAAAAGAAAAAAAAGGCTGAAATTTTGTGTATTACAAACTAAAAAAAAAAGAAAAAAAATCTGTTGAAACAGCCTTTTTCACAATAGCAGTGATTTTTTTTCCACTATGTCTTCTTGTTAACAATATCCTCTTTTGGCTCTGCTAATTCCATCTTCTTTTATTTTTTTTTTTCAGGACAGTTTCCTGTTTCTCTTGGTATATTCAATATTCTGAGGTTAGCCTACTTTGTGATGTTTGAGTTTATGTATATTGATCCACACTCTTAACAATTTCATCTTACTTGTGAATTACATCCTCATCTTCCACTAATACTACATCCATCTGATTTTTTTTCCATTAGTCTGATTATTTTGCTGCCTTAATACTTTTACTTCTGCAAATGGATTTCTTGATTTTTTTTTTCTGCTCACATAGCAGGCTGCCTTACTCTTTCTCATTTGGTTTGTTGTTGTTCTCCAAGCTGTTCATATGCCAATGTTAATTTATTGCAGTTTTGGATGGTTTTCATTTTAAAGTAACAGTGTGGAACCCTCTCATAGCAAAACAGCTGCCTTCAAAGAAGAACTTCAGGGAAGCTCACCAAACCAAGAATTTCAATGGGAATAAATTATTTCTTTCATTTTCTTTCTATGAACTGTGCTGATAAAGAAGTGTCCAAGGCACGAAGTCCAAGATATTAGGCCATGATGTAAGTGACAAATTCATGCAACATTAAGCTTATGAATAAGCAAGCAGATTCCCATTTACAGTTACTTTTCAAAGACATCTCCAAACACACCTAGCTTTGCCTATTTTATTTTGGTATCTGCATGGCACAATGTGGCAGCAAAATATGCCAAGGGAAGGCTTAATAGGGGAAGAGAGGCATGGAAGTTGTCCTCCTTGCCATGCAGTGAGGTTGCAGCTTCACAAGGCCCTTCCATCACTGTTTTGATGGAGCTCTTTTCACTACTGTATGCAATGCATTGCTTGTATAATTTTCAAATAGATCTTTCTAAAGACAACAACTTGATTTGGAGTTACCCTGGATTTTATTGTCATTCCACTGAATTATGTTCTTATCTTCAGGTACATAAATAAGCCATCAAACAAAGTGGAAGGGTCATCTGAAAGCAACAAGATTCTCATTAGGACATGTGTCCGAGCACTCTGCTGCTGGCGGCAGGTGAGGAGCAATTGCAGTTCTCCAGGTGCCCTGATCACCCTTCAGGTTTTCAATAGAAAATGAACAAACCTGACTCTTCTACTTTTCTCTCTGTCCTCCTCCAGTCCTCTTTTACAGAGCAGAGGGTGACTTGCAGCAACACAGAATGAGAAAAGTATAGTCAGAAACAGATGCATCTAATTTTTCAGGAGGGTCTTGATTCAGCTTGTACCTGTACTTTGAAGCAATCTTTATGAACCAGTGATGTGTCTCAAAACACCCAGGCTGATTTATTGTGTTTTTCTGTTGACTTAGTAGAGGTGATAGTTCCCACCTCTGTGCTGAGTCATTTGTGAATACTGCAAGAGAATTTCACCTGTCAGCATGATCTTTGGTGACAGAAGACCAAATATATCAGAAATTATACATTTTCCCAACTCCCAGTGTAGCCTAGACCATATTCATTTTTGGAACAGTTATCAACTTGGTTAAAAATTTATACCTTTAAACCACGGTGGGTTTTGAGAGTTCTAACTTTACCATTATTGGAGCAGTATTTCATTCTTACTGTTCCACAGTGGTAGTCATCTTTTCACAAGCTCACCTGTTAACTTGACTCCCAGTTGAGGGAAACAACTCTAGCCAGACTCTATTTTTTTTTTTTTCATATTGATTCAAGTTCTATTTATCCACTTTGGTAATAAGAAGACTACTCTTGAGACACATAGGTGGAATTATACTCTTTACTCCTCTGAAGCTTTTGTATTTGAAGGCAGACGTCTGAATTTTCCAGTCTAAAACGCATATTGTCATTGAAGTCAAATCAAAGGCAATGTTTAAAAACATCAACCAAAAAGGTCAAATGGAAAATGCTAACAGTTTTTTCCTGTGGATTCCCAGTAGTTTTTACCATATCCATTGGTGTTCTGGGAAAGCTTCCCATAGTAGAGATAAATAATACTTTTTAATGAACAGTGAAAAATAAATAGGAAAATAAAAACACATGAGATGTAAAAGTCCAAGATAAACATTTCTTCCTGTTTGGCTAATACTAAAACTTTATACTAGACAATATTACACTTACAGAGAGGTTAGGAAACCACTTGAAGAAGAGGGGGAAATCAGTGTCATCTACTATTAATTAGAACATTTTCCCTGAGGACAGCAACAAACTTAAAAAAAACTACAGAAAAAATATTAAAATGTAAAGAATTATAATTAATAAACACTACTTTTCTTTATTACAACAATAGATTTTTTTAAAGATTCAGTATCACTCCCGGAAGACACTGTTTTGTCAGCTGGAAATGGAGATGGCCTGAGATACTGAGGTGATGGAAAAAATTGTCCTGATATGCATAAAAATGCATTATTTCTTTTCCTTTACCAAGATGGAGGAGAAAACTTTCCTTTCATTTCCTTTCTTCTTTATGGTCTTTCTTTCTTGTAAAAAATTAAGCATTTAAAAATTTAAGGAGGCAGAACTGTCATTTCATTTGAAAAACCAAATTCTAGTCCATTGGACTAATTGGCTATATAATGTCATTTTGATAAGACTTTGTTTCTGAAAAGAAACTATGCAGGATTAATCCATGTTCAGCCTCGGTTTTATGCGGTGTATTCTTGCCTCATGAATATACTTGTAAGTCTATACCAAGTAATATCTTGGTTCAAGAGATTACTAGACCTGTATTTCCGTTCTCTCCTGGTGCAGAGCAGAGAGCTGGAGTCTTTTCTTATCCGTAAGGGCAAGAACTATGTGGATGTGGCTGCAAAGGCAGCTGCATTTTAGATTGTTATCCAATGTTTTGTCTTGAAAAGGCACTAGTTCAGATATAGGAGCATGGCAGAGCTTGTACTGATAGTCCCAAGAGGATGTTAAGATGAACACACAGACAAGGCAGAGAAAGGAAAGAGACTGTCATAACCTGAGAGTTTAAGAGAAGCCACATTTGTATGGAGAATGACATGCCCAAATGAGTAAATAATTCAATGCAGTGAATAAATATGAGAGAAACTAAGGCAAAACTCCTTTATGGGAGGACTGGGGTTGAGGTAGAAAAACATGAGAAACTGTTCAGTGAAATACTGAAGGGGATACTGAAACAGATGATGGTATTGGATAACAACTGATCGCAGACAGAAAAAAACTGCGGATCTGGAAGATTTCTCTTGAAATTTAAATGCACAAGACAGTGTAGCTATATTACAAACCTTAGAACTATGACATCCATAGAGACCTCTCTAAAATATGTGGGTTTTTAGATATATTTTTCCCTTGTGGGACAAGAAACTCCAGGTGATAGAAGATATTCTTGAGCAACAGAGAATGGTCTTCCAGAGCAGAGCAGACTGTACTGTCCAGCAAGAGCAACAGACCAAATCAGCTGGGAATTTATAATAAACATAGGCTAAATGAAAGGAACCATGGAAACAGAATAGAGAATTCATCACATCAAATTTTAGCTACATAACTATCCATCTGTAATTAGTGGAGAAAACAAGTTTCTCTACTGAGTGAATTATTTCAATCTCAATCAAAGACAAGTGGGATTAACAGCTTTCTAAAAATGCATACCCCTGACAGCAAGTTTTAAAATTTTACTTTAGTGGGTAACTTTTGATTAATATTAGATGAAACAGAGGAGTTTTCTCAGTCTGATCATTACACTGGAAAATAACATGGAAAGGAGTAGAACAATGTCTTGTCTTTCAGTCATGACCTTAAGGTTTTGAATCAAAACCACTTTTTGTCCTAAAGTGATTTTCAAAATGAAAGAAAAAAGGAAAATACAAGCAGTGATTGAGCAGAGACCTTAATTGAAAAAGGTAACTGCAGTTTGACTAGCAAATGTAAAGACATCCAGTGCACAGAAACTGAGTAAGGACACAACCATTCAAGTTCCACATTTGAAATGATGTTATTAGATTAATGACCAGTTCAATTCCAGCTGGTACACAGAGTCGTCTGCAATGTAATCCAAGCAACACTGATAAACTGCAATATTAGATCAATGACCAATTTGATTCCAGATGGACTATGGAGCCAGACACAATATAATCCTAGCAATACTGATAAGCAGAGAAATATGAGTGTTATAACGATGACACTAAAACTATCTGAGGCCAGTCCAAAAATGCAGGCTGTCAATAGGGCACTATAAAACAGGAGACAGTGCTGTTTGGAGCTTGGAACTTGAATCTGACAGACAGAAGCATCAATTGCTATAGGCAGGAAGAGCAATGCAACCTTCTGAACTGGTCAGAGTGTAAAATGAGACCATCCTTAAATGTAGACAGAGCTAGCTGTTCCAGCAACCCTAAGAGAACCAGGAATGCAGAAATTAAAGAATAGTCTCATCTTCCTTCCACTAGGTAGTCCGTAGGCATGAGGAATGTGAAGTTAATTTATCTCAGTGCAAATATTCTTTTTTAGTATATTAAAATAGTTTCTGGCACATTGAATTAAATTAACTATAATCTTTGAAAATGTTGCCACACTGCCATACAGGCCAGTAGTTGGATATACTTACAGACATAATTAGTATTATACAGATCCTCCAAAGTGCACTGGATCAAACACTAGAAGGACTGGCAGCCATTACAGTTGTATCTGATGCTGATGTTTTAAAGGACAGAAATTTCAAGAAAAATTATGCTCACAACCATGGTATTATACTAAAACAAATCATAAATAGACTTTGGAAGCCTGATGTTATGCTGAGTTCAGTGAGGTTGAGGCTGATCAGAACTGATCCCTTGTTTACATATGTTTACCTTTTTAGGGACCATAGTAACGTGCAGTCAGAGAAACCAAAACAATTGGAAACTTACAGGCTGTAAAACATGAATAGATGTTTTCATATTTGGTACACAGCCATCAGGAGTCCCAAAACCCTTAAAATATTAACATAGCATAATGCAGCATGGCATTTCCAGCAAACTAAGTTGAACAACAAAATAACAAACCAGATCTTAAGAACAGAGCAATTAAGCAGAGCTCCTAGAGCTCTCTGAGTGGTGAGTCTTCAGAAAGAACCACAGCTGAAAAAAAAATATTGCTTAGCACTTTTAGCAGTTTGCAAACATTGCAAAGATGACAGGCTCAAATTTTCAAAGGACAAATGGTAATTCATCCGCCCAAGAATTGCAGATGGTTGTGCTTAGTTTCCCAGGAAACTTAGAAACTGACCAGTTGAGCTCCGCTTCTCCCATAGCGCCCTGAACGTAACCTTCAATGTCTCTCAGCTTCTAAGATTCATTCTGTATGCTATTCATGTTTTCTTGTCTTGATACAGCATTTGGCTTCACTGATTCTTCCCACACCAGGGTACCTGTTAATTATATTTTGTACAAGCAGACTCTGGGGAAGACACTTAGGTCAGAACTGTGACCAAACGACTGGAACATATCTAACACAGTTTGCTTGAGTAAAAGGTCACAGCAGAATTCAAGTGACTCAGGATTAGGTGGGAATGACATGGACAGCATCTTTCAGATAGATGAAAGATACATAAAGTATCTTATAAAGGGACTTATAAAATATTGCGAAGGCAGAGTTAAGAGGTGTGGGGAAGAAAAGAATCTCTCCCTGTAAGTATTGAATCATCGTAGCACATTTCCTAGAGACTAGTAACACCTTGCAGAGATCCACAGGCCTGTAAGTCATCCATCAGAAACAGAGCAATGTTTAAAGGAAAGAACAATTTAATGGGATTTTATATGAAAGGGTAGAGGTTACAGAAATTAAGTACTTCAAATAGACGTCAGTAGCACTTCTGCAACAATTTCAGTTGAGAGAAAATCTGTTTTATATTTTAAAAGAATTGATGTAGAAGGAGCAACACGCCTGAAAAATCTGTATGCAAGCAGCTAGGTACAAGATGGATTACAGAGAGAATAGGATAAAACTTGTATTTTCCCTGTCACCCTTGTGGGGCATGTCTCATAGGGAAAGGCTGAGGAAACTGCAACTGTTTAGCCCAGAGAAGAGAAGACTCATGGGGAATTTGATCAATTCCCTTATGAAGGGAAGGATGTAAGGCAAAGCCAGACTGTATTCATTAGTGTCCTGCGGTACGATAAGAGCAAATGGGCACAAACCAAAATACAGAAGGTCCTGTCTGAACATTAGGAAACAATTTTTTACTTTGACTGATTACTAGCAGAAGTTGCCTAGAGATTTCATGGAGTCTCCGTCTTTGGAGATATTCAAAACCCAGCTGGACATGGTCCTGAGTAACCAGCTTTAGGTGGCCCTGCTTGACCTGGAAAGCTGGATCAGATGATCTCCAGATGTACCCCCCAACCCCAGCCATTCTGTGTGGTTCTCTGTGTCAGACTCCCTGGCTGGACAGAGATAGTACTCCTGAAAGAAAGGTGAAGTAACAGCGCAAGGAAGGCAGAGTCCACGAAGTTGCCTCTGATTCTTCCTTTGGTCAATGTCTAAACCTGGGTACAACCTTCAAATAACATTTTCCTACTTCAAAAAGAGCTCTACAGAAAGGATTCAGCATGACATTTTTAATCATGGCTTTGAACAATTCATGGTCTTGAACATTTCCTAAATTTCTGACAGTTCTCAGCTGAGATTGATAAGCTAAGGATACATTGGTTGGATGTCACATCACATTCAGTGAATTCCTCTACACACACAGACACACACAGACACAGACACACACAGACACAGACACAGACACAGACACACACAAAAGTGGTTTATGGAAAGAGAACACCATATAATCTGTAATTTTTTTCTTTTTCCCCTTACTTTCTACTTATTTTTTACTTTGGAAATTCTGTAACTAGTTAAATTTTCTAAGTGAATGTGATTGAGTTATATTTTAAAAATATAAATTTGAGTCATTTATCCAAAGGCTAGATATGTTGAAGAAGGTACATACCCATTCCCTCAAACCAAACAAAGAAGAAAATGGAAAAGAAAAAACAAAATCAAGAAATTTAAATTAACAGTTTCTGTAATTGAGTACTCAAAAATAAAAGCCTTAAAACATCCCAGATGGTTATTTTCCATTTAGATTATTATTATTTTTAATATAACCAGAATATTAATTACATAACAACACTACAAAAATATTCCTTTATCTTAAGAGAGTCTTACCATAAGTTTATGGTGCTCTTTCTGTCCCTCCCAGTTACAATTATAGCCACAATCAATATGATGACCAAAATATTTGCAGGATGTACTCCCATGGTTATCAATAGCAGAAATAGTGTCTACAGAGGAAAGTTAAATCTCTTTGGAAAAGGAAAAATATCTAGAAGAAATATCCTGAATTTAATTACACAGATTATCTCTCCACAGAGCTGCCCAAAAACTTCTTGTATTCTGTTGTGTATTCTACTCCTTTTATTTTCTTAGATATGGATGCCCCATCCATGGAAGTGTTCAAGGTGAGGCTGAATTGGACATTGAGCAAATTATCTAGTGGAAATTATCCCTGCCTATGACAGGGGCTTTGGAATTAGATGACATTTAAGGTCTCTTCCCAAACCACTCTCAGATCCTATGGTTCTATGATTATGCATACCTGTTATGTGATCTGATCTGAATGTTCTTCTTCCAATAATCTACATCCTCTCAATAGGAAAAGTAGAATTACTGAAGATGCAACAATGCCACATTTTTCCCCATGCCCCACCTCATTAAAAATATTCATATGCCTAGTTTTCTGTCTTGGTTTGAAAGACAGGTGTCTACTAAGGAAGGCAGGAGCCTTCCTTGGAATGGAAAATGTTTCCATTCCCTCCGAATTATTATAATTTTGAAATCAAGGGGCTTTTAGGCAAAGATATGAGGAATAGGAATAACAGTTCTTCACTAATATATATATATGTATAACAAGACAAACAAGCACCAATACCTGTGGCAGTGACACCAAACAGAACCAGGCCCCAGTGACGCCTTCTCAGCCCCAGGCCCTTTCCCCTTCGGTGCAGTTCCG
>VYXC01005841.1:243509-262782 GCA_013397175.1 Platysteira castanea
TCACGGCAGAAGGAAGGCAGCAGAAGGCAGGACCCCGCAGTGACTGTGAGTTCTTCCCACAGTGATTGCAGCCTCTCCATCCCCTCCGAATGCCGGGAGAACAGAGTGCTAGGCACTGTACCCAACTCCTTTTCCCAGTTCAAATCTTGTGGCATCTCCGCCCCGACCTGAGAAAAAACCCCAAGATAAAGGGGACAGCTGGACCCCTCCCCCTGTGGCCAGGTCTTTTGTCTCTCTTAAGCACCCAGCAATTGTCCCTTAGCATGGGGAAAAAATTCTTTAAGAGGAAGAGAAAGGAACACAAAACACAAAACCTCCTAAAACCCCAACATTTATGATTATGCATACCTGTTATGTGATCTGATCTGAATGTTCTTCTTCCAATAATCTACATCCTCTCAATAGGAAAAGTAGAATTACTGAAAATGCAACAATGCGACATTTTTCCCCATGCCCCACCTCATTAAGGATATTCATATGCCTAGTTTTCATGGCTGGGTTAATAAAATTTGTTTAATTATGACTGTTTCCGAACATCATCTGTAAGATTACGGATGTAAGACTGAGAAATGGACCATGCCAGGTCCTTTGCCTCTGATAACATACAATTCAGAATTCCATTTTGTGCAAAACCGACAAATTCTTCTTTCATTTACATCAGTACAATCTTGCAATTCTACTCAAATCAGTGCAATTCACCTTAGTTTAACTAAGAGTATATATTTGTCCTAAGTAGTACTTCATTGCCATATATGATCAGAGGAGGCACATCAAACACCTGTCTTTAAGTTCCTAGTCTATAATACATTTAGCAAAACACTGACATAAGGATGGGAGGAAAAAAAAATAAAATCTAGTCATTTTTAAAGTACCTAGGTGACCTTAACCAAACTCTCAAAACTATGACTCATTTTCCTCCAAAATGAAAGGAGGAGAAATCCACAGCTTTGCAGTTATTTTTGAGACGAGTTTAAGAATTGCTTACTGGACCATAAATAAATTATATGATTTCCTTAAGTTTCTGATAACCATGAATAACCTCACACTCTGAGGTAGCCACCAGGCAGTGAAAGGTGAGCAATACATTCCATTTATACCTTGTCCTTTTCTGGCCTGTTTTACAGCCACAAAATATGTCACCTCAGGCTCTCAACAGGAACTGTGGTTACTCAGCACTGTTGGAAATTAGGCTTATTTCTTAGTGTATGTAAATCTACAGACAAAAATTTTGAATCATGTAATAGAAGGACCCAGCTAATTACAACACTGTAGACTGAAGAGCAATATTTGTTCTTTCATTGGACCCTAAGACAGATGAAGGATGGAAAAAAGTAATAAAAATATTTGTTCCACTTAACTACTCTATGTTTCATCTATTTCTTGGTCTGTTCTATGGTGAATCAGCATCTTTACAATCTTTCTTTATCTGGCAGGTGTCCTGAGGTAGAGAGAGTTTGGTCCTCAGTATCTGCACCAATGGCTGTCCTATTTGCACTGCTGTTCTGGAGTTTTTCCTGACTATCCCTCTCGAACCGAGTCACGTAACACATTTCCAAATTCAGTCATCTTAGTTTGATGGCCTTCTTGAAGGTCCACCATTCTGTCATGGAGAGCAGCTTCACAACCTCAAGCATCCCAAGCTAAATATTTACTGGAACTGCTCCAGATATAAGGGGTTTTTTATTATTTCTTGAATAGTGCACTTAGATACTTTTAGAATTTGCTTTTTACCAACTTGTATTTTTGCCTAGATTCCTTGATAAAAAGAGTGATTCCAAGTTTAGGTAAACTTTGGTTAGAAATAAAAAGAAAACATAAAGCACCAGTATAAAGCAAAAAATTATAACAGTGTGCCTTTCTTTGCACACACCCTTTTAAAAAAAGAGATATAACCAAATAAATCTTAAAGCTTCTTTTTCTATTTCCTGATCATACAAATCTAATCCTCAGATGCCTTATGTCCATGCCAACATTCATACAAACAGGCAAGGTTTGAAATATGCCTTGAAGGTCAAGAATCAAATGGTTTAGGATACCAATGAATGAAGGATCCCAAAGGAAAGGGGAAAAAGAAAAGGACTTATACATTATATCACACATATCCTGCAAAGAGCGCAAAGGATCAAGCTTTCATTGTAATGACAGGAATGTGGCTCAAGCTGACAGCATGAGAAGAGGGGAAGATCTCTCATTGAGTGATTTTGAAATTAAAATCAACATTGCAGTTTTCACATGAAAAGCAAAAGGCAGCTAGAAAGTTCTCAGAACACTGGCAAATAAACTGATCTGAATAATTCTTCAACACCAAGACTGACTGAAACAATTAAAATCGTTTGAGGTTAACCTGCTCTTTTAATTCTTTAGATTTTACTGCAGAAATAAAGCCTTTTTTTTTTTTTCCCTTTGTTGTTCCTTTGTGGTAAATGAAATTTTTAATCAGGTTCCAAATGAACCAATTGATTTCTATGTCCTTTATACACTTACTAGAATTAAACATTGATATATTAATTTCAACACATTTGTATCAAAATTAAGTGTTTCAACAGTCACAATTTTATTTCTTGTATTTTTTTCCTGCCAGAAGTGTTTGTTGAATTCAGTTTACAACTAATTTCAGCTAAGCAAAATTTTGAAGTTTCCATTTATAATTTATTTGCTAAAAAGCTTTTCCTTGTAAAGGAACTAGCAACTAGTTCCTTTTCTTTCTAGTAACTTTCTGCAGTTCAACACCTTTGCTGGGTATTCAGCAACTTCTACATGTGTAAGTATACTTTGCTTAGGTGTAAAAATTATTGAGAGGGAAGTGTAGCCTTTTTTCAAATCCTCTGCAATTCTTGAGTCCCATGGATTTTGTATCAAAGCCTATTCCTGAGGGTTACTGTTACAACCTGCTCTTTGGTCATAGAGAGCAACCATTCCATAGCTGAAGAGCATTCTCCCTTGCTATCATACTCAGGATGGACACAAGTACAAATCCCAAGAGAAAAATCTCTAGATGAAGGAAAGATGGTACGATTCACCTTAACATCTTGTCCAATATCACCCTTCATTCTCTCAGTCATGTTAGGATTTGAAAGCTACACCTTCTGAGTTTCCACATTTTTTGAACATAGGTGCTGGATGTTGTGCCACAGAAGAGACATGAAAGCAGTGTACATGGGTATAACAGAGTCAAATGCAGTGTCAGCACCGAAGATTCCAAGGATAGATACTGACCCTTAAGTGTTCCAAACTTTGATCATTTTTGAAAATGATCAACAGGTCATTCTTTCACATACTTTCAAAATGTAGCATAAATTGGAAGAATGCACTAGACCAGGAGGGGAAGAGTCAACAGACATCAAGGAGCACAGATCAATTTCTCTACCAAACAGGGAAGGCAAGCATACTTTTCAAGTCTTCTGTCCCAAAGGTTCTCTTTACAGATAAATACTTAGATAGCTCAGCACAAAACATATGTGTTCCTGGAATCTAATGATTTCTTGGAACACATGAATGTGAGGGAAAAATTAATTCATGAAAAAAAAGGAACCAGAAAAAAATTTAGCTCTAACTTGGCTTGACCTGCCTGATATGTATGTTTCCATCTCTCTTTCTTTGATAAAGATTACACTAAGCAAACACCACATTCCTGAAAAGATTCACATATTGCCAAATATTTCAGCTTTCTATGTGTGTTCATTTTCATGGGTAAGAGAGACACTGAAGTGACTCAAAATAGAATATTTAAAGGAAAAATCTCAGTCTGAGGGCTTTTATGAATCTCAAACAAAAATTAAATAGACAACAAGGAGAGAATAGATGTAATAGTTCCCCAAAGGAAACAGAAAGACCAACAGATGATAAAGTAAAATCCTTCAATAAAAAAAATGGCTGTACAAGAACTTGGAAGCAAACATAACAGAAATATGCTTTAGGTAGTACATACTTATATAAATAAACTTTATAAGGGATGGCTATTGGGCCTGACCTATTTCTCGCAATGAGAAAACTTTCACTGTGTTCAATGGCATAGAATTAAGCTGTAGGTTTGCAAATGATTCAGTGTTTATTCCAATAACAGTGAAGAACAAAGTGGTGTTTTCAATTTAAATGAGCTCAGGTTCTCTCAGATATTTCCTAGGTGCATGTCTCATGTGGTCAAGCAAGTGCTAATGGCAATGCTAGCATTGCCAAGCACAGCTCGACCCAGGAACTAGAGTAGAAAGATTACCTGCTTGTGTTAGAAACATGAGGGGAAAGTAGTTGGAAGCATCATTGTTTTCCTAGTTGGCATATGTTTTCCTGTAGAGACCATTCCAAAAATGATTGAAGTAATTGGCACCAGAGGGAAAAGAGAAGGGAGGTCAGATTAAGGCCACTGAAGTCAGCAGAAAAAAATCATTTCATTGGTAGAGAGAGTAGAAGTGTGGCCACTTGCAAGCAACGAGAACGGCTACTGTTTCCAGAGAAACATTCAAGACCAGATGAAGTGCCTATTCCTTTGAAAAGGTCACTTGAGACTTGTAGTCTTGGGGTTTGCCTTTTCCTAATTCAAAAGGACTGTTTCAGGGGCAGTATTAGAGCAAAAATATGTAGCAGTGAATAGCAAGTGGGGAATATTAATGAGACCACATTTAACCACCTTAAACACAGCTCTTTCTTATTTGCAAAAGGGAAGAAAAGTAAATGTAGTGTTAGCTATGACTGTGATGTAGGAGATCTGGCACATGACAATAAAGTAGGAGAGGGAAGTGAGTAGATAACGTAGTTTTAAGACCATATGCTCTAAGAAACAGGAATTTGTGGATAAGAAGGTGAAAGACTGCACATTTGTCCAGGTGTCATTGGCACTGGTACATTTTCAGTGTATGTCACCCAAAGTGAATTATGAAAGTTCAGTGAATTTATTTAGCTTTTATTAAGAATAAATGAACTACTCAGGATTTTGAGAAAGATTTAACTTGTGAAATGCCCTCTCTTTTCTGGAAGAGGGCAAGGGATTATTTTTAAACTGATGCATAGTTAGATGTGAGTCACACTTAAGTGAATTGATTTTTTTGCCTATTAAACTAAGTAGTCTATCCACAAGACAGTAGAAAAGCTAAGTACTAAACAATGAAATCATCGGTTGTGCAAACAACTACACAGTTTCCGACTGAATGGTTTTGTGTTGTTAAACATACATAAAGCTGAATTTCAAGTTCCATGAGAAAGGTGTTTCACATCAGAAAATCCTCAAATGATTGGAGATAAAGCTCTGGAAACCAAGGATAAAGTTGAGAGAAAGAGAGAGAAAGAGAAGCCAGAGAAAAATGAAAATGTAAAAATGAAAGAACATCAGGGGTTTGAAAACAATCGCTAAGATTAATGAAAAGTATTTTTCACATTTGTTATGTGTGCACCCATGAATGTCTATGTGTCTGGTTTTTCTGTATGAGTCTGATCTAAAGCTCATGGAAGACATCCTGAAAAATCCCAGAGACTTCAATGAGACAAGGAAAATGACCTTTTGATACCAAACAAGCACTGCCCATAATCATACAATATGTATTTGTTACAGTCTTTCACACCTGGAAGAAAGTGTAATTTGCCAAGCTATAACATTTCAGGTTTCCACAACATTTGTCTTTTTCCTGACTACTGTTCTCTAAAAAGCTGCTTGTTTTGGATGATTTAGTCCTGTCTTTATGCAGAGCCTGCTATAAACTTGCCATGAGGTTGTAGAAAATATTAATTTCAAAAAACCCCAAAATGTAAGAATAAACCCCTGAAAAGTAGGTCCCATGTGATGCCTTAGGTTTTAACTTCTATATTTTTCAAATCCTGTATTGCCTNTAGATATTTATTGCAAAAAAAAAGGCATTTACTTATGTAGACAAGTATATGAGAGAGAGGCAAGGGATACAAACACCATGGACTGCATTTGGGTTTGTGAGAAAGGATCTAGTCAAACTGTACAAATGAGAGACTGGCAAGCACCTCCACAGGCAAATGGATTAGTGATATTTCTAAAAGCAGTTAAATGTGATCCTAGACACAAGTGTTCACCAGAGCCAAGTAACTCCAGTTAACTTTTTTGCAGATTTCCAGGCCACCAGTGTCTGAGTAAAATTTTAATTATATGACAAAAATAAAATAGAAAACGTAGAAAAAGAAAGAACACCGGAAAACTTTACATTAAGGTCTCATCATTTTTTATTCAGTTGTCTACATTTTACGTAGGTGTTCATGGTACATACATCTGACATGAGCAGCATGAAAAAGTCAGAAAAAATTAAAGAAATATTCCATTTAAACTTATGCAGCTGTGAAATGTACAGTCTAATCTTGAAATCCTTTTCTCCACTGTTTCCCTCCTTTGTCTCATAAAGAGATGGGAAAACTGGGAAAAATTTCGACAAAGTCTCAGGCTGCATGGAATTATTTTAAATTCATGCACAAACCGAGACTTTCTCAATCATTTTTATTTCTCTTTTTAAATTTTTTACCGTTCATTTAAAAATGCATATCCTCAACCTTGCTTTCATAATCATTTTATTTGTCATAATGGTTCATGTCTAATTTCCTAAAAAGGTTTGAGTAGTTCTCTGTGATTTTAAAATATGCATTTTCATCCACAGAGATTTATGCTTCAAAAACCTAAGTAAGCAATGACCTTGGTAAGTGGAACACTGCTTGGGAACCTCAGTTTTTTTCTTAGAGCTCAGTTAAGAGTGCTTGGAGTAAACTAGAATTATTGACTCAATTTGTCTGTCTCTACAGTCAATCCAGAGACAAATCCAATTAGTGATAATTAGTGATGCTTTCATGACATGGGAAGATGGGTGTAATGTGACAAAATCAAAGAAAATGCATGTGTAGAGATTATTTATATTTCTTGGTGCAAGTTGTTTCACTGGCTGGCGCAATTCAAATGCAGGTGCTTGAGACAAATTCTGATTCTAAAAATTCTACATTCCATATCTCAAGACAGATTTCAGTGAGTAATTGAAGTGAAAAGAGTTGTCTGTGACAATTAGGGTTTTTCAGTATTCTCAAAATGGAAGATGGGGAAAAAAGCAGAAAACTAGCATTTCTGTTCGGACACATAAAGGTTTCTGAGGCTCTTCTGCTCCCTTCACTCAAGAGGAGGAAAACTCTTACGGCTGTTTTGCTGTCAGTCACAAATACATAACACCTTGGTTCATGTATAGGAAAAGCCATTCCTAGTTTTAAAGGCAAAAACCTGTGACCCAGCTCTAGGCCACTGAGATTTTGCCTTGAGCAAACTCCAAATAAATGTGTCCAAGACAGTAGTGACTCAGAGAAATGTTTCTAGGAGTGACATATAACCTGTTAGTCTAGGATAATTTTGCTCTAAAAATCTACGAAGCTAAGATTAGGCAGGTCAAAGGTATGTATATTCAAGGAGGTGAACAGTTTCCAGTAAATCTGCAGAAATTCTGTAGGGAATTGTATATACATATTTAGTGATCTCAAAAGGTGCACTCTTAGGAAAAAGAAAATACTTTTGTATTCCTGAGCTTATAACTCAATCTGTTGCAGATATCCTTAGAAATCCCATCGCAGCCACTAGCAGATTGGATCACTGTAGATGAAATTCATAGTAGGTATAAAAAAATTTTTTGGGGAAATCTAAACCCACATTTTTTTCTTTAATACATATTTTATAATTTAGTTTCAAAAAGCATGATATAAGTAATTATGAGTGAAGTAAGCTAACACCGTTATATGAGAATCTTACTATTAATGTAGCTCCTTTACAATAGGTCAATGTCTTTGTGAGGCTTTCTTATTACTGTAGAACTGTCACAAGAATTCAACTCCTATTTAGGCATCCAGATGAAGCAATTCTCAAGAGCATGTGTTCAAAAGATCCGTTCTTCTCAGTGGGACATGCTGAGAGATTAATATTGCAGAATATCTCTCTGGTTCATTTATATGTTTAAATGGAAATTAACTTTTTGGACAATCCGTCTTCTCACATTGGTATCAAACCAGGAGTTGCTGAGTTGCTGATTGCTTTTGACAATATGTCTTTTAAACTTTAATAGCAAAGACCATTCAGTGTTGCACAAAAATAATAAGTGTAAAGTTTTTAACATCAGTTAGACAAGAACTAGGTATTCAAATCATATTTACATATTTAAAATCCATAAAAAGCATGCTTATCATGACCTTATCCAACCTGAGATGTCTGATTCATTCTGATAAAAAATATTCCTATCAAATATTGAAATAAGAACAGTATTAGTTTTTTTCTCCCTAAAATCAACACAGACAAGTCTTTTCTTTAACTGGATATTGGGTGCTAACACAATTGAAAAAAATACAGAAGAACTGAATTCTCTTAGATAGAATATATATTTCAGAAGAATACAGTGATTTCTTTCCACCTCACAAATATGGATTACAGGGTTGGAAGTGTTTTTTCATCTGTTAAATTTTACTAATTTCAAGAAAATTCTGGATTTCCAGACCAGGTATATTGTGAAGACTGGGAATCTTTCTCAAAATCAGAATTCCATTCCAAAACAATCAATTTTAATAATAGTAACATATCCCCAAAAGACCAAGCTCAGTTATGCTCTACTTAGTTCAGGAGAAGCACCTGAACCCTTACTTCCCAATTCCTAGTAGAGGTTTCTAATTGACTATCTGCAAAAAGTGTCACTAAATGACTTACTCTCTTAATTCTCTTTTTTTTTCTCTCCCTGCTTCAGCCTTAAAGAATTTAGAAAGAAAAGCTTCACAAATTCTTTAGTCAAATCAAGTCTGTGGCTGTGCTTCCCAGAATACAATCAACAGGAGACAGCGGTGTTTGTAGAGCACAACAGCTTTTTGTTAACTCTGAGATCAGTGATAGCAGATGAGATTTTTTTTTTTCAGTACTTTCTGCCTTTTTGCATTTTTGAATGGAAAGTGTTCTTATGTGCTCAAAGACCACAACACTATACAGCATTTTGCGACACTGCTGAGGGCCACTTGGAAAAGTGAAAAAATGCAGAATATAGATGTTTCTCTCTTTAGATGGTTATCTCAGAGACAGTACAACTTGTTCTTTCTATGCTCCGTATCTCCCCATATTAAAAGAAGGTGTACCATTAGCTTATCAGCAACCATAGAACCTGAGGCTATTAAACTGTTCTATTTCTGTAGGGCTCCTTGAATATACCATCTCAATCTATAGTACTATCAATATTTTAAAATGCCATCAAAAACACTTAAAAGTTTACTTTGTCAATAGCACATGAATAAATGTTTTCTCTCTGGCTTAATGATTAAAAGCTTTCTGGATTTGTACTTAGATTTTTAATACCATTAATATTTTACGAATAATTGATTTTAATGGACATTATGTTTCAAACTGCTGCTTCTAGTCCTGAATGAGGTTGGCCTCTTCTATCAGACATTCACAAGTCAATAAGGTCATAATAACCAATTGACAGCAAAAAGCATAAGCATCTACAAGGAGAGGTAAACAAGAGAGTGAATGGCTTCTACTTCTGAGTTCCAGGAATCTTCTATTGCATGTTGGATACAATGTTCCTGAGAGTTAGTCTTCCTAGCCGCAATTTACTGAGGATGTAAAAAACAGCTTTAAAACTGGTTAATATAATTTTTTCTTTTTTTGTTTTGTCACAACATGCACCAAAATCTCAAATAAGGAAATTAACTCTATTGTGTAAATACATGCCAGAGTTTCAAAGTTGTTTTGGTAAGAAAGGGCCAAATAAGATCCAAGTGAGACTTTATTAAGCAATAAGGTAAGTTAGAAACATAATTCCCAATGAAACTGTGCATTTAGTGAGCTGGGCAATTATTAATTCAGACATCTAAAATCCAAGCACACAGTGCAAGTATGGTGACTAATCAAGAAAGTGTTGAGTCACCACCCTTGGAGGTACTTAAAAATGTGAGGATGTGGTGCTTAGGGACATATTTTAGTGGTAGACTTGACAGTGCTGGATTATGATTGGACATAGATTATCTAAAGGTCCTTTCCAACCTACAAGATTTTATGATACTACAATCTCTCAGGCAATCACTTTTAAAATTGACTACCATATGGTGTTACAAGATGAAGATATTCTCCTAGTAAATAGAGAATTAGGTTTGACTCCACTCTGGATTTTAGGTAATAGAGCCAGATTTCCCTACTGTATAGAGTATCCTAACCCATAGGTCATTAGCAGAAATGACTACTTTCTTTGCCTCTTCATTGCAATGGAAACTTTTGGTCAGTACAGCTTTTTTTGTCCTGAGCACACTGCTATCCACACACCTCAGGCACAGTCAGCATGACAGCTATGTCACATTCCTTCTGAATGACGTTGGAAACTAGGAAGAAATCAGGCACGAAGCTGCCCATGCTCTTCTGTAGAGTCTCGTAATTAGGCCTCTAAGTAAGTCTCAGATCAAAGGGAGTAAATTTTATAAATTCAGTCATCTCTGGTATGATAAAGCCCATCAAGCACAAGTTTTCTGAACTTATTTCTTAGTCTAAGCCATTTAACTTCCTCTTAAATACTACTTTAGAGGCCCAAGTGGCATTTACACTCTCAAGTATATGCTCACCCATACTGCCCAATTTCAGCAGCAGTTCATGTATATAATAAATGAAGTTATAGAGCTATGAAATACAGAAAGTCAATTAGGGAACTTACATGGATGGAATAACAGGCTGCCAAAGTATGAAGAAAGAGACAGAGATGAAATCAGGTTCACTTCAATCTTCAAACTTTGACACTTATAATGTCCTTTGTCACCTTTTTTTTCCAGCTTAAGTATAGATGTTCTGCTTTCAAAATGTCAAGAAATGTCCTAAACTTTATCATATGCTTTTGCCTTTTTATCTGATGCAAATTAATATTTATGAAATATCCAGGCTTGAGATTTGTCTTACATGATGACTTTGTATGCAAATGCTCTACCTGTATATGCCATTATAAAGGATTGGGATTGAGACAAGAAAAGACATTCACATGCTGTCCAATTTAAGAAGTCCCTTGGTAACCATCTGGGACAAATTTGATTTTCATTTCATATTTAAAATGATAAGAACAGTAATAAAAATTACGAGAATGGTAATACACTAAGGATAACATAGCAAATGAATATTTCTAGGTATTTATGATAATCTTGTCATTCCTTCCTGCAGAGAAGAGGTCTCTCTCTATATATATTCCCTAGACAGTATAAGATTCAAATTTTCAAAAAGAGAACTGTATACAATTACCAAAGTTTCAAAATCAAATACCAGTAAAGCTGTGTGTGTTTATTATGAAGCCTTCAAAGCCTTCAAATTCTGCAAAACATGGGTCTTCTGAAAAAGTGCTTAAAGGTGGCACCTTGAAAGTAATGCAGCATGGAAAAAGTTCACATCATGTTTTCTTCTATGTAACTATGAAGGCAAAAGGACATTTTTTCAGACTCAATTAACCCCCCCACATTTTTTCAGAACATTTTCCTCTCAACTTTTCAAAACTTGCTAGAAACCAGATAGATACAAGAAAAACCAAAGTTACCAGATGAAAAGGGAAGATTAAAAATATTATTTAAGTAAATATAGCTAACTGTATGACTAGCTAATGCTGCCACATGAATTTATCCCTTGTGTTATGGAAGAAATATTGTCTTTCTGATTCTCTAAGTATTTCACAGGTATCCAATCAAAAAAGATGTGAACAATTTTGACACTGATGAATGGTTGAGGGGCTGTGATAAAATGCATATAGGTGTAGCCTTATATTGTATATTTAAAAAAAAATCACACAGACCTTCCTATTTCAGAAAATTTTGGAAGATTTTTCTGTATTTCACTAAGTTCAAATATACCCTACCGGGAAAGACATAATGCCACCTATACTTAGTCTAGATTTCTGTGCATACTGATGTTAGGTGCAGCTGGATACCTTCAAATGGAATGGACTATGACAGACTCCTCGTTGCTCTTCCCTAGCTTAGCACTTAAGTTACAAGAAACAATTATCTTGGAAAACTCTTCTTCTATTTGAATTTTGTCACAATTTTCCAAATGATGAAAAACTTATTCTAAAGGCACTAACACCTAAAGGTTATCTGACAAGTACATAAGTACTTGCATAACTACTTACGTAAGTACACAAGTCTCTTTTCCTCATAAAAATAAGCTAAACAGATAAATATATACTTGTAAGTATAGACATAAAAACATGTTGGTCAGTTTACAAACCACAGTGTGAATTATGTATGAGGTAGGAAACTAGAAAGACAATGCAGTCTGAAGTCTGTATTGGTATTAAAGGGCTCTATTTAGTTCTGCCAATATCAATGGACTTTTGGCCATTCCCACCAGAAAATCCAACTGACTGACAGCTAACGGAAAGTCTTCTTTCTCCGAAGTGGTAGGGACTAGTGCATTTAGGGAAGCTTTATTTCCCATGCCGCATGTACTATGAGATAAACAGCTCTGATATGTTAGTGGCAGTACACATTCTTCTCTGCTAGAGGTTTGCTTTCCTCTAACTGTATCATATTATTTCCTTTTATCCCCCAGTAGTGATGGCTAAAAGCTGAAATTCTAGCAATAATTGTGGCTGGAAAAAGTAGTGAACAATAGTCAAAGGCTATTTTTACAATACCTGGAGATTCAAAATAGTCAAAGATAAGGAATTATTTTTTTCTGCTTTGCAGTTATCAAATAATTAGTTTATGGAAAAAATTTAAAGTGATGGAATCTTTTTATGTAGCTGTTAGGTAGAAAGACCGGTGCCATCCCTGAAACAGGAAGGAAGGCTCTGCTGAAGAGAAGTGTAGCAGTGCAGAACAGATTCAAAAAGCAAATGTGAAATTAATGAAACTGACCTGAGATTTACAAATGGACATCTTAACTTTCAGATCACAATTAAAAACAAAACAATGAATATATGTTTTGAGTGAGTTCCAGCATTCTCTTTTCTATAAGCAATTATTTTAAAAGTGCAATATTAATGAACCTAGAGCATTACAGCACTCCCAGACTGTACCTGTATTGCAGGTTTTATAAAAAATTTATGCCATTAACATTTCCCCTTTGCTGAAGCACTCAGGATTTCGGTACTAAAGGTTTTGATCCTGCTGTAAGATGTATGCATAGAGCTGCTAAACTTGGCCTTCAAAATCTGTGTAAGGCCTTTAGTGAAAATTAATTCATAGAATCATAGAATAGTTTATATTGGAAAAGACCTTGAAGGCCATCAAGTCCAGCCATTAACCCCACACTGCCAAGTCCACCACTAAACCTAAGCGTCCCTAAGTGCCACATCTACACTTTTAAATACCTTCAGGACTGGTGACTCAATCACTTCCCTGGGCAGCTTGTTCCAAGGCTTGAAAACTCTTATGGTGAAAGAATTTTTCCTAACATTCAATCAAAAACTGCAGTGGGGAGGCTGTTTCCTCTTGTCCTGTTCCTTGCTGTTTGGGAGAAGAGGCTGAACTCCCCCTGGCTATGATCTCCTCTCAGGTAGTTGTGGAGACCAGTAATGTTCCCTCTGAACCTCCTTTTCTCCAGGCTAAACAACCCCAGCTCTCTCAGCTGCTTCTCATCAGACTCATGCTCCAGAACCTTCACCACCTCCATTGTCCTTCTCTGGACACACTACAGCACCTCAACATCTTTCTTGACATAAGGGGCCCAAAAATGAACATAAGATTTTGTCTATGGCCTCACCAGTGCTGACTACAGGGAGACAATCACTTCTCTAGACCTGCTGGCCCCATTATTTTCCAATACAAGCCAAGAATGCCATTGGTCTTCTTGGGCACCTGGGCATGCTGGTTCACATTTAACCACTGTCAACCAGAATCCCCAGGTACTTTTCCTCTTGGCAGCTTTCCAGCCACTTTACACCCAGCCTGTAGTGTCACATGGGGCTGTTGTGACCCAACTACAGGACCTGGTATTTGGCCTTGTTAAACCTCCTACAACTGGCCTCGACCCATTGATGCAGCATGTCTGGATCCCTTCCTACCCTCCGGGAGATCAACACTCCCACCCAAACTGGCCTCACCTGCAAACTGACTGAGGGTGCACTTGACGCCCTTGTCCAAATTGTCCATAAAATATCAGATAGGACTGGCCTCAATACTGAGTCCTGGGAAGCCCATTACTCATTGGCCTCCAGCTGGATGTAACTCCATTCACCATGACTCTCTGGACCTGGACATCCAGACAGCGCATGTGTCCAAGTCATAAGCAACCAGTTTCTCCAGAAGAATGCTATGGGAAATTGTGTCAATAGCTTTCCTAAAGCATCCTCCTTTCTCTCCACTAGGTGGGCCACCTTGCAGGCCAGGCAAGTCAGGCAGGACTTGTCTTTCACAAACCTGTGCCGGCTGAGCCTGATCCCCCGGTTGTCTTGTATGTGCCATGTAATGGCATTCAAGATGCTTTGTATCATCCCCAACACCAGGGTTGGGCTGATAGACCTGTAGTTCCCTAGATCCTCCTTTCAGCCCTTCTTGTAAATGGGTTTTATATTTGCCAGCTTCCAGTCAACTGGAACACCCCTGTTTAGACAAGAAATGATTGGAATAGGCTTGGGGAGCACTTCCACCAGTTCTCTCAGCACCCTTGGGTGGATCTGATCCAGCCCCATAGACTTGTGTGCGTCTAAATGGTGAAGCAGGTCACTGAACCATTCTCTCCTAGATTATGGGGACTTTATTCCTCATCCCTGTGTTACAACTCGGGGAGGTGGTACCTAAAGAACAACTGGTCTTACTTTTAAAGACTGAGGTAAGGAAGACATTAAATACCTCAGCCTTTTCCCCATCCTTTGTCACTATGTTTCCCTTCACATCCAATCAAGAGTGGAGATTCTCCTTAGCACACCGTTTGTTGCTCATGTATTTATGGGAACATTTTTATTGTCTTTTACAGCAGTAGTCAGATTAAGTTCTATCTGGACTTTGGTCCTTCTAATTTTCTCCCTGCATAACTTCATGACATCCTAGTAGTCCTCCTGAGTTTCCTGCCCCTTCTTTCATAAAGGCATAAACTTATCAAGGGCATAATCTCCCTTTTTTCCTGAGGTCCAGCCAAAGCTTCCTGTTTAGCTAGGCCAATCTTCCTCCCTCGTTTCATCTTTTGGTGTGAGGGAACAGCCTGCTCCTGCATCTTTAAATTTCCTTCTTGAACAACGTTGATTCTTCCTGGACTCCTTTGCACTTCAGGACTGCCCCCAAAGGGACTCTGCCAACCAGTCTGTTAAACAGCCCTGCCCCAGGGAAGGAAAGGTGCAATTCCAGTAGTCTGTCTCTCTCCCCTCCACTCTCCATGATACTATTCAACCTCCTAGAGCCTAAGGGCTTCTTTTATGTGTGTGGGGGGCTTGGCCACCATTGTCCCTGGCCCTGCCCAGGTCGCATCAGCTGCTGTCGTGTGTCATGCTGTCCTGGCAGCTCCCTCAGCTCTCCTGAGGTTCTCCCAGTTTGGGAAACCACCCAGTGCACCCTGCTAGAGCACTCTGCTGTTGATCATCCTGGCACAAGGGCCACACTCCTCAACAACTGATTATTCCTGCCAGAATTAATTTGGTGTTCAAAAATTTCAATTATGTAAGTCTTAGTCTTGTTCTTGATATCATTCACTCACCTGGGAGATGAGAGATATTTTTGTAACACTATCCTTTCTTTCTTCTCCTGTAGAGGTTCAGATAAAACCTTAGAAATAGTTTCTGATACCATCAAAAATTTAAAAAAGAAAAAAAAAAAAAAACCAACTCAACATCCATACATATAACTGATAACTTTAAATGTATATAAAAAGTAGCCACTATTCCAGAGCTTATTACTTAGACAGAGTTAATTAAAACTAAACTCGAGCTGATCAATATGACTCTGATTTGTCACAGCAGTACTGGGTTGGTAGAGAAACCAATGATGCTGATAGTTTTACTTAGGAGACTGTCTCTGATTCCTAATGTGCAAGTTGTAAGCAACTTCTGATCAAAATTTATTTTATAAAATTGCCTTACCTCAAAGCTATTAGCAATATTCCCTACCATAAAGTGCAGGAGGATCTTATGAAATGTCTTGTTTCTTCAGTGTTGGTTGGAGTCTGTTGATGAGGAGTCACTCACAGATGTTAGAGCCCCGACTCTACCCAGCATTGTTAGGGATACTTCTCCCAAAACCTACTTTTAGGCTCCTGGTTCATCATGTTCCTAATATCTTCATAGAATACGAATACCTCATCAGTACTTGCCACTTGATCTGCAAGAAATTAATTTGTTTACACCCTTCCTTGCTGCCTCTCAGGTTTGTATCAAGTCAACCTCTCTTTCCTGAGCCCTGCTTGCTTAAATCTAGATAAAGTTAACAGAAAAAGAAATGGCAAAGGTCAGGTTACAAATCTATAAATGTAATGATCTGCTAAGCTGTTACTACGCCTAGACAACTGGAGAAAGGTCTTACATGTAGCAGGCTGCTCTCCTCATCTCCACAGGCCATGGGAAATTCTGCCAATTCTGTCATCTCCCAAGGGGAAACCTTTGTAATAAGAAATCTGTAAGGGATCTTGCAGGAAAAATGCACTGATAGGGCTTGCTTTTCAGACAACCCTTTTCAAAAAATGAAGTCACATCAAATAAGACATGCCTCTGCAGCTCCATCAGTCAAAATCATACTTCTGATGCTACACTGAGAACTACAGTCTATATTCTTGCTGCCAGTAATATTTTAAAATGTGATGAAGAAGTGATCACAGTCGCTGTTTTGCAGATAAGAATAGATGAGAGGGAGCTTGCTCCTCTATTATTCTTCTTATCTGATCCAAGAATTGTGTTGGCATATTTGAAAGGATAGAAAAGATTTCCCTGAACAGAAGGTAATTAATTTTTCCAACAGGCAAACAATTTTTTCTGTTATTCTCTATGTATTTTGGGGTTTAATATTTTTTTTTTAAATATTTTTTTTCATTTGTTTGCAAAGTTCCCTCTTGTTTGCTTTTAAAGTTTTCAGCTTTAAGAGTTTCCCAACTTTCTCTCCAGAGGAAAGATAGGCATTATAATTTTTTTATTCCTGCAAGTTTGCACAAAACTTCTCTGCTCTAGGAATAATTGGGGTCTGTGTTCAGCTCAGCTGACAACGTAAGGGCTACATCAGTTTTATAGGCAGAAAAATGCTAGTCCAATTAATCCTGTAAAAACAAATGTGTAAACTGCGCAATGAGCCACTAGGGGATTGTGCAGAAAAAGGTAAATGCCACAGGAACTTCACTAGCATGAAGATCGTTGCCAAAGGACTCTATGCTCTGTTAGACTTGACAGCAGCTGAACAGGATCTTGTGAATGAATGTGACTGAGTGTCAGAATAAGGCAGCTAAAGAGCCTGCGTCCCACTGTAAACTGGGACCAAACTCTTTGCTTGCTGTTTGAGTACAGGTTTTGAGCTTCCTGGTAAAAGTTTCCATTATTGGGTCCTCTTCCTTTCAGATCTGAAAGAGCCAAAACCAAATGCTGACAGAGCTTACACCGTGGAATGTTGAGGAGAAGAGGGAGGGAAGGGTTCCTTCTAGAACCATATGTGGTGATTGGCCTTTCTGCTGTTAATTACATGAAAGAGAAAGTCTTCTCAGTTCTGCTTTAGTATCAATATCATCTATGTTTGCCCATTCTAGAAAAGAAGAGTGATGCTACCAGAGAAATATGCTTTTTTTCAGGAGAGACTTTTCAGGGAATAACTTCATCTATTGTTGCATTATGAGGCCCCATCATTCTTCAGCTTGTGCTTTCAAAGCAGACAGCAGTTTATTAATGAACAGTCACAAATGCACTGGGGTGAGCTCCTCCATGTCAGGAAAGCATAGCTGGTCACATGCTGAGAGGATCATTCAAATGTGTTTTAACTTTCTGTAACTCAGATCTACTCAGTCAAAGAAAATCCATGCTTGAAGTTTCATACTATTTTAACAGTATAAAATATTTATCTCTCTATTTAGTATAAGGCTTTTAGCTTTTAAAAAAAGTCTAAATTGAATTCATCTGATTCCTTGTGTGCCTGTGCATGTGAGTCATATTGAGTAAGAGCCCAAATAATTTTAACTTGGGGTTTCATTTTTAATGCACTCATTCGAGAAGAAAAAAAAAGTGTCTTTACACCACATATTGATGATAGTACTGGAAAAACAGATTTTGTGGAAAAATAGTTCTTAAATGTTCATGAAGTTTTATCATTTCCATTTCTGAAAAAAAATTAAAGACCAAATTCAACTTGCTACCTGAACAGTCATTCTTGTGCTTGTCCATGATGGGCCAGGATTTTTACCTATATTTCTGCGGCTATGGCTATACAGCTAAGTGAAATATTGCCCTGTTCAGGCAGCAGGGCTTGATTGCATACAACTAATTACTAGAAAGATGCCCAGTGCCTGGACCACTCACTTGTCCCCACAGCAGTACTTACAAACCACTTCTCAGTTGGTCAGAGACAGGCACCACTCCCAATGGGACAGCCCTGCATGCAGCTATCATGTTCAGAATCTGAGAGTTTAAAAGTGCTGAAGAGGCTGGAAAAGCCTTCTTTGGCCTGGCTAGGCACCACTGCATTACTATGTGTAGGGGCTGAGATTCCAGGTGTCCATTGTGGCAATTCCTTCCTTTCTTTTTGCCTCTTGAGAATTTCTTTTATGTCAAACACTAAAAAGATGCTATCATTCAACACTGAAAGAGAGAGAAGACAACCCCCAACATGTTACTGGACAAGAAGGGAAATATACAATATGCAATCCTGAGCCATATAAGAAGTGCAAAGAGATTGACTTCTGATCCAGGGCTACAATACTTATTATGGAAGGGGTTCTTTGGACCCTTATTTACATACCTCAGGGGGTAATATGTTAAAGAAAATAACATCACCTCTTGTTGTGTATCTCAAAAATCTACAGGTTTCAAGACATATTTTCCTCATAGATTCCCTGGTGAAATATATAGCTGAAATTACACCTTTAAGAGTACATTAATGTCTAAATTTTTAATAAAATAACACTTCTAAATTTACCGACAGTGGTCTCAAATGGCAGTAAGGCATCATGCTTAGGCAACACAACAGAGTTTCAATTAAAAGATTCCATTCACCTAAATCTATTTCTTTGTAAATTGTGGTTACAGAGTCACTTTAATTTCAGACAGTGTTTTTCTGCAACTTTAAAATGAGCAGTTTTGGCTCCCAGAAATGCTTGTACTGGTGCTAAGTTTTTGCAATCACTTTGGAAGCCAAATCAGGGAATACAACTGTTTGAAACCCAACTTTTTCCAAAAAAAAAAAA
>VYXC01005841.1:262867-276099 GCA_013397175.1 Platysteira castanea
AAAAAAAAAAAAAAATTGAAATAAGGAGACACAGTAGAGCAAGGTGTGTCCACACTTTTGACAACAACCTAAATTTATGTTCATTTAAAACAACTGCATAATCAAGTCTTCTTATAAAGCAGTCATCAAGATTCCCTCTGCAATCAAGGGTAAATAGAAGGCAGTTCCAGAGGGTGATTCACCCCCTTTATTTTAGGAGAATGAATCACCCTCTGGAGTTGCCTGTCTTTCTCCACTGATTATGGATGGTCAAAACCTGATTCAGACTTCTTACTTTTTGAACTAGAGTGAGCATATCCTGTCCTTGGGAGCCATGAAAATGGATGGCAGGGGAGATTTAAAGGATGGATTAAAAAAAAAGGCTTATGAGTATCTTATTTACTGTTTGTTACCAATATTTGCAGAAGTAAATGTTTAAATTGAAAAGAGATTTTTTTTTAATGATACGAATTTATTTGGAACTGAATTGAAAAAAATGAGTGTAAAATGGTTCTCCCAAAGGCATGGTGTAGTTTAGCTTATTGTGTAAATTATATACTGAAGAATATAAAAATTTTGCTAAGTTTTATACCTAAGGATTGGGAATGGACCAGAAAAGAAAGACAAATATCTGTTATAGCAAATGAGAAAACAGTCTCTAAACCAGAAAAAATTAGTTAAATTTCAGACTAAATAGGATTGAGGTTATATGGCTTGCATAATTTGCCCAGGATTTAATGTATTGTTATGTCAGAAAATGCTAATCACTACTATCAATCATAAGGTCAATCACAGACCTCATTAGAAATGACAAACATGGGATTCACAATTCATTTAAGCAAGGTGGAGAAGAAATTAAAAGTGTTTTCTTCGAGAGCAGTTGAGGTAGTGCAGCCTAATACTTCCTAAGACTCTTAACCTATGCCAGGTTGTACAGGCAAGGATGGTGGTAAGCACAATTCTGCTTGTGTATCTTTTGCTTGGAGGGCAGGACAGCTGTCAGCTTTATTGCCTTGGACCTGGTCTTCACTGCGACTCAAAGCTACATCTGTACCTGTAAATAAAACTGGTTAGTCACTGCTGTTTGACACAGGTGATATCCATTCAGTAAGCTCTCTAATCAGTATCCAAACTACCAGCTAGGAATGGTGCTTGTTCCCTACCATTCCACAGCTAAGCACAAGGTGCAATCTGCCTGAAATGCAATTTAGCCCAAGCTAGAACTACACCAGAGACTGTGCTAACTCTGCAACATTACATACAACAGCTCATGCCCATACCCTGAGCCCTCAGAATACCACTAAGTTAGCAACTCATTTACTAATACAAGCTTAGGAATCACGTACCTTCCAGTATGAACATCTTCTGTTGACTGCCCCATTTATGTTCACTGTGCGTCTCGATCACATCTTTCCTGGATTGTCATCCCCACAAGTTGCAGCATGGAAACCAGTCACTCTTTTCTGCATAACTCCATTTAGTTTGTAGTTGGCTACCACAGGCCGTTGTTCATTCTTAGTACATGAGACTTCCACACATGTGAGTGTTAGATCTGTCTGAGACAGAAAAGCAATCAGAAAACCAAGACACAATTAGAAGGAGGCAAAAGCAACCTTGTGATATTCAGGGACAGTGAACACTTGGGAGCATGGGCTAAGATGGAAGGAAGAGGTGACTGTGCCGTGGGCAAAGAAATGCATTGTACTTTGCCGCCAAAGTTTGGAGAGAAAGAGCAATAATATGTCTTCCAGAATGGAAATGACCCCCACAAACTATGTAACTCTTGTCACCCTTTTTCCCTGCTAACTGGAACAAACCAGGAAGGGCCCAAGTATTTCCCAGTTGCTGGTGTAACTCCATGTACCTAAGTGTTTGAGAGCAGTTTTGACCAACAGCTAGTCACAGCTTTCTGAACTGTATTTATATATGGGTTTTTTGTTTGTTTTTTTTTTTTTGAGATTGAAATACATTAGGGCCTAGCTTGTTAGTATGGCATAAACTCCCCACAATTGTTATGGCTGCCGCCTTGAAACTGGAGGCTAGTTGAGAACAGTAAGACTGTAAATGTTCACTCAGAGAGGGTTCAAACGACCAAAACTATTCACAAATAGGTGTAATTTTTGTGAAATTGCTTTATTTGTCCATGAAATACAAACAGGGACATAAAGCAGCTTGAAACATAGCTTTTCCTCTTCTAGAAACAAGTGCATTATAGTACACTATTTTTCCATATTCAAAAAGCATTTGAAGAGTATTTAAAGAAAAAACTGATTCAGGTACCCGCACAGTTTTGCAGTTTTATAGAAAGTTGCAAACTATGATAATTATAACATACATAAAAGACAAAACAGCTCACTTAGTAATTTTCACAGAGAACTACTGGACCCTATACTTCACCATCAGTAAAAGAAGTTTTTAATAATTGTCCGTTAGTACTTTCCCAAGGGATTCTCTTTTCTCCCCCTAGATTTAAAAAGTACATTAATCTTCTTAATATGTGATTTTTATTCAAATAATTGAAATCTTTCTTATTGAGCAGGTAGTGGTAACTAATGGTCAACACTCCCATTTTTCTTGCAAACAAACCCAAGAAAGACAAAATAGTGAGTGACATTTTTCTTAATTACTGGTATACTAGGGTAGGGTTTAATGCTAAATGACACTTATGGAATAAATGTGTAATCTGAATATCCTGATGGAAATGACTTCAGAAAGCAGACAGGCTGAAAGCAAAGTTTAGGGAAGTGATAGTGCCTAGGGACTACCTTGGGCTTTTGAAACATGCTCCACAAGCACTAAAATGCAGTTTCTAAAGGGACTGTAGGTTTCAGTTTACTTGCATTACTCTAAAATTTTATCTAGTATATGATGTTAACTGCGATAAACCCAGATAAGATACTTCAAAGAACACTCCACACTCATCTTTTTAAATAGGCTCAACAATCCAACTGCATACTATGATCCATTATGGCAGTACAAGTCACACAACTATCCTCCAGACACCATGTCATGCAGGTTACATCATGCAGCCCAGTACACAGCACAAAGTCCCAAGCCTCTGGTCCAGCTAAAAGAAACTCTGCAGTCATAAAGCAGAGGTTTAAAGAAGTTCCTTGAATGCATACTTTTAAAGATGCATTGAGCAGAACTTCTTTTCAGAATGCACCTCATATAGCATGCCATTGTATGAATCTTTGTATTACCTCCCAGGACCAACTGTGACAAGTCTCAAAACATATCTGTATCATGAAAGATGTCATTTTATTTCCATTAAGTTGAATTAATCCACCTGCTCTTTCCTGCTGAGATTTATAGAAGGTAGTATATGGGAAAAACTCCAGCTACTTTAGACCTGCAGAGTGGAATAGAATGGATTTTGCTGTTACAGAAAGACTGCAAAACAGAAAGTACCCTGAAATGTATTATAGTGTAAAAGAGCTGGACTCTTTCCTAGAATGCAAAATCTATTTTGGATTTCCTATACTCAGTATCTTGGATGTCTATCCTACTTAACATTAGTTTGCAGAACTTGGTTTGGACAGGGATTTACATTTCAAGCAATATGAAGTCTTAAGAGCAAAAAAAGTAGTTTTAAGAGCTGTGTTTCCATCTCTCTTCTTTATACCAGTAGCACTGCAGATGAGAAACAGAAACATGGTATGAAAAGCTGCTACAGTGGTTACACAGTAAATGGGAACCTTAAAATTTCCTCTCTAAAAACAAACAAAAAAAAGATAAAGAAAAACAACTTAGCCAGAAAAATGCATTTCTATTCTGAACGTTTTTCAAACTGTAAAAGTTCATACTATGTGTTTCTCCCAGATGAATGTTGGAACTAATTGCATCATAAATCCCTTACAGATTATTCCACACGACTTAGAGTGTGGTTTAAATGAAATTGTTATTAATGCAAATATTATTTTCTCTGCTACTCTGTTTACACCACCTGTATCTATATACTGCCTTTTAAGTGTACATGATGGCTGTCAATCATCTGCAGGTCAATTTCAAAAATATTAGTAAATTTGTATGTATTCTGTATTCTACAAAGTTGTGACTTCCTGGATCATTTTACTTACAGTGTCTAAATGTGTCATTCTATGTATTGTGTTAGTATGCTCAGTATCCTTCTTTTGTCCCTTCATTTTTATTTTCCTATGACTTACTTTATTTGACCTCAGCTTATGGGATACCTTTGTCTGTTGATTTCACTTTATCTTTCATGCCTAATTTTCCTGTCCTTATGGGCAGCTGCTAGGCTGGCCTTATACCTTGAAGGACAATTTTTTTTTGCATACTTTTCATAACCTGTTAATTTAATTTAATTTTCAATAGTGTATTGGATTTATATGGCAAGGTTTAGGTAGTAGAGGGGCTGTCACACTCGTTTCTGTGAGAAGATGCCAGCATATCTGAGAAAGGTTGTCCAGGCCGCTCTAGGACAGACCTGCAGCTGGTCAAACCCAAGTCATCAGTAACAACAGTAGCACCTTTGTGATAATATATTTAAGAAGAAGAAGAAAAAAAAAGTTGCAACAGCAGCTGGAAAAGAGTGAGAATAGGTGACAGAAACAACTGACATCAAGGTCATTGAGGAAGGAAAGGCAGGACGTCCAGGCACCAGAGCAGCTTCCCCTGCAGCCCATTGTGAAGACCACAGAGAAGCATCTTTCCCGCTGCAGCTCATGGAGGTCCATTGTGGATCAGATATCCATCTGCAGCCCGTGGAGGACCCCATGCTGGAGCAGGTGGATGCCTGAAGGAGGCTGTGACCCCATGGGAAGCCCATAGTGGAGCAGCTTTGATGGTAGGACTTGTGAGCCCATGGGTGACCCATGCTGGAGCAGTCTGTTCCTGAAGGACTGTACCCCATGGAAGGGAACCATGCTGGAATAGAGGAAGAATGTGAGGAAGAAGTAGTGGCAAAGAGAGTATGTGATGAACTGACTGCAGTCGCAATTCCTCATCTTCCTCATACCACTCAGGTGCAGGAGGTAGAGAAATTGGGGGTGAAGCTGAGCCTGGAAAGGAGGAATGAGGAGAAGGCATTTTGTAGATTTGTTCTTATTTCTCCTTAACCTGCTCTGTTCATTTGCTAATATAATATTTTCCCTAAGCTGAGTCCTTTTTGCCTGTGACGGTAATTGCTGAGTGATCACCTGTCCGTATCTTGACCCAAAAGCTTTTCACCATATTTTTCTCACTCCATCCAGTTGAGGGGGTGAAGTTATAGAGAAGGTTGGTAGGCACCTTGCAGCTAGCCAAGGTCAACCTACCCAAACAGTATTTCTACATTTTATTTAAGTAGCAATCAGAAGCCCCTCTCAGCTAGATATTGTATATTTTCTATTTTCAAGATTGAAATTTTCATGTAGCTGGGGGCTCAAAAAATGCATGATGTTTATGAATGAAAGTATATAGAGAGAGACATGATTAAGAATTATTCTGATAATAAACAGACTCACAGAGTGGTTGAGGCTGGAAAGGCCTATCTGGTTGAATTCCCTGCTTCGGCAGGGCGACCTACAACCAGCTGCCCAGGACCATGTGCAAACAGCTTTTCAGTATCTCTAAGGATATCTCCAACCTCCCCGAACAAATCCATTTAATTTAAAATCTAAGCAATTTCTAGAACATAGATTTGAACAGAGAGGTTGATAAACAGTAAAATCAGGCCAACTTTACCTTCATTATCTGTAAAGCAGAAGGTTACTGTTACATGGCACTCCCATATCTAGCCTGCTAAGTCACATGAACACTTCCAACACTTCCACTGACTTCAGAGCACAAATCACTGATACTGAAGAAGTACACAGATTTCCAAACTACTTCCCCTTTCCCAGTGTCATGACTTCTTTCCAGGGTAGTTTGTCTACCACGGAGGGCAATAATGACAACCTCTTAAATTTTTTCTTCCCCTCCCATCTTCCTAATGTGCTTTAAGACAAGAGTACAGTGGCTTAAGGGCTCCTCACTGGTTTAATGTCATTTAGCAGAACACAAAATGCAACTCCCTTGAATGACAGCACAATTCCATTACTGTAAAAGCTACTTGAGACATGTTGCTGTGGACTGGGACAGTGCTAGGGTGGGACAACACATGTTTTTAATTCTTTATTAGGAAAATCCTTTACACATAGTATGAAATATACATCTCCAAGAATAAATGAAATGAGCTCTGCAGCCACTGTATTTGCCTTTCATAGTGTAAAATACACCATGTAGAATTGATGAGATTATATTCACAGATCTGATTTCAGATATTGGCTATTCAATGATAAAATATATGGAGAAATATGAACAGTGCACACCCAGACTTGGCACAGAAGATTATGCTTCTGGGTGGATTTTCTTCCTTTTAGTTCTAGAATAGGCCTGTTTTAGAGCTCAATAGGACTTTAAAGAAACTTGATTCATTATGCTTTTTTTTAATCTAAAAATTGCATTTCATCTTCCTGAAGTTTCTGATTTGTGAAAGTTTATTTGGGATAAAAACCAGAAACCAATAAATTTCACTGAAATAAAAGTTTTGAAAGAATGTGCTTCTTGTTTTAATTGAAATAGCATATTTTAAACTTCACTGAATTTAAGCATTCCACCCCTCACTCTATTCAGCAGCAATTTGTTCTACTGGAACATCCCATCTGTTTTACTACATTTACTATTGTTTTACTAGTCATGCTATTTTATTCACGTTTTTCACATTATATGGATAGCAAACGGGAGGGCAAAGGGATCTATTGCACTCCCTGCATACATCCTTTTCACTCCTTTCTGTGTTTCCCTAGAAATGACAGCTTACATGACAGGACAGCCTAGTACAGCAAATGCTTAGTGACATTGGCTTTTTATCTCTAGCCTCCTGGTTGGAGCATCTTTTTAAAATATTTTCTTTATTGGTTTTTTACACTGTTTATCACCATAATAATTGATGTCTGCACAGCATCCCTGCAGGATGCTAAAGTGGTATCACAGTTTTGCAGACTAGAACTGGGGACAATGAGGAGAATAAGAAAGGTAGAAATTCTTATAAAGCATGCAATTTCTACAGAAATTCAGCTCTGATATTCAACTGAAATTGTTCTACTACTCCTATTTGTGTTAATTTTTCAGCAAGAGTAAACACCAGAAGTCTGACAGAAGATCAGTGGCACGGTTAAAAACAATCTGCAAGTCCTCTTAGTCAGTGCCTTCCCCATATGGTTTCTCTTTGAAGTCTACTTTTTACATTAACAACTGGTTTTATAGTTCTATTTGTTGCTTTTGTAAGCCCCAGTTCAGTCACCAATGTTGGATGCTTGTTTTTATTTTATCCATTTCTAATATGCACTTATGGCATAGCAGTGAAATTAAGGAAAGCAATTTTACTCCCATGCTACTTGTCATAATTAAATCTGTACACTCAAATGACACGAGGAAAAACGGCATGGCCCAGATCACATCATATAAATAATGCTAAAACCTCTTCACCCAGAATGGGCAGCCCTATTCACAATTACCATGCGAAACAAGTTCCAGGCCTCGTACCCTGGACTGTGTCATTATTCATACAAAACAGAAGAGGCTGAAGCAGCAGGACCCACACCAGGGCACAGGCTCTAGGGTGGCAAAGGCACTCTTGAGGGAGATCTGAATTCCGAATGTTGCTCCAAACTCCGAAAACCAGAGATCTGACTGTAGGTCTTTGCCTTATCAGCTGAATATCCTCAGTTTGGACTACTTGGCACACACACACAGAGAAATCCTGAACTGTGACAAACATATGCTATGCTGACAAGGTAGATCATGACCACTTTACAAACAGGAGATTTGATTCCAGCTTAGTGTTGCACTTGAACAAAGAGTAAGCATGAATAAAAGCATTTTTGGGGATATTGATACTATAACCAGAGTACAGAAAATGCCATGGTCAACCATGATTTTACCTGGACTGCCTAACAAGTTTCTTCAATGGACACCAGCAACATGTGGAAGAGGTGTGGAATAGAGCAGGCTGCATAAGAGGGATGTACACATTTTTAAAATTTAAAAATTAAAATTTATTACCTTTAGCATTACATTCAAATTGTAAGCATTTTAAAAACAGTCTCTCCCAGAACATAGTTAGTGTGCCCATGCAGGTACAAATCCTGGGAAATGCTGCTGCTCCCACTGCCTTAAACAGACTGACTTGTGCAAGGTCATGAAGCAAATCATTGTCAGAATTTGTATCATTACTGCAAGGTCAAGATCATGGTCCTTCCAAGGGATGCAACAGCTTTTCAAACTCTTTACATGCTAACCACTTACGAAATTATGAAGAGCTAGATAGACTGCATTCATTAGGAAGGATGAGTTTTCTCTTCTTTGATTCTCACTCTGTGGAGACAAGCATATGAATGAAATTGTATTCCAGCAAGCAATATATCTTTATTAAAGACAGTTATTTCAAAAAGGTAGAACCATCAAATTAATTTAAAACACTGAATAATAATTTCATTTAAGATTTCTTTTCAACCATGGAAATCAGACCTATTATAATGGTGTTAAAATTAAGAATCTGTGTCAGTGATTCAGTCTGGAGAAATAAATCACCAGAATAGACGTTTTAAAAAATTATATGAAAACAGAGGAATCTGACCACTGTGTCAACCTCTGACCTGTTGTTGTGCTTTAACCTCAGTTGGCAAGGTGGTCACTCACTCTCCCCACCAGCGGAATCAGGGAGAGACTCAAAAATGTAAAAGTGAGAAAACAGGGTGAGATAAAGACAGTTTAAAGTAAAAGCCACACACCCAAGCAAAGCAAAACAAGGAATTTATTCATCACTTCCCATGTCAGGCAGGTGTTCGACCATCTCCAGGAAACCCGGGCCCCATCATGTGCAATGGTAACTTGGAAAACAAAGTGTCATCACTCTAAACATGACCCACTTCCTTCTTCTCCCAAAATTTATATGCTAAGCATGATGCCCTACGATACGTGATATGCACTGGGTCATTTGGGATCAGCTGTCCTGGCTGTGTTCCCTCCCAGCTCCCTGTGCACCCCACCCTCCTTAGTGGTGGGGTTGGGTGAGGCACAGAAGAGGCCTTGGCTCTGTGTAGAGAAAAGCTCAGCCATAACGAAAACCTCCCTGGGTTATCAGCACTGTTTTCATCACAAATCTAAGACACAGGCCAATATTCGGGACTGTGAAGAAAATTAATCTTATCCCAGTCTAAAATTAGCATACACTCCTAGTCCAAACTAGGAATTATTGGTGTCATGTAGAAGTTGGAGGGTGATATATTTTTTTATGACATTGCTGTTCTGAGATGCTGTACAATGAATACACTATTATTCTGGGATAAGAGTAATATTACTATCATCCCAGGAACCAGTATAGCACTAGCAAAATATTCTTTACTTTATATGAGCTTCATTCACACTGTGGCCTCAGAACTTTTTTCAGCTTTCTCATTGAAGATGAAAGCTGGAGGAGAACAGATGAGAGGATATTATTAGTATGTGCATGTACTTGTCAGCGTGCATGACACAGATAGAAATTAGGTATTTCTCTTTCTATCATATAAATAGAATAACCTGCTATTAAAATTATGGCTGAAACATGTTTTAAAATAATCTATGAAGTATTGGCACTTTTTTTAAAAAATGAATTATTAATATTAAGGGCTCAGCTTATTTGCTTGCACATAGTCATATAGAACCACTTAGGATATCTGGGCTACTGGATATCCAGTTGGAGATGACAGATACAGTTCAAGACTTTGGGAAGACCTTTTAAACTGGACTTGCATTTGACTAAGCAAGCATTATACCATAATGTATTCCAAATGACACTAGATACCCTACACATGAACAGGCACATCAAGCCTCTACTGCCCGACTGAATCACTCTATTCTTCACTGGCTGTATTCATTTCAGACACTGCAGGCTGTCCCACTTGGCCTCAGCAGAATATCAGTAGGTCAGAGTAACTGTTATAACATCTGTGTCATATCTGGAAGCCCCATTTGTTTGTTTATATACTCTACAATGTCTTAATTGACAGTAGGTATCTGTACTTTGGAAACTGCATCCCCTCTCTAGGGTTTGGTTGGCTCAACAGCTCTCCAAGGACCACTGGGGATATTGACTATATCTCCATGGCCTAACAGATCTTTGTACACTCATCACACACTTAAACACTCATATAAATGCATCTACATTTAGCTATTTTAAATTTAACATTAATTCCAGCATAGCAGTTACATCAGCTTGCTTCCAAAAGTCCCAGACTGAAGTATGTAATTCACATACACCTTCCAAGACCTAGGAACATCTCAGAGGAACATGAGATGGGTGTGATATCCCATAAACCTCCATAATATCACCAGTAATCTTCATTCTTCTAGTGCATTACTTTTTCTTTATCTGATCTTCAACAGATAGAAACTACATAGGGACTATCTGCCTCCCTACAAATAAAAGAATATCAAACTGTTTTCATCATTGCTTTCCAACACTTATTAGCACACCTCTGAAGAAGGAAAAATGGAGTTCAGTACTTTACATATGTGCCTTTCAGTGCCCATCTGCATTAGAGTCTTTCAGTCTAAAAATGTGAGCCTGGTGACTCACCTGATCCACCTGAGTGCCAAAAAAAGACGATATTCATTTTCCCCCTAATGAATCCACTGTTAAGGCTAGCATGTTTGTGGATACCTCTTCCTGGTGTGTGCAAGACAACCCACATACCTGCTGCTTTGAAGAGAGCCAATAGTAATGGCAGAGGAGGACAGCACTCAAAAAATACTGAGAGACTGGCACATCCCAGGGAGGAGCTGAAAAGGCCAATGTGAGTTTGAGAGCAAGAAGTCTTGTACAGGGAACCAAGTCAAAAGATGGAGTACTCATCACTATAGGACATACACTTTATCCTGGGAAGATTAAAAAAATCTCATTATCTTTTTCCAGTAGATTTTTTTTTCCTTAGAATAAATCCAATCTATGAGCAAAAAGTAGATTTTGGAACAAGTATGCCCCAAGCAGTACCCCCGGACCTTAATTCCACCCAGCATTTCAGAGGTCACACAAAATACTGCAAAAAGTGTCTATCTTCTGCCTCATTCTGAAATACCACACCAAAATAGAAAAGTTGAAATGTAAGAAGGTTTTTCTGCATTTAGTAGAGGACCCCAATATAGTTGTCCCTCTCAGACCATAAATTACTCTGAAAAATGCAGGAACCAGTCAAAAAGAAACACCCTCCCAATTTGATTTCTAAGTCAAATTACTGGGTTGTCTGAACAAGAATTTAGGCACTTCTCCAGACAGAATTGTCCACAGAGAGCTAGCATCAAAGGATTTTCCTTTCTGAACCCCAGACCTGATGCAGAGCCTAATTTGGAGATGACCCAACTCAGGTTTTTTTCTCAGACAAATAAGTGTATTGAACACAGTGAATCAATCATTTGCAGATCCTTTGAACTCCAGCTATTCAGGGCAGAACAGAGGATGCTCCCAGTCTCTCTGCAGAACCAAGAGCCCTTCTGGAAATGATATAATATCTTTTTCCTTGGAAGCATTTGTTTGGAAGAATGGCTACTAACAGACTGAAGCTTCTCTCTTCAGAATTACTGCAACTGATGCTTATGGTGAATATAAGGGTTCTTTGGACCTGGGATTTGTAAAATTGAAATGGACTCTTGAAAATAACTTGTCTGGCATTTTTAGAGAGAATAGTCTCTTGGGAAACAGAGAGAGAGGTCAAATCATGACTAGCTGCCTGCAGAATTAGTTCCCAGACATGGAGCCCTTTTCTCTGTCCTTTTTAGCTCTCTTTCACTTCACAGATGCATGTCGCCTCTGTGCTTTTCTGAAAAGTTTATGAAAGCAGCTTAAACCTAGCAACATGAGCAGGGCAAAAGAAGAAAGCAAGTATATTTGCTATGAACTTTCTACAGGTTCTGAGAGCTGTGCTCTGATGAAGTTCACAAGTCAGTGTCAGATCAGTAAGACAATACCTGCTCAAACTGCACTACAGGAATGAGAGGAGCAGGTGGTCAAAGAAAGACGACAGCATGGGCAGCAGATTTGTGCAGTTTGGGAATACTTTGAATCCCGATACACGCCCTTTCAGTTTGAGGATTTTGTAACTATATATTCTTGCATAGTAGCTGCCAGCAATTTTAAGAGCTGTTCAGAAAAGTGGTGATGGCCACCAAATTTTATGATTGCTGAGATGAAAATATGAGAAGTATAGAAGTGTGATGAAACAGGTTAAAAACTGAGGGTAGGTGTGAGTAGTAGTTGTAAATGACAATGGGACATAGAAGTGTATTGAGGATGCAAGGTTGTCTGAGGACTCACCTTGAGGCTCACATGCAGATTTTTATTTGGGTTAATAGTCCCAGACTCAATTCTTAGCACCACTGTTAGAGCACAGACTCCATGATGAAGGAAAAGGGATAAAATATCTGAAAGGCATCGTGACAGAGTGGAGGATGATACAGGAAAAGGGCACAGCCATTTTAGTCATAACAGCCCCTGCAGCTGATTCTTAATTGACCATCATAGGAAGACTCAGATTCTTAGAATGAGAGCCAGGCCTGTGATCCTTCTGTGGTGCAGGAAGAAATCCTTTCAAGCAATGACTTCTTTGGGGTAGTAGCCCAGAGGACTGGCAGAACACAGCACACCTCATGTGCTAAAGCTGTGAGACTATATGGTGTGTTTATATATCTGTAGCTTTGTAAATATGTAATATATGGCTGGATAGTTTCTCGCACTTTCTCACACTTTACAATAGTTATCCTTTCTCACATATTATGCCACACTGCTGAAGTTGTTTGGTCTTATTTGCAAGGAAAGGAACCTCTAACAAGGACATCCTGTTTTGCACCAGCACCTGAGCCGAAATAGCAAGACATTTCATAGACATAACAAAATGTAAGGCTAAGAATCCTTGGAGGGGGTTCAGTGGGGCAGATGCAAGGGTGGGTTACCAGGGAAACCATTCTCCTATTGGATGTACTTGCTAGCTATACTAATTATTTAAACCTATAAAAACTGTGCAAATTCAATGCTGTGCATATGCAGAGGTATAATATATGCACCTGAAAGCTTTCATTAAAAGACAGCTCTTTATGTTATCCATTTTAATATTGTTTGGAAAGTTTTTCTTCTGATTTTAGGCAACACAACCTCACCTAATTTCCAGGGGTGGGGAGAATAGGAGTTTTTTCCTAGACAGGGTAAAGGAGTATCATCCAGGCCATGTAGTGTAACA
>VYXC01005841.1:276119-331295 GCA_013397175.1 Platysteira castanea
GGGAGGGGGTGGTCCTGTGATTAGAAATCACATGTAAATTCACCTTTTTCTTGTACACTCTGTCATTAATATTGTTGCTGCTATAGTTTGTTGTGTTATATCACTGCTGTTTTCAGTAAATTGTTCTTAACTCATTACCTTTACTTTTTGTGCTTCCAATTCTCTCAGCCCAGTGCCCTACCAGGGGAAGGGGTAGGAGAGAGTGAGCAAGTGGCACATTGTTTGGAATGGTGTCAGTGGGAACACTAAACTGGAGAATACCATTCCCAAACCATGACAGCTTATACTTCTACTACTAGCAGAATCTTCCTTATTTGATGGTAACATCTGTAGAGGAGGATTCCGTACGTAACTGAATGTTGTCTCATACCTGTAAACCTTTCCTAGATCTTCTCCTTCAATATTCATGTAAAGTGACACATTTAGTTCACTAGGAATGTGGACGGGAAAATTTTGTAACACACCTTGAGGTAACACACCTTGAGGTAACACACCTTGAGGTAACACACCTTGAAGTAACACACCAAGCACTGGGCAGAGTTCCACCACCTTGCATTTGACAGGCAGGCTGCAAAGATGCAGAATGAGACAATTCCTTAGTCAAAATTGCAACAGCATCAGCCCTGTAATTCCAAGTCACCACTGCAGCATTTCCCACCTTATCTACAAGAGAACTTTTCCTCCTTTGTATGGAGTTGTTGCCCACCTAGCATTCCAGCTTCCAGTCAGTATAACCTGGTTCTGCAGTCACCTGGCTCTTGCCTACTAAAGCAGGCCATTCTTCAGTCCCAAGCTATTATTACTTATCAGTTACCATCTGAATGCCCCTCCTAGGAGTGCCTAGAACGTCCAGTCACAGATCAGAGTCTCCCTGCGCTGAAGCAGATGAGCACAGAAGTCAGCCTGTACTGAAATGTCAGCGGCCTGGCTTTCTGTGCATTATTAACAGGAGCAAATATATTTCTTTGTGTCTGTTTAAACTGTGAAAACATAGCATCTCTAGCTAATAAAATGTAGATAACAAAAAAAAGATAGCAGTACTCTATTTAACATGTACTTGTCAATAGAATGAAGGCTTCCAGGTGCTAAGGCATATATTTCAATTACAATAGTAATTGTACCTGCACATAACATTGTATTTTCCCTGTTGTTTTTCAGGTGCTCAAGCACTTAGATCTGTAAAATTAGATGAAGAAAGGATGCAAAATAAATATTAACTTGGTTTTGTTATTAATTTCTTCCAGTCTTATGATTTTTGCTGTTTATTTTTTTTGCTAGCTTTTAACTCATTAGATTGTTCTTCCACAAATACCCAGAAAACAAAATTCAAAAATTATTCAAGATCTTTGAAATAGAAAGATTTGAATGCCTAGTAAATCAAGATACTAAATGGTAGACCACTAAATAATAGGCTACCATTAAACTATTAGCTGACAGAGCTGAATTATGCCTAGCCATTGTCAAGGACTGAATTGTATTTGCAAAAAAGATTTCAGCAGTAAAGGCAGTCAGGAACTTTAAATTACACAGAAATTCATAAAGAAAAATAGAGTTTGTAATACAGTTTAAACTCAACCGAAGGTATGTTACAGCAGGAGGAGCTGTCAGTTAAAGATTTAGCAAGGTACCCCAAAGGAGTTATCTTTCAGTTTAGGTATGGAGGCAGTTTGAGCAGCATGCCAGCTCACTGGCAGTAGTAACTCTAGGAAAGGAAAAGCAGAAACCAATGCAAATGAAGTTTTGGTAGAAGCAGAGAAATACTGACTAGACCAACAGACAAAGACTAGATGCCATATCCCCATTAAAGAATTTTATTCGTTGGTTTTCAGAGGTCATGTAATCATTGTACAGCTGCTGGTTGCAATTTTCTTAAGCACAGAGCAGTAGTTTTTCTCTCTGTTGTTGACCAGTCTGTATACTGTGGTGATTTCTCAGCTGAAACTGTGATGATCTCATTGGTTTTGATTTACCTGTCACTTGGCATTTTAGTCTTTGCTTAGGTTCCCTCATGCTACAGAACAGTTAGTCTATCATAGAATAGAGTGTTACCGTGCTTTAGCACATGTCCCACTGTGCTTCCTTTCACTAGCTTCACCAACACTCTCTGCAGCCTGGGGCAGATACAAGATAATTCAAAACGCAGAATAGGAGGTGTCCCCTTACCATAACAAGGTGCTAAGAACTCAGTGGGTATATTACTCAGTGTTTCTCTGACCATGCATGGGATCTTGTAGCAGACTTCTGTTGCTTCCATTATGGAATCTGCAATATCATCAGCCTTAGAGAGGAGGAAACTGAGGGAGGAGCACATACTGAAGTATCTGAGTATGGAATAGACAAAGAGAACTAGGATCAGAAAAAGATTTCATCTTCTTTTTAAAAATACAAGGTGAAAAACTGAGAGGCTTAACACCTGACACCACGAAGAAAACAGCCATCAGAAGACTGCTGTGTTGGGTGGGATAGGAACAAATAGATGACAGCAGAGGACTGGTCTGAAAAAAAATTTTTACATGTCTTCAGGAATAAGAGGCATATCTATTTACCTCTTCCAAATGGTCCAAAAGCAGCACATGCCTACTTCTTAATCAGAATTTTTAATTATACCTAAATCAGCATTTCTGGATGGTCCTGTTGTAGAGAAGAAGCTGATAACTTCAGCAATAATTGTAGCAGCCTTACTGATTATTACCTGTACTAGATAGCTAGAGGAAGGAGACCTGACCTTCTGAGTAGGTAGAAACTAAGTTGTCACTAGACAACACATAAATTACAAGAGACATGTCTCTACCTTAAGTTTCAAGAAAAGTATGCTGTCAGATAGATGTTTTTGCACTTTTCATGCCAGGAAAAGAAAGAAAAAGCTTACTGGTGGTGAGCTACAGCCAAAATATGCAGCTTTAGTATCTCTTGTGATTTTGCTGAGCTCTAGACAACACCTACATAAGTGAGTTGGCTTGCTTTCGGACAATTTACACCAATCAGCAGTTTCCTTATTACATTAGAAACCCTTAGTATTTCACACAAGTTAAATGCCTTTATGCTCCATTCACAAAATTCTTTCCAAGAGTACCTTACAAGCGTAAGTAATTTAAATGCACGAGCACACTTTGTATAGAACAAGCTACTAGAGAAAACACCATTGTAGCTACTGACATTTGTATCTTGAAGCTGTCCAATAAGTAGCAAGGCAGACTCTTACTGACTGAGGGGAATAATGTTCAAAACACACCTTTTAATAGGATCTGAATTGCCATGAAGGTGAAAAATGCAGCTGAGACACAAAGAAAAGCAGTGTGGGGTGATGTAATCCTCAAATCTGAGTAGTGTATATTATTCTCCTACCTAGATGCCCTTTCAAAAGGCTGGATGGACAAGTAGTTAACAATGGAGCCTCTCTGCAGTGTTTCTTAGCCTTTTCTTGCTCTCTTCCTTTCAGCTCATTGGCTTTGTACAACAGCGCACTTATCCTTGTACAAAGGAGGTCTGATTTCTTTCAGCTGCCCTCCAGTGTGCCAGATAAAGGACCAGACTTTCCCCAAGTTGCCACATGGCTGTAAATGCTAGAACTTCACTCCTCTGGTAGGAGCTCCTGTGCCCAGGCCTCTCCAAACTCCTTCTGCTAATCCTTCAGGGTCGTATATATGTCACTTACTGGAGCTTGGCATAAACACTAACTCTTACTTAACAAAAGGGAGGACCCCTCCGTGCAGTACACAGCAGGCAGCTTGCTAGACTATAGAAGAAAGAGTTATGCTAATCCAAAAAGTAACTTCATTATCAGCCTTCTACCTGTCTGTGGTCATCTGGAGGTTGTTTTCAAAGTTAAAAAAATCTACAAGAAACTGCTTCTTTTTTTCTTTGTTTTTCCCTGTAATCGAAGTTAAAACTATAGAAATACAGAAGCATGCCAGAGGCAGACTTTTATGACAATTATCTATTGGATATTTAAATGTATCTCATCAGTCTAGATACAGTGCACTTGTGGTGAGCTTCATTTCTCATACCTGTACATCCTCACTAAGGCCTATAAACTCCAGTGCTGAGAAAGGATATAGCTGGATCTGTGATATACCCTTTGCCCAGCTGTGTAAGGGGCAGCCAGAACTGCTGTATGCCCCAAAGCAGATGCAGGAAAATACATTCAGAATAATAACCCAGTACTTCTTGCACTTGCTAGCAAAGAGATGATTGGAACTGTACTATTTATAGGGTAGTGCTTTAATTTTTGAACATATGGAGAAAACAAAAAGTAATCTAGTCTCAAGCAGGGATAAGAGAGGCTAGATCTGTATCTGCAAAGAAAGGTCACAAGCTCTTGACCACACGCCAACGCTAAGAAAATGCGGTGCCTACACTTCTACTTAGGACTGGATGCTGATATAATGTGGATTAGAGAGAGGTTTTTCTCCAGCTGCTGTTCCAGTGCAGACCCTCAACAATACTAATGTCAAATTCTTCCAGTATAGCTACTTTACTATTTCAGTTCTAGCAATTGAAAACATAAACTCACCTAAAAGACACAAGCCCTCATAAAAAACATCTTCCCTTATTCAGGATACTGACAAACATCAGAACCTTTTACAGCAGTAATTTCTCACCTTTGAATAATCATAAGGTTTTAAAGAAATATGAAATGTCCTCACAAAATACGGCACTCATTTTGAGTACTCAATAACCTTTGTTTCCTAAGTATGTTGCAAACTTTATTTCATTTAACAAAACAAACACATGACATCTTATGCTTCCAGGCACTTTCCCTTGCCATGTTTGTACACAGTGATTCAAACACGAATGTATATACGCACATACTCTGTGTGTTACTTGCAGACTACCCCTGTGAGTTATTCCCTTTGTAATTACAGCCTTTCACTAAATGGCATGGAGAAGATGAATTAGGCCACATTTTCCAAGCAGTACATGCAACAATGCACAAGCCTATTTGAAAAACTGGCCTATAAAGACTTGCAGTTCATTAAAGGAATTCTGTTACTTCACAATCTTCCCATCCATCACTCTAAACTTTGTCCTTTTCCTTGTGACTTTGAGAAAATCATTTGCTACTGCCATGAACCAGGGCTACATGCAGGTACACAAGGGGCTCACAGTATTACAGCTTCATCTCTGCCAGTGAGCGTGGAATAGACACAGCACTGGGGTAAGGAGGGAGAGAGAGAGAATGGAAGGTAGCAGAAAGCACCACTTTCTAGGTTTCCTTAGGTTAAAAGCTGGTAGAAAGACAGCTACTGAAATAAAGCTTGAGTAAGAGTCATATCTCTAAGCTTTTGTAAGGCCCCGAAAAACTCAGTCAGAATCTTAAAAAGGGCTTATGGTTGTTCATGTGCTCTGAGTTTCCCACGGGAGAAGTACAGACAAGATATTCTCAAGAGGTCAAAACAACAACAACAAAAAAAACTTTACTGGAAATGCCAGAAAATCAGAGAACTTTGGCAAAAGTTTACAGCAGCATTCAATCTACATAAAACACTTCACAAAACATTAAATTAGAAACTCCAAGCCCATCAGAGTTTAAGTTTCTCAAAACTCTATGAAAAAGAATTTAAAAGAAGAAAGAGAGAAAGGCAGGAGAGACATAGAAAAGAGCAAGCATAGTTACCACCAGTGTTCAGCTGACAGATATTCCAAGACAGAAGAGGGTCAGAACCAGTGCTTGTCTCGTTTTCTGCTTTAAATACCTTCCTGGGCCCTTCCCTAGGTGGGACTTGCAGTCATCTGCCCACTCTGGGGCTAGATTGGGGCTCCAGAGGCAGGTGTGGACCATTGCCCTGGCAGTGCCAGGGACTGGCAGCCACGGCAGGGCTGGGATACAGGATGGGGGGAGAGGTGGGGTGTAAGGGTTCATTGCCTCACCAGAGCAAGACCTGACCTGCCCCTTGCCCACACACCCACAGCCCCAACCCTGACATGTTTCGAGCCAGCAATCCTTCCAGGCTCTTACAGCTTTACATATTTAGCTTCTCAAAAAATAGGTTATCTTTTTCAATTCCACAAGTTCTACAGTGCATGTTTTTGCTGAATCTTTGTCCTTTTGACTCTCTGGGAGATGATAGACTAGTGATGCTCATTTCGCCACCTGCCTCTCATGGAAAATCTGTCACCCTGCGTGATTGGTGAGAAGGTTTATAAACACTGCTCCAGACCTGAACTTCTGTAAAGCTGGAAGGACTGGAAGAGAAAACTTGAGACTTCTTCACTTTAATTACACAAGGCATTACATGAACACCTCCTAAGGTTATTTACAAGTACTCACAGAAATAGCTTGGAGTTCATTCCCAACTCCAGGGCATGCTACTGGTTTTAGAACTGCTGCTGAAAACCTATGTCATCACAGTGAATTCTTCTCAGCATCTAAAATCAGTCAGCTTTTCATTCACCCTACCAGTATACCACAATTGCACTAACACAAACAGGCAGACTGAACCTCCCCCCCCCACCCCCAAAGCCTCTTTTGCCTCATTACAGGGTTGCAGCAGGGAGGTGTAGCTTATCTACCTGAGATTTCCTGCTGATTCTGGTCCAGCTGTCCCCAAAATAAGAGTTAGTGAGGGTACAAACATGTCTATTTTCACACAAGACTAGAGACTCTTGAGCCTGAAATATATATCTAGAAATACGCTATTTTCCCAAAGATGTCTAAAAATCAGAACTTACATATCAGGTTTGTTTCTATACTGCACAGCACAATGCAGTGCAGAAATGAATGTGCTGGGTACAAACTAAGAAGCAGAAAAGCTACAATGGCTCAGTGCTATACTTGAACTATTTTACTGAGAAAGCACGTTAGTCCACAGATATTAGATTAATTCCACCTGGGAACACAATAATTGCTTTGGTTTTTATTCTTTTAAAAATTCATTAGACTTTTGGTGCTAGAAAGTAAAAAAAGAATAGACAGGAAACATGACTAAATTGATTTAAACATGATTTAAAATTTATATTTTAGAAACTAAAAATACAAAGTGTTCGAAGAACACATGACAAAGATAAACTTTACCACTAAAGCTGCAAATTCAGAAAAATTAAGAAATTCCAGTGTTACCTTAAGCGATCCTCTTCTATATTAATTACTATTTCACAAACTGTGGTTTTAATAAAATGTTTTTCAGTCCTCTGAAACAAATAATGCTTAATGGTGGTTATCAGCATTGTATTTTCTCTTAATTTTTTGTTTTACAGCCTACACTCTATTTGCTACTTGTGAGTCAAGCTCTTTTCTTAAGATAAGCCTATTTTCCTCTTTGTCTTTTCAAGTGCACTTAACCATTAAAGTTTGTGAGAGGGACTTATTGTAGGAATTACGTTCTAATGTCTGCCGCGTGAGTTTTGAGGCTATCAACATTTCAGCAACTGAGAAGACAAACAAAGAGGCATTAACGGTAAAACTTTTAACTAATATTAAGTATTCAATCTCATAAATTCATGGTTACTGAGCTTTAGGACTAACTTTGGTTTAGATTAATTTTTCTGACTTAGTGAGGAGCTCTGTCCCTCAGCAACAGGGATTGAGTCCAGTTGTCCTAGATAAACAAATTTGGCTTAATTGAGGCCTAACGTCTTGTTTTTCCTCTTATAGTTTGTCTAATTCACAAACTACCATATTCCAATATTTCATCTTCTGAGGAAGGGATCCTAGAGAAAACAATCATCTTTCCTTGAATGACCTTGAACCATATCAAAGCAAATCTGCTCAACATGCTATATTCTGTGCGGACCTTGCAGAAGAAATCACTAGTAATCAAGGCAAGACTGCCTCGTCAATTAAACATAATGAGAGATTCTCAATCTTGACATTTCCTAAAGTTTGAGCAGTTGACATTGCAACCAAAATAAAGATTATTTAAGATTTTTGTATGTGTCACATCCTATGTGTGATCATATATCAACTTTTCATCAGCACAGTAAGAATTATTAAATCTACTGCAGAGACCGTTTTTCAAATTCAGGGAATTACAACAGACTTCTTATGCTATCACTAGAAAATAAGGAGATATTTACCTATTCTGATACCAGAGGAACAGTGAAACTTGACTATTGCAACCTTCGTACTATGACAACAGAATATTTCCTTGCCAGCAAGAGCTTCCTTTCAATGTTCTTAGGGCATAAGACATTTTGTTTCACTGTGCCTCTGATACTCCTCATCACTTGTTCACTTTGGCCTCCTGTTCCCATTCTCTTCTTCTAACCATTTAAAATTTCCTTTCCTTCACAAAGCATGTTGTGGTCTTATTTCCACCTGCTGTTCTTTTCTTTGTTTATCCTTTTTTTGTATTTCCACACACATCACTCATTGTCTCTGATTCCTGTTCCAATCTTTCCACTCCAGCTTTTCAGTCAATCTCTCTCGGCTTTACATCAGCAAATCAGGAGCCACTTCTCTATTCTTTTGGACACCCCTCTGTCCACCTCAGTTGCCAGTTCCAGCTTCCTTTCTTACTCCCTCAGTCTAAAATACCTACCTCTATCTACCCTCTTCAAATCCTACTCATGTCCCTCTGAATTTTATTCAGGCAGGATCCTCCTAAAGCCAACAGCCCTAAAGGTTGACTACAGTATAAGGGAAAGGGTGTCCTTACTCTCACTTACATGTATTGTTCCTGCTCCTGCCTGCAGCAGCCCACAGCTGCATTTGTGTTGAAAAACCTGCTAAAATATCAAGAATGAAACATGCTCAAATAAATGAATCTATGAGAGACAGAATTGCAAAACTGGTAAAATTGTACTGAGCAAGAATAAACTGTCTTTTTCTGGGGTACCTATATGACCACCTTTCTAGACAACAAAAAGCTACTGCTTGACGCGGCCATCTCTTCACTCTTACACTTTCCAGCCAGATCCTTTTTTCTAAGTCATGGTGGAAATGGAGGAAAACTGGAGTTTTCCAAAGAAAAGCATTAGTTAAACCTTAGTTAGGACTTGATAGATGTGAGCATATGAAGCCTGATGCTCTTCTGAGATGGAGCTGTGGACTTGTTTATAGAGAAGAAAGTGCAATACAAACTCTGTTTTAACAGAACCAATTAAACTGAAATCTATTGACTTAATGTTGATGATTAAACCTTTTTTCAAACATGAAAGATATGGATGAAGAGTCTATAATACCAAAGCTTATGAAACATTTCAACTTAATTCCAGTTTAACGAGATTTCACTTTGGTAATTCACTGTTGTTTTTTGAGTATTGGTAATGGGAGGAGGGGTTTGGTTTTTTGGGTTTGTTGGGGTTTTTTTTGTCCACTCTGCATATGCATTGCATCTTCATATTTTTCTAAGCTAATTGAAGAGTTGCCCTTTACAGTCACTAGAGAGAAATGAGCCCTTTTTGGGTGCAATTAATATAATATACATTGGATTTAAGCTTCTAGATGAAAGGTACTGTTTGTTTTCCTCTCTGCTGTACAGAAGCAATTTAGTCTGTTTCTCTTCAAGATGCACAAGACCCCCATCTTTTGTAGTTTTTAACAAATTCTCTTATTCATATCTGTATACATTTCCCACAGTCCACTCAGTGTGACTGAGTCAGGGTCGTATGTGTATGTAATTGTGGAAACTGTTTGTGTCTCCTTTGCCTGGATAAAGCTAGAGGAACAGAGAGCACTTCCATGGCTGTTAGGCTGGAGCACAATGTCCTTGCTGAGGTGAAATGCTTTACTCCACTTTTAGATAAAGGTGTACTGAAAGAATAGAGCTTTTTCCCCACCTACACCAACCTTTTAATAGAGTGGAAATGGTCCCTGAGCATGTGGCAAGTCTCAGTAGTTTTTGCATTCCCATAAACACCTGAATATGCAAGACACAGTCTGGCCTTAAGTCCATCTCTCTGTGAATGAACTGTGGCAAAAAAAGTACTATATTTGAGTTTGAAAAAGAATTGAAGACCTGAAGCCATAAAATTTCCACTTTTAACCATCTTTCTTTGAATCACTGCTTTAGCAGTGCTTTTGCCTGCTTTAGAAGTATTGAAACAAACATGCAGGTGGAAAGGCTGAAGTATTTGTCCCTTAGTGAATCCTCAAAGGAAATCAAACAAAGGAATAAAGTTTTGTAGCAGATGAAAAATTCCCCTACCTTTTATTTTCTCTGTTTGTATCTGTTTCTGTTGATGCTTGAGATCGCTTATGCATTCACAACAGCATTTCTCCATTTAGTGAGAATGCCATGGCAATTGATTTAGACAATGCAATAGCTGTGACAGCAGTCGGGAGGCACTCCAAATTTAAAAAGTAACAGGACACGCAAAATTGAAGCCTACTGACTGTTTTTGTGATAATTGAATTTCATTGAGTTTTAGCGTGAGAAATGAGCAATAAAAGGGCTGCTTCCAGCCACAATTCCAGGAAATGGTTCGGGCAGCATGTATCAGTAAAATATACGTTGAACATTTACACGCAGAAATCATCTCTGTTACTGATTCAGCCTAACAACCTTTTCCTTCTTAGCTGCAAAAATAATTTCAAAATAGAATAGGCAAGCCTTTGAGATAAAGAATTAAAGATAAAAAGGGCTGAATAATTTTGTATAGCTCTAGGACAGCAAATTTGCTGTGTGGGCAATTTAAATATGTTCCATTCTGAACAATTGCAAACGAGGATCTCTTTGGTTGCAGTTTTTCCAGAACAGTTACTGAGGAAAGCTGTTTTCCTGGTGCTTAAAAACTTAATTTTTCACAACAGAAAATATGGATTGGCTTTTTATGATGCCTGAACTCGTTGCTCCTGCAGTGATTGTATTTCTTTGGAGGTCAACTTTGAGGTCTTGCTTTCAATTAGAACAGTAGCTCTCTCTATTCTTAATGCATCTCTGATTCACTGTGTTGACACTCAGCACTTCTTTGAGAACAGCCTTCACACCTTCAGAAACAGCAGGTTAAGGAATTACACAGACTCTTTTTTCTTCATAGGAAACAATGAATCTTTATAACACACTGTCCAACTGATGTTCACTTCTGCAGGTGGAGTTCAGGCAGGTTTAATCTAGACTGGATACAAGCTGATCTTTGTGACTGCTTCTTTCATTACAAGAAATGTTCTCTCTACAGAAATTCTAGCCATAAACAACTTCTCCTTCTAAGAGTTCTTCAGAAGTGAAAGTTTCTTGCTTCTGTTATTGATTTCATGAGTTCAGTAGCTTAAAATCAGGTGATTAATGAACATGCCATCCAGACCCTGGACAAAAACTCAAATAAAATAATGTTTATCTCATCAGATGTCTGACCTGTTTTACAGTAAGGGTTTTTATGACACTGCAGGTAAGTGTTGTGGTTGAGCCTAGCCTTAACAGTAAGGATGCATATACAGCACTTTGAGAACAGCTCTGGGACATCTGTGTTTTTACTGACATTCAGTCCACTGAAGGCCATAAGTTTCAGCAAGTTTTACATGGGTTGGGATTATATTTGACTCTAAATTCAAATATCTAAGAGAATGATATTAAATCTGCAAATACCTTTTTTTTACTGCACCTGCCTGCTACTTGAGACAGGTTGTATAATGAAAGAAGATTTATGTGGTTGTCAGAACATAATAGAATTTAGCTCAGCTATTTTTTATCACTTTTAACAAACAACGGTTGCATTGAAAGGCTTGAAAATAATAAGGTTAGCTGAGAGGGTTTTTTGTTTTCCTGAATAATTGCTGACTAACCTGTTTTAAGATATTTCTTTTATGTATTCATAGATTCTACTCTGTTACCTTGAAGACGTGGGAAGAACTGATGAGAATTTAAATATAATTCATGGTAACAGATTTGGGGCAAAACTTAGTCAAGTCAGTGCATTATCTTTGCATAAATAAATAACTTTTTGTCCATAGTATAAGATAGGTATGTATTGCACAGATAGAAATGTAATCATTATTAAAAAAAAAAAAAAAAAGAGGCAGAAAGAGAAGAATTACACAGCCACTCTTCGATTTTTCACATGAAACTCTGGAACTTTTACACAGCAGTCAGTACATAACAAAGCTTCCAAAAAATTGGAAATGCCTTCATTACTCATTCATGAAAAAAGGAATGTGGCAAAATGTGGGTCAACATGCAATTAGACATGAAAATCCAGTAAGAACACAGAGTAACAACAATGGCAGCATCGGGAACCATAAACCAGCATTGATTGGCGTTTACCATTAATTTGTATTCAGTGTATGATACAGCTGATGAGGCACGGGGAAATAATGCATGTTTGCAAAGCAGTGCTCAGAATTGCTCTGCCACCATGCCAAAGACCTGGTGAACTGAGGAAATGTGACAATTGCCAGATTTTTTACTTAAACACAGAATCTGACTTTGAGGGATCGGCTTTCCTTTGTCATAGTGGAAAAACAGATCCACAATCGTACATTTCAAAAAACCAGGGAGAATGTAAATGTAAGTCAGCTGGGTGAAAGAAGAAAACATATCAGATAGTTTCTATGGAGTAAAAGCTGAAATAGGGTATAAATGCAAATACCTTTCTATCAAGGTAACTTTGGAGGACATATTTAAAGGGTAGTAGAAATGCAAGAAACTCACAGGCATTGAATTACTTCTAAATTCTGCACAGAAAGCAAAGTCTAGTCAACCCCCACACTTTTCATTCTCTCTTTTCAGAATAGGTTAAAAAATCAATAGGCTATTAAAATATTTCAAAGATGTATTTCAAACCAATTCTATAGACGTATTCTTATCTACCAGCAATGCACACGTCTGTCAAGCAATAACAAGGCTCTTCTGGAGGAGAACTTTCTTAATATTAGAATAAATACCAGAACATACTACTCTGTAAATGTCAGGAGTACATGCAAAAACCTGCAGGGAAAGTTCTTTCTGTTCTTTTTGCTGAGTCTGCCCTTCTTTTTGCTTTCTCAGAGCACAGGTGCACAAGGCAGGAAGGCTTCCTTGCATGCTGAAGAGAAGCAGGCTACTGCACTACAGACTTGCCATGGTGCTTCAGGGTACTCACTGAGGTACCAAAGGCTTTAACAGACAGAGCCTACAGCCCAAAGCAGCTGCGTGTGCTGGTCCTTTCCATTACAATAAAATGCACTTTTGCCAGCTGCACTTATGCATTTGTTTACTGCAGCTACTCACTGACTTATTAATTCTGAAGGAAATGGTCATTTCTTTGTGAGGTGCATCTCATCACCAATTATTTCATTTCCGGGGTCTAGCACCCGTTGCAGAGTGTGGCTAAAAGAAAAGTACTGATGGTGCACTTATATATTTTGCTACCTAGACAGTGAGATTTGTGGAATGAAGCTGATTTGTTGCTGAATATCAGCATGTACAAGATGAATACCAGACGGGGAGCCAGGACTAAGAATCAACTTTGCCACTGGCTGTTTGTGTAGTTTTGCTCACATCACTCAGGAGTTAGATCCTGATCCCAGTCAGAACTGTTAATACTGCTAACCAGGAAGACATGTCCCTCAATATTAAAACTTATTCACTTGAAAATCCCAATCCAGCTCTGTTTTCAACCTGTTGACCCTTGAATTGCAGAGGTACTTCTCTTTTGAAATTACTCTTCATATGGAGAAATTCAGCATTTTCAAATCACCTCATCTTTAATATGACTGAACAGTAAGGAAATATTTCAGCTAAAAGGTAATATCTGACACAGAAATTTCATTATTTTATTTAAGACCTTTGAGTAACTCCATGTAGGTACAGCTAGGAAAAGCTGTAGCAGCTAATCCTTACTTTAGGGGGTGGCCTGAAGGGATTTTTTTTTTTTTAATGAATTAAATAACAATTGGGTAAAAAGCATGAATTCTTCTTGGGGCAGGAAGCAGGGTAGCCAACTTTGTCTCATCTTTGAGAGTTTGAACAGTTCTTTGACTGGTCGATAAGAGCTAACAATACCCCAGTTGAGAAGACTGTCTTCCTTGTGGTACAACTTTCTTTGGAGTAGTGACAACTGTGTGCTTGAGATCCTCTGGCAGTTTGCTTTTTTCTTACCTAAGCTCAGCATGTTGTAATGCAAAAACTTGTGGCACCTATATCCTTTTATGTTCTGATACTCTTAAGATATTTTTGGTCACCAGGGCAGAAAAAGGAGTAGTTTGTGCTTGTCATATACCCAGAGCAAATATGTCAATGGTTCTGCTAAATAAATAGACCTATATTATGTAACAACAGCATGATAGTTTGGTTGGGTGACTCACTGTGTCATCACTGTCTGAAGATTCCTTTGCACTAAATTTAGATCACACAGTGCATGATCTACCCTGGGAGTAAAGATTAGAATCCACTCATACAAACTTTTTAATCTATCTTATTTGTGTGCATCATCAGAGTCTTTGTTAGAGAGCTGTTGTTTGCAGATGGTTGCACTTGCAGAGCAGAAGGAGCAAGACCTTAAGATAATGACATCTAATTTCCCAACCACTTCTGTAAACCTCAATTTAGCATTTCAGCAGAACAGATTTGTACTAACTAAAGCTAAATAAACAATATTCCCAGATTAGCAGCATAAAAATAAGTGCTGTGGCTCTGTTTACTTTTTTTGGAATAAAAGCTTTCTATGACAATGCCTAATTTTTGTGTCTAAAGCACTAGCTTTGGTGTTTTTCTTCCTGATTCGAGTCTCTGAAAACACGCCATAACATTGACCCAAACATCAGACTTCACTTGGACATGCACTTCCACTCTCTTAAGTGATATGGGGACAGATATTTGCTACAAACAATGCATAAAATAGTAAAACATCTCCACATGGCTCATCTTCAATCCCTCCTGAGTAAAATATAAGAAAGATAGAACATTCAACAATGCTTTAATAGAAGTGCACTGGTCAAGATCCATGTAGGGATGAACTAAGGTGGTCTTGTTGTAACTCTGGATTAAGCTGCTCAAACATAGCCTCTTTTTATGGCTTTACTTCTCTTCTATGCGTTGTTACAATGCATTGTTATCCTCTGCTGAAATTCTGAAAACATAGACTGAGGTTATAGATGTGTGTTATAATAAACTAATGTATGAGAAGGACTTCATAGTAAGTAAATAATTTTTTAAAAAAACACTTCAGCAGTAAACTGCGTAATTCCTACAGGCAACATCAGCAGTTTCTACCTGCCAATAGAACTGCATTTACCAGCAGTGACTAAACACTGTGAAGTGAAGGTCTCTGAAAATAATTCTCAATACGGCAAACCAAAGTGCCAGTTAAGTTTAAGACAACAGTTGCAAGTATTTGCAGTTTATAAATGGTTTCACTGACCTCAGTTGAGCTAATTGATATTTACCAGGCTGGTTAAGTCCCAAACGCAAACATTTTCTTACGTTCCCAGGAACTGTGGCTGTGCTGATGACTATCACATTTCCTTACGATTATTTTTGGAGATGCTGCTGGGAACACATGTCTGTCAGTGAAGCAAGCAACCCTGAAAACCAGCTTCCTATAGGCTTTATAGACATGAACAAATTCATCAATTATCAATCCTACAGTCTTTGATCATATCCGTATCGAACACTGGTTTTTATGGTTTTATAAATACCTGAACCTCTCTCAAATTTACTGGGTTTTAAATAATTTTATTTAATTAATGAATTCTTTAATATATCTCTGTCACTAATACAAGTTATGGCAATACAACCAAGGACAGTAGCCAGCCTTTTTGAAGAAGCTTTCCCAGATTTACGTAATATTCTGAGTTGGACGGGACCCACAAGGGCCAACTCTAAAGTAAATGGCCCGTGCAGGGATTTGGTTTATATGTTGTCTTCAGATGGTTAATATGATGACTCCATGTACTAATTACCCTGTTTTGTAAAAGAGAGGTAAACCTGACAGGAATTGCATATTAATTTTTGTAAGAAATGGTTTAAAATGTCTGCTTTTCTTTTTTCCTCTTGATCTGTTATAGTTTAAAGAGATCCATTACTCACTAGTCTCTAATTCATTTTCTGACAGAGTATAATTCTTATTTGTGCATTCCAGCATTTGCTCTGTAAACTACATATTGCACTAATCTGTAAGGAATTTGGCAGAGTCAAGTGGGCTAAGTATTATCAGCATACTATATTTGATCACTTTTTTTTTCCAGCAGCAAAATATTTCATAAACAGAAAGCTGCACTGTAATTTCATGTTATTTTCCTCCCTGTACATTCTCCATTCCAGGCCACAGCCTGAGATGTTTCTCAGCTGCTCAGTGTTACTTGGATTGATATCTTGATTTGGTGAATGAAAATAAACAGCAAGGTAATAGAAATCCAGGCCTTTTATGTTAGAGTTAGCCAAACCAGATGATTCCAGCATTTCTAACTAAATGTCTATTAAATCAATTTGGGTTTTTTAAAGAATTATTAACTACATAGTGTTTCTTGGAAGAGAGTTCAAAGAACATCAGTATTACACTGTGTTAATTTCACACAATATTGATTGTATAACACATTTGTGGTCAAGGTTTCTCACAAAAAAGTAATTTTGAAGTGTGATTTTCCTCATGAAACAGACTTTGGCGATTGGAATTCTGCTTGAGATTTGCTAGAAAATTGTTGGCAGATCTTCACTTCAGGCACATTGTTAGATTTTCGCATTCTGATGGTTAATTTTGTTGCTCTGCAAGAGAACATGATAATTAAACAAGAAGGCAAGCAGACAAACATTATTTTTCCAAGATACTATTGGACTGCTTTTTAAGAGATCAGAATAGTACAAAACTGTGATTGAGCACTGACTGTAATATTACAAATATTAGCTAATTGATAAATATTCTCAGATTAGCTAATATTTCCTGTTTCAGAAAGCTTTTGACTTTTGTTGAACAGCTGTTCCTTGTTTGAATAAGACAGGTGGATCACCTCCAAATGAGCACTGACATCTCCAAAAGTACATTTTACCAATTTAGAACACTGAAGCTTTATATTGATAATAACAGTGTAACAATGTGTAACTTCTATTTCAGATCTATTTTCCTTTTAATATTGTGGTGTCAAAACCTATATCTTTATTAAGACTTGGATATCCTATGCACACATTTTGTGATACTATTTAACTCCTTTTTCTTTTCTCTTTTCAGTTTCAAACCAAGAGGAATGCTGTAACTATGAAAAAGTCAGTAAGTCTGGAGTCACATGTGCCACCGACAAAGTTGGATCTTCTGATGCTTAGTTTAATTCATTTTCAAGAAGTCAAATGCACAAAGCAAGTATAAGAAAAGCTGCAAAAATGTGGAATACAAAGAATCTGTATTTTCTAAACTTTTTCTTTTAGCTAAAGCCATTTTCTATCCTTTTTTTATAGAAACCCTCTACCATTCCTTCTATTTTCAGAGTACTCGTTAGAAATACTAAAAGAGCTGCTTTGTATTTTTCGACTATGCTGAGATTGGTTGGTTTGCTGCATTTTATTTTGAGTGAGAACATTCAAAGCTCTGCCATACACCCTCCTAATGGTGCTATGGGCATGGGAGTAGAGAATTCTACCTACAGACATCAGATACAGAATTACAGATGAAGAAAAATTCTTGCCCATTTATGTCACAGTCTTCTCAATCTTCCTACTCAGTTATGAGAGCACCAAGTTAACATCTGCGCCATACAGTATTGTGTGGAGCAAGCCTATCCTGTACAGCACTTGGTAGTGGTTCTAGCACTTACATTTTAATGTTGTTACCATATGCAGTGATGTACCAAACCAACACTGGCAAAATAAAGGAGATAAATTTCTTAGACAATTTGACATCTAACTATATTTTGGCTTTATTTCTGAGTAAAAAAAATTGGTTGGATTCAACATCAGAGAATCATTACACTCCTAAAATGGCGTCCAACACAGGTAAACTAAATCCTCTTACAAAGAGTCTGAGCCCTCTCTTTTCACTACGAAAGAAGACTGGATAACTATTTTGGACAAGACATCGACAATGGGGTGTTTCCACTGTAACACAGGTATCAGAAAGCAAGGCATTTGAGCTACACGCCTTAGGGTCACTTTTATCCTTATAGTTCAGTTTTAGTGTTTAACAGTTCATAAAATTTCACATCTTCTTCACTAGCAAAACACAGCTCCTCAGAAAGCCCAAAAGTGAATTAAGCTGACAGTATAGATAAAGCTAAAATGTACAAAAGAAGGTAAAAATCACACTGAAGTCACTGAAAAAAATTGTTATCCAACCATCAAAAATCAGTTTGGGTTTTTGTCAGCTCTTGGTATGAGACCAAATCACAGTGGGAAAGAAAATGAAGAAAGGGGAAAAAAAATCTAGAGACATGACTACTACCTAAAATTAATGTTCTTTCAAGATTTTTCTAAGAGAAAATAGTCATATAGTTAAGTTTATTTAATCAAGAATCTGATGCTGTGGATGCAAAAGTACCCAGTATGAGAAAATTAATGACATTTGCTGCAGAGTATCATATGACACAACTTGAGTGACAGTCTGCAAAAATGGGACAGGACAACGACTTCCCAAAAAAACCTCCAAAGGGTTATACTTCCCAGCAGGAGTTTGCAGGCATCAGTACAAGATGGAGTTCTTGTGCAAGGAGTGTCAATACCAATTCCAGTAATGCAGAATGCTTTGGAGGAGGAATGGGCAACGTTGGCTTGCGTGAGCATACCCTCATGAAAAACAATAGGACAGATATTAATTCCAGGTTGGATATGGGTGTGCAAGCCAATGTATTTTCAGAAGCAATGGTAATGGCATGGTTTTAAGAAAAACACAATTGGAAGAAAATAAATCACTGAAGCATTAGATCTATTGTGGTCAGAAAAAGGTTATCTCCACTGACACAGAATCTGATATGAGTTGGATATTACACATTTCACCTCATTTCACCTAAAAATTTGGAGTCAATATTCTAATCCACGGAAGAAGGCTGTAGCTTTTACAGAATGAGCATGAAAAATACTGTGCATGTATCTGGAATTTGCATTTAAGCTACAACTGTGTAAACCCCGTTTGATTTTAAAGTGAGCAAATGGGCTTGAAAAGAGGGTGCATGCTAAAGAACATGGGACAAAGACAAAAAAAGGGCATCTCCTAGAGATAGGGAAGTTCTCAGTAGTTTATGCCAAAGAGTAAATATACCAAGATAAATCCCCCAGACCATGACCCTAGGTAAGTATCCTGCACCTTAAATCAAAGGCTGTAAGAAGATCTTATTAGGTTAATTACTTCAGTGTACAGAGGATACATGGATAAAACTGTAATAAATTTTGTATTATTGGTCAATACAGAGATCATTATAGAAAAAAATGCTGCACTCACTTAGGTTACCAGAAAAACTGTAAAAAACCCTCTGCACGGGAAAAAAATCGACAAGGTAAAATATTATTCTATTCCTAAGGGACTGACATCTTTAAAAATACAATGCACATATTTGTGCATGTGAAATGGGATTTTTTGACAGATCTCAGGAATGGTCATCTGGTTATTTATGACATAATTACTACGATGCAATTCAGCTAACTTTGGCAGTCACATTTTGTCCAGATTTCCTTCAGTTTGTGCTTTATGCTCTTTTGAATAGTTCCTTCATCCTCATTTACTGCAATGTCTTCGGGATTGATTCAGCTGCCTTAACACAGGCACCTGGTATCGTTTGAAATATGGTAGGACACCGAATGTAGTTTTACAGAGCAATGCCACAGGACTTACTAGACCATTATGCCTTTCTAGAGAGATGGCTGGAGGTAAGGCAGCACCCAAAGGCTCCTAAATTATACTAGATAGTCATGTAGTGTGCAGGCAACTGCATCAAAACTCCACTGTCTGTAGAAGGAGTTGTAAACTTGGCCCACATTTAAGCTTCTGTGTGTAGACATCTATGTTACCATGCTTTAATCTGAAAGTTATTCCAGTTGAGCTGTCTGCAACACAGCTGGCTAGATCTCTGCTAGGTGTCCAGGCTTCCACTGCAACTAATGTGGATGTAGCCAACATAGTCAGAGCTTGATTTCTTTCACTGAACAAATAACTAACTAGTAGTAGTTATATATTCTTTCAGATATCCTTCAGTAACCAAGACCATTGCACCAGCTTGAAAGATATGTGTCAGAGTAAACATGAGATGCACACCTTTCTGGAACAGGAGCTGAAAGACAAATATGGTATTCCACAGTGAAAAAAGTAGCACAGGGTGGCTGTCGTTGGCCAGGTGAAAATTGAAATTTTAAAATTTAATAGAAATTGGTCTTTCAGATTTCTCAAAAGAATGTTATCAAATTTCAGACTTAGACTACAAGTAGGTTGATCTGATTTGAAAGTCCTGTCTTATTTAATAGAATTCAGTGTAATATCCAGAACCGTTTCTGAGAATAAAACCCTGAAGGCAATATGTAGGGCTACTTTCTCATACTAGAAAAATATTTCCGCTGTCAATTATCAGTTTGCAGAGGATCTCTTAGTAGTAGATGAGATGTAATTTGAAGTTACTACAGAAAAGCTGTTACCAGGGATGTGTGTGATTAGGTAGAAACTGAGAAATTTAAAGGAAAGGTCAAAAGCATTCTGAACTAACATAACAGAAACAGAGTCAGTAACAAAATATAATTCTAAACTGAGGCCAAATCAAAGAAACATATCAATATTGCTGGCACACACACGGAGGTAAAACAAGCCCCTTCACTCCCTGAAAACCGAAGTTAAGTATACCTTTGTCTAATAGACAAATATTTTTACTGAATATTTTTCTAGCCTAGCAAAATGGCCTTTCACTTGGAATATACTTTAGCTTTCAGTGAAAATCTTTTATTGATGATTGCTACTACTAAATTTTATTGTGAAATTTTAATTTCAGGAAGCTTTTGAGTTATGCAGATATCAGAATTCAGATATTAAATTACATATCTGTGTGATCCGATAGGTCTGAATCACTGAGAGCAGCAGCTGATACGCTGGGATTCAGAGGGACCTCAGCAAGCTGGAAGAGAAACCTGAAAAAAGTCTCATGAAATTCAATAAAGGCAACAAAGTCCTGCACTTGGAATTAAGTAAAGCATGCAACAGCACTGCCTGTGGGCTGACTGGCTGGAGGGATATCTCTGCAGAAAAGAACTTGGTGACCCTGGGGAAACTGGAGTCAGCACACATCCTTGTGGGGAAGAAGCTTAATCATATACTAGGTTGCATTATTAAGGATATAGCTAACCAGCCAAGGGAAATGTTTATTCCTATCTTCCCAGAACCTTTGAGCTTACATCTGGAGTATATCTGGTTTGAGGCTCTACTGTGAATGATAGATATCCACAAGCTAGAGAGACTCTAGAGGAAAAACACTAAAATGCTTAGAAGTCTTGACATCGGACATATTGGGAAAGCCTGAAGGAACTGCCCGGGGAGTTTGTGGAATCTCCGTTTCCAGAGACATTCAGAACCCACTGGGACGTGTTCCTGTGTCACCTGCTCTTGGTGACCCTGCCTTGGCAGGGGGGTTGGACAAGATGACCTCCAGAGATCCCTTCCTACCCTAACAATGCTGTGATTCTGCGAACTGCATTCGTTTAGCTTGGAGACAAGAGGGAAAGGGAAAGATCTAACTGCAGCTTCCCACTGCCTAAAGAGTGTGATAGAGAAGATGAAGCCAAACTCCATGATAGAGAGAATGGAGCCAAAGGTGCAGTGACAGGATAAGAAGAAATTATTGCAAGTTACAATGAAGAAAATTCAGACGAGATACCTGGGAAAGGCTCTTCATCCTAAGAGTGTTTAAGCCCTGAAAGGGGCTGTGCAGAGAGGCTATGTAGCCATTGTCCTTGGAAATATGCAGAACTCGATTGGTCAAGGCCCGGGCAACCTGGTATAATTTTGAAGTTACCCTTGCTTTGAGCAGTAGGAGATTGTACTAGATGTCCTCCAGAGGTCCCTTTCAGCCTAAATTATTATATGACTCTGTGACTATTTAGTGTAATCTTTTTCCCTGTCATGAGTTCCTAGCCAACATATTAATAGTCCAAATTCTACCAATGTCAGAGATGTCACTCTTTTCTAAAACAATGTTGGAATTTTCCCTGCTTATATTTGTTCATTTCTTCTGGCTACCTGTTCTTCTGTCCTATTTAGAATCACAGAGTGGATAAGATTTGAAGTCACCACAGGGGGTCATCTGGTCCAGCTTCCCTGCTCAAGCAGGGTCATCCTAGAACACATTGTACAGATTTGCGTCCAGATGGTTCTTGAATATCTCCAGTGAGGGAGGCTCCACAATCTCTCTGGGCAATCTGTTCCAGTGCTCAGCAGAGTAGAGAAATTCTTCCATATACTTAGATGGAGCTTCCTGTGCATCAATTTCTGCCTGTTATCCCTTGGCCTATTGCTTGTCACCACTGAGAAGAGCCTGGTCCATCCTCTCAGCACCCTCCCTTCAGATACTGGTAGACATTGATGAGGTCCCCTCTCAGTCACCTCTTCTCAAGGCTGAACTGGCTCAACTTCCTCAGTCTTTCCTCATGAGAGGGATGTTCCTGTCACTCAGTCATCTTTGCCACTCTCTGCTGGACCCACTGCAGAAGCTCCATGTCTCTCTTATACTGGGGAGCTCAGAACTGGCCACAATCATCTTGTAGCACACAGTTAAATGACAATGTTAGACAAGAAAACTTATAGCAACCCTTCAAATACATTACCCAATACATTCATTATCATGAAATTAAACTGGGGACCAGCAGGGAAGAACAAGACCAAAGATGACTCAAATCTGTGGCATGGAGGCTAAGGTATTCTTCTGCCTTTTAGAAACATTTATCCAATATATTAAAAAAAGACTCATGGGAAGAGGGGCTGTTGAACAGTCATAGCTCCCTTTCTGCACTCTGCCACATGAATCCTAAAATCGTTGCTGCAGTATACCTCAGCTCCACTAGGAAAAGCCTCCCTTCACATTTAATTCCATCTGCACTTTCCCACATCTGTCATAGACTAATGCTCAGTGCCCAAAGCAGGCTTATGGAACAAGTGGTTTGAATTTTTTCAAGTTTTAGAATCAATTAAATGCAGGTTCTTCCACTTCTGAGTGACTAATACAGCAGTTGACTAATATAGGAAGCATTTTTACTGTGATCTTTTTAAAGTCTGCTTGCTGAAGGAGCTTAGTCCGTTGAGAAACTGTATAGATCAGACCCTAGAAGAATATCTAGCTTCTGCCTCCTGTTGGTATTATGCATTCAAGACACTTGGCCTTGCAGACTTGTACTAATCTGGGCAAGGAAGACTTTGAAGCCAAGTGGAGACATAGAGTTTAGGGTTAAACAAAGATCAGGCAGCAGCTGAAAGGTTATTTCTGGATACAAGCACCTTTGTTTCATTTCAGTCCTGTACTTTTTAAAGTGTCTAGTTATAAAGTGACATTTTCCACACCAGAAGTGATGTATAAAAAGCACATCACTTTTTTGTTAGAAATGTATAGTTACTCCCAAGAAAATGTAATGTGCTTTGTAACAGTGTGTGTATCCCTGTCTTCTGGTGGACTGTAAAGAATAACTTGTCTGGTTGCCTTTTACTCTGAACTGGTTACAGAAGATCTATTGGAACAAAGAGACTTGATCATTCTTGTCTGCATGTTCCCAGTTGGAGTCACTGCTGTTTGTGTCCACTGTTTCTTGAACCATTTCCTGGAGCTCACTTTTCTTCTTAATACACCACTTACATTGCATAAAACTTTTATTTGGGTATCCTCAGCCACACAGCCCTCTTGTTTTACCATGCTGAGTTAAGCTGTAAAGCTAGAATTCATCTAAACTAATACCAGGGACATAGCTGATTTAGAATTTTGGTTGTTCTGGGATTCCTCAGTAGCTGGTGGAGAGAAAGGCTATTCCAGTGAACTACTGGAACTACACTAAAATCAAAAGGATGGGATCTTGGCCAAATCTTTTGAAACTGGATCAGGACCTGCCTTATACAACCCAGTGTGTTGTCCATCTTTGCAGTGCCACTTGCATTCTGTTCTGTTCAGGAATCAGGTGCGAATAGTTGAAAGAATATTTGCTTCACGTGACACCAGAGTGACCATCATTATGTGACACTTCTCCTCTCAAAGCCAAGACTGATTCCAAACATCTTTTGTAGATATTCTGCAACATACTCTTCCCCACACATAGCTTATCATGTGATGAAATCCATTGATATACAAACCATACACATCCTTAAAATATTTCTTAATACCAAATCCTAATTAATATGATTCTACTAAATACAGAAAAAGTATATCAGACTGATAATAAATATGAGACAGGAATAACAGGGCATTTTTATATAACAGAAGTAATACCTCTATTGAGAAGCACTATTCAAATTGTCATCTACTTTTTCCTATTTGCACTGGAAATGAACTACTGAAACTACCTTTTTTTTTATTTTCTCTCTGCTTAGGAGCCAAAGCATGATGTCAGAGAGAAAAAAAAGAGAGGCAGAGGTCAGGGTTAGAATGTATTAATCTTTTGTCCTTACATACATGGCCTATTTCAAGGTTTGACAAATTTCCAGAACTGTCCTCAGATCTCCTCAGATTTATTATACTTATTTTTTAATCTACAAGTATTTCTGTCATGTGGGGGTGCGTCTGTTAACCCTGGAATCTACTCTCATTCTGTGAGCCTGCCTTGCCCTTCCAATGCTTTGGTGAGATAACTTTTGCTCTCAATTATTAACCTGAGAAATTCTTTCTTTGCTAACAGCATGAAGTCCTACTGTGATCTGTGCGATGTGTGTCTCTCCAGTGCACAGACAAGCAATGATTTGTTGTATTGGACACACAGGGGTTTTTCCATCCTTTTAAAAATATTTTTTTAAAACTACATAGCTTTTCTGATAGAAATTCATCTAGTCTTTGAAGAATGTGATTTAGATATAAAAAGCAGTTTTTCCACAGGGCTAACTGTCCCTTCACTTAGACCCACTGGAGAAAACCAGAAGCACAAATGAAAAGCCTGAAATTATTTGGACTCAGTAGGTGAAGGCAGTAGAGTGCATAGCTCACACATTTGTACCATAGCTGATATAAGGCTTTTTATCGACGAGATTTAGAAGGGGAACACAAGACTGGAAGAGTTTATTGACATCTCTCAGGGATGCTTAAGAAAATTCTGGCCCATCTCTGCTTTACAGATTAGCAGATTATTTTCTTTTTCCAAAGGTGTTTACTCAAGTCTTTGGGACTGAGGACAGAGTTCTCAGCTCATAGACAAATTTTCATCTTATTACCCCCATCTATTTCAGACGTTACCCCACTGTTCTTTAGAACAGACCACTGCTTGAATGATGTTCAGTGAAAGATTTACTTTAATTTTCTCTGTAGGATTTCATAAGCAGCTCTGCTAAATAGCTAACTAAACAACATACATCCAGGTGAGACTGTACTAGGTCTATGACATGATATTTCATAGGATTCCTCATCTCTGGATGGATCTGACTTTGTCTCTTCCCTCACAGAGAGTCCTAAATCTCTTTTTCTGAGAAAAGAGCTGAATATCTTCTGCATACATACCTCTAAAATTCCTCTTTTTTTTCCTGTGGAGGAGGATACACTACACAAGTGTAACATTGCTTGTTCCTTGTTTTTTCAAATCAACAGTTCCTCAGTGATTGTTCTAGATACAGGAATGAAGAGACTAGCACTCATGGGAAGCAATTTCCTTACTTCACATATTTACAAAATTCTATCCCATTCAATTTATTCTTGATTTGTAGGTCTGCAAGGACTGAAAACTATCTATATATAAATCTGATATTTTAAGACATCCTTTCCTGTTCATTTGGTCAGCTTATTATGTTATTGTCAATATTACATCTCAGATCATTCCATATTTATTTGAAATGCAGATAGACGAAGAAATGAAAACTTTAACAAGTTTTAATAGTTTTTTCCTCAGACAGAAATTGGTAATATACAGAATTGTAAAAATAAACAAACAGATGGCAGAACAGCTTTTTTGTATGTGATTGTTATATTTTCCCTTTGTTGCAGTCCATCTCCCAGAGGAAACTGTGATAAAGGACAATTAACTAATTTCACATAAAATCCCATCATATGATTTGCTAATGAGGTTCAAACCATACTTAAGAGAGAGGAAGCATGAGGAAATTTTTCTGCTAGGATTTTTTATATTTATAACGTTAGTCCTAGGCTGTGATAATATTCCCATGCTTCTGCTGCTGATCTTGGAGCCACATTTGCTGTACTAGCCATCGCAGGCAGCATCACACAGCAATGAGCAAACTGCACGAAGCCAGATCAAATCAATCTACTGTGAATGATTCAAAGCGTTTGTGACTGGTAACAGTGCCTCATATCTGGGCCTCTTGCTGGTGAACTTCTCCATTCTTCTGTTTTATTCTGGTAGCCATACATGTAAAGCTATCAGGAGATATTTTTGAAACACTGCATTGAACAGTGTGTTACTGACTCTCAGTTCAAACCATCTTTCACATCATACCCTAACAGCACTGCTTCCCATCTGCCTCAGTGCCTGCAGGAGATCAGCTTCTGAATTGGAATTCAGCTGGCTGAAACTAAATCTGAATGAGACAGAAATGAGGTTAGAAGGAAAAGGGTAACATTTTGAAGAACTAGCCAAAGCCATGACAGCATTCTCAAACAAGGGGTCTGTTTTCTGATTGTCAAGAGACTTCACAGCCTCAGGGTTAGCTGACATCCTCCCAAGTATGAAATCTGTCAGAAATAAATTCTCCTATCCATGATGAGCCAGCAGGCTGTTCCTATGAACATCCTCTCAGATGCTGACTTGGCAATAGCATTGTACATATTCATGGCTTCCAGGCTCCACAGCTATCGTATTCTGCACTGGCCGTGCCAATGATAGCCTTCAATGGGCAGCTGATCAAAACTCGTCACTCTGCTTGCTAAGCAAAATAAGTCAATTTTGGTACATCATTTCAGTGCTGTGAACACTACACTGGCTCTTGAGTGAATGGTGAATCATATTTGTTGTTCTAATCCTAATCTTCAAAGCCCTAGACCCAGATTACTTTGAGGATAATAATTTATCACTGTGAGAAAAGACATGCTCCTCAGGGGTGGTGGAGCTATGAGCTAGGCAGACAATTGTGCTGACAGAAGGAGCTTTGAATCACTCTTCCACATAGGAAAGATGTGGAATGCTCACCCATCTCCAAGGCAGAATACAAAATTAATCCCTTCAAAATAAAACAAAATCTTGTGAGGCAAACACCACCTCCCCCATGAACACCCCCCATCTACACCCGGTTCCAGGGAAGACAGGACTGTAACCAGAAGTGTATAATATTGCAGTTGATTTAAGATAGTATCTCTTTGTAAAAGATTATAAAGTGTCTGCGGGTCAATGTGACCAGCAATTTACATGGAATTCAAGTTCTGTACCTTGATGATCTGATAACATGCTGGAATATATGGTATAAACAGATTACACAATCTGTGCAAAGCTTTTGATCTCACTGCGAGAAGCACTGTGTCCCACTGCAATTGTTTTAATGATTCAGCTTCCCAAACAGCATGTTTTGCATTTCTGAAGTAAACAACCACTTAAATAATCCTTGATTTGTTTTTCCCAAAGGTATGTCACATTTCAGCCCACAGTCGCTCAATAAAAGAACAGAGATGCATTTTCTGGACTTAATTCAATAAATAAACCTAAAGTAGTTTGTTTTCTTTGCTTTTCATGTTAACTTATCAGGTTAATAAATTAATGAACCTGCTTGGAAATCATATGGCACTTTCAGGCATGCAACTGAGGACATAGACAGAACAAGCATCTGCATTACAATAATTAGCACTGAATTGGTACATCCTTACAGTCACGCTAAGACTGTGTGCCTAACATTATTTTTCTATTTTAATGGCAACTTTTGCTCATGAAATGAAGCAAACCTTTGTATTTTAAACAAGAGAAGTAGTGAGAACACAGTTAGTGAACTATGTGGTGCAGACCAATATGACAGCTGGAAAACAAGTTTGAAAATAGAGGGACAAATCTTCAGTTGGTTCAAATTGGCATGCCTAAAGTCATTATCTCTGCTGTAGCTATCAAGCAAGTATGAATGTTTCAAGTTTTAACAAAAAGCAAATAATTTGGGGCTAAGAGAAACACATACAAAAGCCTAAACCTGGCTGCCCTCAACCTCCTGGAACCCCACTCTCTGTCTGAAGTTTAATTTGCATCAAGCGTGCTCATTTCTCATAGACTTAACATTTTGAAGGATTTGAGATGTACAAGAAAGAAAGAAAAAGGAAAAAAACACCATTTTTTCACAGGCATCAGAAAATCGTTGGTGCTCTGAGCTTTGTATCTATCAACAATCAGACTCCAGTAGTGTGAGAGGTTTGATTTTTTTTCTTACACGTGTAATAGTATCAAGTCCTTGTCAGGGTTAAGTGTTTTAAAGTATAGGAGAAAACTAAGGACCAGGAAAACAAAGGATTTTATTTGGGTTTTTTGAGGAATGCTAGCGATTATTGACAAAAAATCCCCTAGAGGATATTGCAAATTAATGTATGAGAACTGAATTTTATAATAATAGCAGCTCTATTTGTCACAGGAAATAATTCTCAGATTCTACAGGGACATATTTCTCTATCCTTACTGCAGCTTCCTATGAAGCATTTTTTTCACCCACAACCAGGATGCTTCGATTTCAAAGCACAAGTATGTCATACTCTGTGAACAGTATACGTTGGTTTAGATTATAAGGACAGATGAAAATTTCCCCATATTTTGTCAAAGAATTTTAGGAGGCAGTAGTTGTCATTATCCACAGAAATTGCCAATCACCGTGGCATGAGATGACAATTAATGGTGTGTTCCTGGATTACATAAAGGATGTCAAATATATGGACCATTGCTGCAGCCAAAAGATATGGGCAGCATGCTGGAAGTATCACATAATATGCTATAATTTTCTGATAGATCAGAATGCTTTTTCTAGTAAGAAAAAATTGCTAAATTGCAAACACATAGCTAGTTTTGCTTTAGGGCACTCAATCCTGAAATGTAGAACTGTTGTGAATGTTCATGGTTTTAGTGATGACATTGAGTAGCATTTTTCATGTTTCTCTCTGTCCATCTGTGAGCCCATTTCTTAGATAGATAGGTTTTTCCAATAGGGTATTTTAGGCTACTACTGTTAGTTAGATGTGAGTGTCTATCCACACAAGGGAAGTTTACAAGCACAGAGTCTTCATCAACAACGAAAGGAATGACCTAGTGGTTGGGAAAATGAACATCAGAAAGAGCATTTTAAAAGTACATGCTTTGCCTAAAGAGGACAAGCTTTTAGTATACATGTTAAATTAATTTCATTTTACACTTTAAAAGACATAGGAAAACACCCATTTAACGTTTTCTAATGTAAAATCATGCCCTAATTATGTACATATGTTTTTTATAGCCTATAGATACCTGATTTACAAATGGAATGTTCTCAGATAATTGAAACACATCAGAGTCGCAGTTTCATCTACTCTGTAAGCACAGGTTGGAATAGCATCAGCAACAACACTACTACTGACACCACAGCCTGTTTGCAACAGATCACAGAGGGATTCTGAGTGTGCCTCTGCAAAGGGTGCTCTGCCTCCCAGCAAAGCACCCACCTCTGCTTCTGGCTGAAATTGCAGGGCACAGTGTATTGGAAGAAGGAAATCATGCCTTGTATCCTCCATCCTCTAAGTCACATAGCAAGACAGCAGATTTGGAAGTTTATTGATTAATTGCTAGAGGCAGGAAAGGATTTCTCCATTCTTTTTCTATTGGTCACGTGAGCAATGTAGGCAGCAATATACCATCTAAGTTAATCACAACTGCAAATCTAAAGAAAATCTGAAATAATGGATTTAATAGTAGACCTGATTCAGTTATCACCAGCAGCTAAGTCTGAAGCACATCCATGATATCACAGATCAACTATGGCAAGTCTCTAGTCTGAAAATCTAGTATCATCACTTCTGTCAGTGCTAATGAAACTCCTTTGAGACACTAGAGTGAAAATGAAACGTAAAGGTGCTAATTTTCTCACTAACTTGATTGAATGATTTCCCCTGTCTAAGAGATTTATGTTATGAAGGCACAGCTGTTCATTTCATTCACAATCTGCTAGTCGCAGTTGACTTACAGCCAAACTCAAAAGGAAGTTTCGTGAATCTAGGTAAGTTTAATAAGAGTCTGTGCCAATTCATAATTTTAAGTATTTTTAACATGCCAGTGTTATCTCAATGTTCAAATATCCACTCATATATACAAATATACACTCTTAGTTTTCAGCCATTTATACACTTATCATCTGACTTTATTTAAGTGAAAACTAATCACCTCATCTCACTTTAAAGTCAGAGATTAGAAAGAGGTACCTACAGAGGGGGATTCCTATCTTGTGGCTCAGGATGATGTGAACTGTTCGCTGTGTATACATTTCTCTCCATTCTCTGCAGGAGAAGATTAGACAAAAAACTTTCAGACATCTAAAATTTGATGCAACGAACCTTCACTTGTGCACCACTCCTGAACTGAATTGAGCTGACCGGAATGTAATCTAAGTATAATTGCTTTCTTATCGATTTCCTTGGAGTCACTACAGTTATATAGCTAAATAAGTTCAGATGCACAGGTGAAGCTTCACAGGTGTATTGCACCTATCCTGTGCTGAGGTGCTAAAAGAAATAAGTGTACCAAAACCCAGAAAAAAATAGCTAATATGAAGACAAAGCCAAGAAAGCAAGAAAACCAGCAAGCAAGGAAGTGTGATAATGGAGCAATGCAAACCACACATTTCTCTAGACTAAAAATACCTTTTTTTCCGTTACTGAACACTTCTTTGGTTGAGGTGTTATTTAGCAGTTCCATTTCTCCTAAAATTACAAGAATTCTTTCTGTTCTACATCCAGTGCAATCCAGTCACGGTTTATAGGAAGCAAGTATTACCTGCTTTCTTTTCCTCACCCTGGCAATTCAGAAGAGCTTTAATACTGACAGATTCAGCTATCTGAGGATAGCAGGAGGAATCATCAACTGTCCTACAGGCAGAAACAATAGGCACCTCTACATTCTGCAGTGGTTTGAGAGATATTTCTATAAGCAGGGAGATTTTCACTATAAATTAAGAATATTACTGCAGTCTTAACAAAAAGATGCCTCTTCTGAACTGTGTTCTGTATATTGTATTTTCTTGAAAATCACCATTACTTTTGTTTCTACAAAGCTTGTAGAAAATAAACTTGTTACAATTCAATAATATTATGAGATTTTCAATGATCCAAAAAGACGACTGGATTTGTAGTGGTCCCTCTAGATTACTAACTGTCCAAAAGCCATAGGTAAGACTGAGCTGATAGAAATGTCTGCACACAAAATAAAATACAAGATGCCTCTGTAATGTTGATATGCAGTGTATACATTTGCATTAGTCCAGTGTTTGGTAATAGGAAAAGATGTCTCCGTTAACTCAGGTTGCACTGTGTACCCATATTAGCATACTGTCTGTGCAATCAAAGAAAACAGGAGTTGGGTTATTATTTTTTTTTCCTTTTGTACTAGGATGCATGTGTTTGCCAGGAAAGCAATGCCTGATAAAAACAAAGTGCTTATGAATGTATAGGGTTTTTTTTAATTTAATAAGTTCCATTTAACTTAGTACAAACTAGGCCATGCTTCTGTTATTTGTTGAACTTTGGGCACAGGAGGTAGACAAAGCTATGAAAATTTGCTTTATCCCCATCAATTGCATAGATCTAATCCTCTTATCTATATTTATTATTGGACTCTATGATATTTTGTCTAACATAGTCCCTAATCCAAAGTTACATATTTTAATATAATTAGTTTATAAAACATCATGGCATTTTAGATGAAAACTCAGTGTTAACTGAAGACTGCAGAATTTAACAAGTAAATAAAGGTCTGCATAGGAGCGATCTTGCAGGGGCTTCAAATTAAAGTCTATTATGTTTGAAGAAGAAGAAAATGGCTCTCTCTGAAGTCTATGCAGTGTGAGATTTTTTGCACATTTTTATGTTCCTAATCCTTACAGTGAGCTTTGCAGCCAGCCCTGTAGCTGCTTCCTACCTGTTTAGGGAGCCATCATTAGATCCATCAATGTTAAGTCAATAAAGTCAACAACAGTGATAATAGAAAACTTCTCACTGTGAATTGATGAAAAAATATATTTGTACATGTGGAAATTACTTATATTCACATTTAGTAATAAACATAATGAAGCTAAATTCAATAGTGAAGCATGGCCTGGTTTTAGAAAAAAAGAATATAGTGTGCATACTAATTAAATACATAGCTTGTTTCTGGGAACCTTATCTATTGGAGACAGTCTTTTTACCTAACCAAACAATTAAAAATCAAATTTGAGATTAGGCACCTAAGAGGAGTACGCACTACCAAAAGAAATTTGTCTCACTTAACTTCAACACTCAACTTCAACGCTCAACTTCAACGCACAGTGATTTTTCCACTCTTTACAAGACAAACCTAAGGTGGCTGGATGGACCATGACAGGTAATTTTTTAAGTGCCAAAGTCAGGAGAGATTAATTTTACCACCTGTGGATGGGTAAAGGACTACTGATAGTACTTTTGACAACAAAAAAATATAAGGCAAAATAGGACTGGGAAGAAAAAGAGAAACATAAAATATTGGACTATGTATTTAGGCTATGTTCCATATCACCAACGGTGTTTCACAGAATAAAGATATCCTGTAAAATAGTGGATAGTGGATTCCATATCATTTAGTGGCGAAAGAGGGTCTTCATAACCATTCATCTGAAAATGCTAATCAGTAGATTCCCAGCTGGATTCTGCATTGTTAATGCTCAGCATTAGAGAGCTGTTTTTGAAATCTCAAATGCCAAAAGCAAAATAAACAAACTTCGAAGCACCAAGATCCCAGGTGTGGGAAAAAAAGAGAAGTTACATGAGTGAAATCTTGTATCTGCATCAAACTTCACTGAAGTCAGTGGGGTCTGTGTGGGTTTAAGGTACTGCATACCCTTCTCATCATGGAAACAGAGTTTTAATAGATTCCCTTTAAAAATACCCCAAAGCCTACAGTTTTCTTATGGGCAACATGATCATTAGACAGAGATCCTCTGTTGTCTGTTTTTCCACAGTTATTAAAACGACAAAATGTTTTATTAAAATCGGATTTGCACTGAGCCAAGTCATAAAACCAACTTGAGATGAATGGACCTCTAAGACTTTTAATCTGAATATCTGTTGTCTTCTGACTACAGTAAAACTAACATTAATTTTCATTTAAGCCCACAAAGGGTGAATAAAATAAAAAAAATCCATATATTTTGCCTACATCTGCAGATGATATTTACATTTTTTCCCCATGAACAGTCTTGCAAAATCTTTACAATTTATATATGAAGAAGAGAACCTATCTGCTGTAGTAAAGCTGATAAGCCTCAAACAACATGTCTATGTGTTGAAAGATTTTGCAATAATCCTTTACTTTCTATATGTAAAATATTCTAAATGCAAAGCTAATGTGTTTTGTTGGCTTAGCATTTTACAGAAAATTCTTTCAGGTTTTTTGGTCACTGAAGAGAAAAAGTACGCAAGTTAGGAAATATGATACTTTTTATGAGATTCAAAAGAAGTGAAATATCAGCATTTTGAGTAAACAAAACACTTTGCTTCCTTTTCTTTCTGTAGTCCATGCTTTTTATTCTAAGAGTCTGTAGTTACTAACTGTCTGTGCTCTGCTCTCCAGCTGAAATGGCATTTAGCTTGATCTGACAGTGCTTTAAAATAAAGTTGCTGGGAGGAACTCCAATCCATCCCACTCTTACCAGCTTGATGCCAGTGCCAGCAATGGATGCCCACAAGCCTGGAGAGGGATCACAGGTCAGCAGGAGAGCACTTTAGGAGCAGAACAAAGGAATTCCATTCGCACTACCCAATAACTTATCTTCACTGGGGATCCAGTGTTAATGTCTATATGCAAGCGCAGCAGCCCGGGGAACACACAAGAGGAGGTCTATGATTTTACTGGCCAGTGGAGGACAGGAAGAAGATCCATGGGCAGAAGCACTTCTCCTATGAAGACAGGCTGAGAGGGTTGGACTTGTTCAGCCTGGAGAAGAGAAGGCTCCAGGAAGATCTTGAAGCAGCCTCCAGTACCTAAAGGGAGATAGAAGTAGGCAAGAGTGGGATTTTTTACAAGGACATGTAGGAATAGGACAAGCAGGAATGGCTTTAAACTGAAAGAGAGTAGATTTAAATTAGATACTAGGAAGAAAATAGTTACTGCCAGGTTGATGAGGCACTGGAACAAGTTGCCCAGGAATGTGGATACCCCATCTCTGGAAATGTTCAAGGCCAGGTGGGATAGGGCCCTGAGCAACCTGATCTAGCAGAAGGTGTGATTCATGATACAATCAATGATTCTATAAAAATATCTAAACTTGGGATCTCATTTATTTTTCTTCCAGTGAAACATAGACTACAAATGACTGCAAATAGGACAGATTAATTGAATGTTGTATTTTATATTTCCCACTTCTTGATGCCATATATATGTGGCAGAATATGGCAAGTATAAAGAATATTATTTCCCTTTTTTTTCCTGGTAATATAACCTTTGTGACCTTCATCAAGGGATCACTCCTGGCCAAACAGTTTACACCAACTAAATGTATATTCTTTCCCTAAAATTCAAAGCCTGAAGCAAACCATTCTGTCTCCCATAAATAATTTTCCTTATCAAGAAAATAGTTTGGCTCTAGATGAAGGCACAGGAACAAATCAATGCACATGTGATGTGGATGTGATTTAGCCCTGGAGCTAAACAGAAAGTGAACCAGCTAAAAGGTATATCCACACCAAGCCTGCCCCTCCTTCCCCTCATTTTGCCGCCTTGTAAATGTGCAACGGACATCAGCATGCAAATCACTGAATAAATACAGTGAATAAATAAGCTGCCTTGCCTTTGTTGAAACATCCCTCAAAATAGGCCAGGTTCTGCTCACTGTTGCTGGAGATGTTATTGTGGAGAATAAAACCTATAAATGACAATATGCTAACTCAGAATATTTAGAAACTAACCTGGGCAAACTAAAATACAAAGCAGCTTAGAAGGAACAAGGCATATTGGATATCTCTGAAAAATGAGGGGATAAGACACAACAGCATACTGAAATACTCAGTCACAAACTCTGGATCAGGTTTAACCACAAGACTTAGGGGCTAATGGCGTAGTGCATTTAAGAGTTAATAGTTTCCATTAAAAGAAAATTAAGACACAGAGAAGACAATAAGACTCGGTACATAAGTCCCTAGGCACAAGAATATAAATATAGAAGGAGAGGATACAACTGCTGTCAGCACAATGATAGTGAATATGTAAGATGGAGAAAGAATGTTATTTGAAGAAAGAACTTACTTTATTCATTTGAAGCTATGCAGATTCCAATACTCTTTTTGCTAAAAACAAGAATACCTGTCATGACTGTTTTTCTTTTGTATTTGTTCCTGTTGAAAAATTTGATATAGCACGAAAGTTAGCTTGGTTTCATTTTAAATCACAGGAGTTGTTTTTTTTTTCTGAACTGGTGAAGTAATATTGATATTTTTACATAAAAAAGATTATTTTAAAGGATTCCAAAACATTATCAAAAATCAAATAAAATTCCTGTTTATCTTTTGGCATTTTTAAAGCTTCTATTTAACACCTTTTTTAAATCTAGGTTGACTTTTAGATGAACAGTGGGGTTTGAAAAACAAAAAAATCCCTGTAATAGTTTCTAAGGAACAATGTAAAAGGGAGATAACACAAGGTTTGGGTGAAAGGAGAAATAATGGGCTGAAGGGAAAGTATTAGTTCTAGCCTCATAGCTGAAGCTCTTTGGAGGGGTTAATAGTGAAGCTGGTGAGGGAGATTTGATTGATATATTTTACTTGGATTCAAGAATGTAGTGGCAAAAGTCTGTTTCAAAGGATCTTACAGAAGCTAAGCAACCAGTGGAAGAAAGTATAGGTCTTTAAGGAGGTAAACAATTGATTAAAAGATAAGACACAAGGAACGCTATGTCCTTGTTGTGGAGGCAGGACACCACTGGATATGTACAGAGATCTGTGCTTCAATCTTTGGGCTATTCAGCTGAAAAAGAGGGCAAAACCCAAGATGACAACAACAACTGCAAACAAAGTTTGCTGATGATGCCAGGTTTCTCACCATTGTAAAAAGGGTGCATGAATTCTGTGAAGAAATGCCAAAACTCATGTGAAAGTGAGTGACTGGCAAGAAAATAGCAGATGAAATTAAGTAGACTTGAAATGTAGGTAAATGCAAAGTGACACTCTGTGGCTTTGCATGTACAGCATTGAGATACAAGCTGTCATCACTGCTCCTGAGTGAGACCTCAGGGACCTAGGGATCGGTCTTGTAAATAATTTTGTTAAATACCATCATCCATGACCTTAGTACAAAAAAAATGGAGAATGTGGAATCTGGAGATTACACCAAAAAAGACCAATGATGGAGAGGGAAACAGCAATATGATGTATGAACAGTTGGTGACCTTGAGTACTAAAGTAATCCAAAATCTGTCAGGAACTCGTTCTCAAAATGGGAAAAACCGATCAGGGATAAATTTATCTTGGAAAATAAAATACCTAACCATCAGGGGATGAAATCCTGGGTAGCATTTATGCAACCTCGTGGGAGCAAAAAAAAGTCCAACCAGTTTTGCTGTAAAGCTTGATCAGCTAATAAACAAGATCTATTCCAAAATTATATCCTTGTGAATTAACTACCCAAAAGAACAAGGGAAGGATTAATTTCCAGAGTCATCCTTCAATTGTCTTGTAAAAGTGCAAACAGTATGACAGAAGACAGGAAACTTTCCCAGGTATCTGAGGATGTAAGGGAGAGAGATAAGCAGAGATACAAGCCAGGCATAAAAAGATCAGACCAGTAATACTGATGCCTTGAAAACCCTCACAGAAGCAGGATCTTAAAGAGACCTGTGCAAAGGGATATACTAGTCCCCACGGTCCCATTAGGGGAAGGTTGTAGATATTTACATTTCCCACTGCAGTAGTACTTTCCAGGTTGCTCTGTACAAACTGTGGTGGGGATAGGACAACAGGGCTCCTCTGCTTATGCTTCTGCCAGTCAGTGCCATCCCATAATTTATATTGTCATATGAGAGTATTGCCATGCTCTAGTGCTCTAGGGCAGTTTGAGTCTTTTCAGAGTTTCTTAGCCCTAGGACAGCACTAAGGGGATGGAGCTACGTGGCTTTGCCGGAGTGCAGCTCAGTGTCTGGCCAGCTCGGTGCTCAGCAATGAGCCTGTGTCCATCTGTGCACGTCCAGGAGGAACTTACCTTCCCTGTGCACCATGAAAAGGGCACTGCCGCCAGCTGACACTGGGAGAACTGAGATTATAACAGACAAAAAAAGGTTGCATGAGACTTACAGCCTAAACAAAATTTAAAAATTGATTCTCAAAGTCCTAGGGTGCTATGTTGACCTCCCAGATGTGGAGTTTTTTTACTTCTCAGTGAGAGACATTCCCTTTACACTTCTGAATTCAGAGAAATTTTTCATTTTCCTGTGGAAGTACTTTTTCTGTACTACAATGATTTGTGGTGCCAATGACAGCAACCACACTGTTTTTTCCGCATAGCAGGAGAGGTTTGGAAAGGAAACACTGTGAACAATTAACTGAGACGAGACATGATAATTTGGTATTCTATCTGTCAGGTGCAATCTTAAAGGAAAGAAGGATAGACAAGGGAATCAAGGGACCCCTTTTTAGGGAAACTAAATTACTCTTCTGATACCATTGCAAAGTATGTCCACGCATGTACGTTGAAAGGTTGTACAGAGATGTTCTTCATGCTTTCTTTCATTCAAAAATGAGGAACATAAATGGTGTTGTCATGATCCTCTCTTGTTGGAACTCATACAACATGTATGTCAGAAAGAAACCATATTTTTTAATAAACACAATAAGAGAACTAAAAGCAGTTAAATGGTGTTTGCACTTCAGTGTAGCCACACATGAAGTTCCCACATATTTTGTTCATGATAGTTAAAACCACAAATAGCCCAAAATTTTCACTTTTCTTGATTTTGGTTGATCTTTCAGAAAAAAGTGAATTTAACCCAATTACTCTATAGAATAAATGGCCAAACTGAGATGGAAGAGGAGGAAAGGAGGAAAACAATAGATGATTGATAATTGACAATTGATCTTTCACAAATTAAAAAAAAAAAAAAGCCTAGAGAATTCCATTATGAAGAATCTTAGCTCTAGAATATACTGACAGGACGGTTTGATCCAGCTCTAGAAATATAGCAGCTGAGAGGTTTAAAGGTGGTGCTTCACAAGAACTAAAAAATCAAGTCATTTTACTTAAAATTTCTAAATAGACACACCAGTTCTTCAAGTTTCCTGTTTCACAGTTGATTATTCATATATTACATAAAAACAAATATCATTTTTCACCTGTTTGGATGATGCATATGAGATGCTTTTTGTACATGTACCATGAGTTCCAAGTCAGAGCCTGAGCTGAAACCCATTTTGGTCAATAGAGGGCCCTCACTTACTCAAAGGGGCTTTGGATCATGAGTGCTAGATCAGGATAGTGAGTATCATAATTCAAATTATAAATTTATTTTACACAGTTTTTTCTAGCACTGGTTATTTTCAAAAATGTATCAAAAGTACTTATCAGGTTTTTGATCTCTCAAACATGGTGTTTTCAAACCTTAAAATAGAATTAAATTTATCTTAACAAAATCTAACTTAACCAAACAGGTTGATTATTTTGTCTTTTCTCCATGAAAACTGTCAGATAGAATATATAAGTTTTAATCTTTCTTCTTTTCAAATTTTTTTTCTTTTGAAGTGGAAAATTTTTATACCAAAATTTCTGCTTTTTCCTTTTTCCAAATTTAGAGCACTGAGAAGCTAGCTGGAGATTTTGCAGAGAGAAAATAGGCAAGACTTTTACTTTTCAAACTGGTTGTTACCCTGAGCAGCTTCAGGTTCTGCAGAAAGGCAATTTGACAGTTCTTAGCAGCTCCTGGGGACAGATTTCCTCCCCAGTGGCATACTTCCAAACCTTCTGTGGCTCTAAAGCTGCATGCTGATGGATCCCTTATGGTATAGAAAAGCTAATGTTGTCTTTCACAGACAGAAGGAACTAAGAGGGGAGGAAGCATGACTGACCTGGACAGCTAAAAGAAGGATCCTTTTTTTAAAAAAAAAAAAGTGTGGAATAATGAAAAGACAGCCAGCAGAAGAGAGATGAATGAGGAACAAGGAGAGGAATTTTCCTGTTCTAGTACAGTTGGTGAGTACTGGGTGTGGCAATCATTCTTATGAATGTACCTGTCTGAGTTCCTCGGCCTTTGAGAAAATACCAGAGACAACTTCTCTTCAGACCATGAGATGAGAGCAAGCCCTGAATTGAAAGAGAGCTTTTGTAGCAGAAAACCATGGTGACTGTGTGCATATTTATTTCTGACAGCTGAAGAATGACTTCCTTTGCTGCTTGCTGACCAAGCACACTAAAAGCTTCTAACAATTGTCCGTGTCTGTCCTGTATATGATTGAATCTTCCCTTCTTTTACTTTGGGAATTCATGAACACTCCTGCTTGTACCAGGTGCTATGAGAGTCCTTCAAGCCATCCTCCCTGTAATAGAAACATCCACTGCCTTTTTCAAACCAAAGGCTGACTTCCTATTTCTTCATTTGTGATATACCCTGTATACTTCTTTTCTTTCACCTTCTCACAATTTTCTTAATTTTATGTGTTATGTGTCTTTTACTTCTCTCCAAGTCCCATTTCTCACTCCCGCCTGCCCTGGGTTCTACCATTTTCTGCATCCTCAACGTTTTATGTAGCTTCATAATCTTCCCCCTAGTTCTGCTGTTCCATCCATCTCCTCCTTATTGTTATCTTTTATTTTTCTCTGGGGCATATACCTTTCATGGTGCCAAGCTCATTTAGGATAATGGCAGAGATGCGATTGGAGGCCGTGTCACGCTGGAGGCTGTTTATGGATGCCTACAACTCATTCTATTTGTAGGCAGTGACAGACAGAGAAATGTCATCACGTGTAAGTCTCAAAAAAGAAAGCAGAAGGTATTGCAAGGAAGGAATGAGGCTGTTGACAGAGCAGGTGTCTTTAGTTGTGCTTCAAATTCCTCAGCAGAGTCTCAGCTCCTTCATCCTCTGAGCCCCAGCAGAAAGAACCTTCCCGATGCTCTTACATCTGAGATGCAAAGGTTACCACACCCTAAAAGACTCCTTTTATGTTTTCTATTGCTCAGGTTATTTTCAATGTTTTGTTCTTGTCATGTGTTTTGTATATGGTATTAGTTACTATGGTAACCTTAACTGCAATTTGACCAAGAATATAAATGAGAAATATGTACACTACACAGTAATAGTTCTGTGTTCATCACCTTCCAGATATTTCACAGGCAGAAGAATTTTAAAAGACTTTTTAAGTGATCAGACAAAAGCTCTCAATTTATTTACGAAAAGAAATGAATTGCAATACAAATTATTTGAGCCCTGCACTTGTAAGGAATGAACTAGACACAATTTGAAAAGGTAACTTATTACAAATTATTAGAATTATATCTCTGTTAGTGACTCTTCCATAACAGTGACTCAAAGCAATGCACATTTTATATCAAACAAGGTAAAACAAGACAGTTCAGATTCACATTGCAATTAACAGAAAGACTGGATTAAAAATCTGCAAAAGAGATAGAAGGTTTTTCACTGTTCAAAGGAGCCCCAAATATTAACTTGGGGGGGAAAAAAATCCCCAAGGTCTAAGGAATTTGATAAAATACAAACTATTACTGTACCTGAATTGGAGAGCCTGGATTCTTAGCAAATTCTAATTTATATCACTGTAAACCAGAATGAGTCTATGGAGGTACAAGTTATAGTGAAACTCCTGCTGTGCAAAAAGCAGCAGCTCAGGTTATGCATTCCTTGAAAGCGTATTGCAACCAGGCAAAGGTCTAAACCTTTGTCTGAGGCAAAAGTCTCTTATTATAAAATCATGACGTAGTCCTTCCAATGACAATTTTCAGGTGGGACCTCTTGAGCTGCACATATAGACCTGTGCACATTCCCACCTGCCAAGGTGCAATATACAGGGTGAGAGACATGCTCAGAGGAGACAGATCCTGCTAAGCCTCTCTGCAAGGTCCAGCTACTTAGAGGGACATGAGTTAATCATTCTAACACGGAAATTTAAGCACAGCTCAGGTTACACTTTAATGGCAAATATGTAATCAGCTTGGAAAGCTTGGGTTGGGATTTTTTTTAGAAAATTTAAGCGAGAACAAAGATTAGTAGTCAGATTTGGTCATTTCAGTAGTTAAGGTTTTAAATGGCTGATAAAAAATAGTGGCAATAGCTTGTGGGGACAATAGCTTAATGAACTGACAAAGTGTGCCCCCAGAGCAATGGAGCTTCAACCCTGATCCCTCTGTACTAGGGGGAGTTAAACCCAGTGATATATTATAACACATGTAACTCACATAGGCAAGTTTTCTGAGACCTCAGTCTAACAGAGGAACTTGGCTTTCAGCGCTATTCCAACATGACCCACGTGTATTCAATAATTACTGCAAAGGGGACACAACTCCAGAAGGAATGTGAATTCATAGTGGGGTATTTTCTTTATTTTCATGCCTTTGGAGCAAACCTAGCAAAATTGTTATTACGGAATATCTGGCTGGTTGAGTTGCCTGTGTTCTTCCAATGCAATTTCCACCTTTTAAACTTTGTGTCACACATTCTTAGTTCCATTCTTGCAAACACTTCAGTGCTAATACGCAAACATTGTGAATGGAACTCCGGTAAAAATAAGCAAGTACTTAAGTGCTTTCAACAACGGAGAACTGGTGAACATCTCATTCAAGAGCAGTCAGAGCTAGACATAAAGGAGCTGATTCCTTTTGAGTATAAGAAATAAATATTTTTTATCATGCTAAATTTTAGGTGAATAGGAATTAAATGACAGCAGTACAGTGAGACATGCATTCAAAAAGCTACTGCCAAGGGATAGGAGAATTTTTTCCAGTCTATATGTTTTGGGACAGCAATATGCAAGTCACATAAATTAGCATTGTTCCTGAAAAATCAATAGACTTGATTTTTCAATTTCTGTCACCTAAAATTCTTGTCGCTGCATTGATCATGGAAGCAGATTGGGAAACAAAAATGGATCAGAATGGTTGCTGATTTTTCTTAGAATTAGAGCATAAGGGAAATGGCATATTTTTGAGGTGTTTTCTTGCTGTATCAACTGAAGAAGGCTGTGAAATAAATTCCCTTAAGAGCAAATGGTCACAACTCCATTGATCTGAACTGCATCGCCCTCAATTTGTACCAGAAGAGGCAATATCACAATTTCACGAAGGTGCTTACTGCTTCTTATCTGCACAAGGAGCTCATGGGAACAGCAACAAATCCACAGAAACTTTAGGTACACGATGCTAAGCATAATTTAGGCACACAACGCTACCATTTTCAAATACAGATTTCTGACACAGAAAAATGCTCAAGCCCATTCCCAAGTACAATTTTTAGTAATTATGTTTATAGATGTGTTAAAACTAACAAACTGTCCCAGATCCTCAGGTTGGGTAAAACTCTGTCCTTGACTGTACATTGTTTCACAGACATTTAAAGCAAGCAGTGCTTTCACAGTATACAAATCATCTCCTGTTCTGCAGATGAGATCTATGCCTTTTTCTATGCCAGAAAAAGTGTAGATCTACACATTCATATTTCTTAGTAGAGGGATTGCAAGAAAAGGTCATTTATTCTACACTTTTAAATCAGGATGCTATTCCAAACAGAATTTCAAACTGATGTATCAGATATAGCTGCAATTCTAGGGAGATTAATCTACCTGAATGAAGCAGTCTTAGTATGTAAACAGATGAAAGCTGGTGGACTTTGTAAACACTGTATTTGCATATCTTTACATATAAAGCAGACATCAAAATGGAACTTAGACTTTACAGTAACTTGTGGAAATCACAAAAATACTATAAATAGCCCTATGAATACAGTCAAGTATCCTTCAGTCCCATTCCCCATGACTCAGACTTGTCTTGCAGAGTCAATGTCACTGAATAACGTCAAATTCTCCTTAAAAAAATCAAAATTTAAAAAATCCAAAAGCTAGTTGATAATTTTGCTTAGGATAGGAAAAACTGATAAAGGTACAGAGCTGTGAGTCACTTCTGACAGACAACAATATAGATCACCTTAATTTAATAATCAATAAAAGCTCAGCTGAATACAGAACGTATTTCTGTAGCTCAGGAACAGTGACTCTGTTTTCTTTGTATAAGAGGATTCAGGGAAAGCCTGTGGAAAAAAGCAAACACATCTTACATTTTAAGAAATAATGATCAAATTTGATTCACAACATAATTATGGTGCTTATTTGTAGATTGCTTTTGTTTTGGGTATTTTGTGTTTGCTTGAAGTTAAACTATTCAGAAGCCAATTTGTAAATAAGGTGTTAGAGACATGGGTTTAGCAGTGTTAGGTTTACATTTGGACTTGATGATCTTTAGAATCTTTTCCAACCTTGATTATTCTATGAAATATAAGAAAGAAGAATCTGTCTGAATATTTTGGCTATCTAAACCTCACTTAACCTTTGTAGAGGTCTTTGTGATGTCAGAGTACACATCAGTTTCCACTACAGAACTGATCAACATCAAAGAACTACAGTTCCTCTCATGGTTCAAATAAATGTACTCAGGCTTACACCTCCGCCTAGAACAGTTGGTGCTGTCCAGGAAATGTTATAATCAGAAATGCATTGAATCATAGAATCACAGAATGGTTTTGGATGGAAGGGACCTTAAAAGTCACCTAGATACAGCCACCCTGCCCTAGGCAGGGACACCTTCTTCTGGACTAGGTTGCTCAGAGTTCCATTCCTCCTGGCCTTGAACACTTTCAAGGATGGTCATCTACAACTTCTCTGGGAAACTTGTTCCAGAGCCTCACTGCCCTCACAGTAAAAAATTTCTTCCTAACACCTAGTCTAAACTTATTGTCTTTCAGTTTGAAGCTATTCCCTCTTGTTCTACTACTACATTTTCTTGTCAAAAGTTCCTCTCCAGTCTTGCAGATGTTCCAGCCTTTTGGCCACCATTGTGGAAGTAGCTGCATTTTTCAAGTATATAAGAAATATCTAGAACAGATGTTATAAAAGGGGGTTCTTTGCAGATTGAAGAGAAGCAAAAAAATTGAAGTAAACTTCTTTGTCAATTACTGCAAACACTGCCATATTTGGGTAGATTTTTGAGATATTAATAGCAAGAAGTGGGAAAATTACTGAAGATACACACAATTATTAGGCAACTTTAATTTCTACAAACTCTAAGAATTCTTCAGATTTAAAGTAAGAATATAGGCTGGCATGAATATATTAAGGCTCCCTGGAATTATGATTGGAAAACTCCATCATTCAGGTGCAGTGTCTTAGAAGAATGTTAGTCCATATCTGAAAAAAACCCTTGCCCACTAGGATAATCCACAGGTGACCAGGTTATACAAAGACGTGTCTGCTCCAAAGGTGACCAGATTGTTTGAGAATGAATGGCCAACAGTGTGAGCAAGATGGATCGGAGAAAATACACATTAAAAAATAGTCTACAGAACTACGTATTAACAAAATCAAAGAAAACAAATCAGTTTTGATCAATTAGTTTTGAATAGGGATCAAAATATGATCATAATTTTAAAAAACAAGCAATCCTCCAAATTTACTGTAACAGGTGATGCTGCATCTAAATTGGACACTTAGAGCTGAGGCAAAGCCCAGCGAGCAGTGCGAGGGGCCATGTCTTTTCAGAATCAGGTGTGCAGAACTGATACTGTGGTATCCTGCTCTGTAAGACTAATTGCACAAGGATTGCCTTTTTAGTGAGAAAGGCAGCTGTACCCTAAAGTCAGATCTCAGGTTTCATTACTGGTGGTTGTTCTGGTTACATGCCCTTGAGGTTTGGTCTGGCTGTGAAATCTGAATGTAACAGTTCACTTCGTTTATCTTTAGTGACCATGCATTCTGCTGTAGTTACTGTTTGGTAATAGCAGTGGGAAAGTGGAAGCTGCCCTTTCAAGGCTGGGATAGGAGCCCTGTAGCTTTTTTTTGGTGAAGGATAGGAGAGATCATCAGAGCATGTGAGCTGTGTGGTGCTGCATCCAGACCTACGCTGTTGTGCCCCTGAGGAGGCTGGCCTGTGGCACTGAGCCAGGGAGGTTTCAACCTGACACAAACACCTATAAGAAAAGGACTACAATTGTAATAAACAGCATTTTCCTTAAAAAGCTGAGTCTTGTAATTAAAGGTGTAACATATGGAAACCCCACCTACAGCCTGATTCTCACAGAGACCTATTCCAAGCAACTGCTAGAATATATTATCAACATACCCTTTATATGTCTGAATAATTCTCAATATTAATGCAGGCTCTGTGAGTGCTTTAAGGCATGAATAGAGTCCACAGTGAGCAGAGGTCCACTGATATTTCTTTTTTTGTTTTAAAAACTTTATTCTTCAAAGGAGTATCTTTTTAACAGTCAGGAAAAGACAGATTGTAGTTTTTATGTTGGTTTATCCATTACAATTCAACCACTTACTGCTATTCAGAGAAGATTTCAAAAGCAGAAATAGGAAGCTAGATGCTGGACACGCACTGAACACCAAAGGAAGTTTTGCTCCTAACTCCCTTGTGCCTTTGAAAATCTGCCCCAGAAGCATTAAGTATAACAAATCAATTCAGTGCTGATTCTGTATTACGTGCTCTTGTTTTCACTGCAAACCTTAAGCAAATCACCTATTTCACAAAAGAACAAAACATTTTCTTATTTTGCAGTAGACTGCATTTTAAAGCCAATGGAATAAAAAACAAAGACTGACAGACTCTTTGGTGTACATGCAAAATAAAAAGATACCAGGAATTGCTCTCATCCTTCTCATCCTGTGCTAGGGATTGTACCTTACCCCCAACTCCCAAGGTCTTTTTTCTGCTGTGGAAAGCACAGCAGTCCAGCTGAGATGACAAAGTATATGCTATCACTTTGGATGATAGCACTAGGATCACTAGGGATAGACACTCATCCACTTAACAAGAGGACCAAGGCCATCCACCTAATGTTAACAGATAATTCCTGCAAGCTGCCTATACAGCAAACACAGAACATACAGATCATGATCAGACAGTATCTGAATTCTTGCTGTCTCTCAACTAGGGGCCTAAGATTGGGCAAAATGGGTCTTAGTCTCTACATGTCTTCGTTGATATACAGGCAGCAAAACCTCTGAATGTCAAGACCTGGAATAACATGAATGCCTCCTGCACATACTATGAACTAAGAATACACTAACACCTTTATCACTGACTTCTGAATATTTTAAGTGAAAAGAAAGTAATAATAAATGATTGAGACCCAAAGTCCTGTGGGAAAAAAATCATCACACCACATCCCTTCATTAAGGTCTTACAAAACTGACACACCTATTTCCAACAAACTCTAAATTGGCAATATTCCATTAAGTTTTCAATGAATTTTTTAATAACTGCCTGTAATGAAGTGATCCAGTGGACCTAATCTCATGGACCTAAGAATCCCTATGATATGACAGGTCCCTCCCAGACACTAATGTATTTCACACTGATTTTAGGATGTTGCCATAAGAATGTGTAGGGGTTTTTTTGATGAAATGAATTTTGATCTACTTCCCAAAATCTCTGAAGAACTCTTATGCTTCCTATTTCAGAAGACTCATGTTCCCATGAGGAAGGACCACAGATAACCACACCCAGAACTTCTAGTTCTTGATTTTTTTCTAACAATAATCACCACAAACACTAAAAAAATTCTAAATTGATCAATTACTTAGTCACTTCCTTAAAAAATATTTGAAGACATGAAATTATTGCATGCATAGAATAGATGCTGATTAAAATCCTTGTTTTGATCTTCTTTCACTCCATTTTACTACCATATTATGGAAGGCTGAAAATACAGAGATTTAAGGCAATGCCAGGTAAACATAACTTGTGTGTACTACAAAGAACTGATGATAACTAATTTAATCAGAAATCTGTCCATGTGAAAAATGACAGTGATGCTATCTTGAGTTCAATCAGAACTCATCTGATTTTTTCAGATCTGCAGTCTGGGAGTTAAGCTCCCTAGAAACAGAGACATAGAGACTTTGTACAGGAAAAGGGAAAGGTGAATCTGAGAAGCAGGTTATTTCTGTGGTGAGTTCTGATCTTAGTGTGTAGAAGTCCTGCAGACAGACTAGGTTACTGATGTTCTCAAGAAGAAAAGCCCCTCTTGTGCATCTTTTTTAGACAGAGAGGAACTCTAATTTAGAAGTTGGGAGAGGAAAGGCAATGGCAACTTAGAAAGTAGATGAACTGCAAAGGACTAAGTAGGGAGGATAGATCATCACTGCTTGGAACTCACTGTTTTAGAACAGCTGGCTAAAATGCTGTTCAAGAAGGGAATGAGATGACAAAGAATTAATTCAGTAAAAAAAGCCAGACCTCTCTTAGTTTCATGCATGAAGGGTAGAACATGGTTCTGCCCTCTTTCCAAATGAAAAAAATGACTGCTTAAAGCAAGCAGAAAGATACTTAACCTCATTATTTATGAATATCATTATGCCTCTCTTCAGAAGGGCATTTTGCCAGCTTTACTTAAGCAGCAGTTAGGCTCTTTCTCAGAACCACATCTTTGGATGGTATTAGCAAAGCCAATCACTGTCCAGTGTCAGGCCATCCAATATTTGGAAAGATAATTGAGGTTATGCTGATGGGTCAATGCTAGCAATGTTTGCATTTCAAAGATTTAGGTGGTCTCTATCTAGCTTGGTCAATATGTGAGTAGAGAAATGAGAGTACATGATCATTTCCTAATGACTCTATTCTGTTGATGGGCCTCTTAGCTTTTTCCTGCAAAGGGAAATATTATTGATAATGGGCTACTGCAGGAAGAGAACATCAAATTCTTCCTTTACAGGTGCAAAATTCCACCAGCAGGTTATTCTTGTCCCATACTTGTACACAGCTGCTGGGCGTAATGCTGCAGTGTAACTGAAACTTCAGTGCAACCAATACTTTCATTTTATAACTCCTTCCCGCTTAGTCAAAATCCTAGATTTATTCCTCATATAGGACATGATCCTGTCATCACTGAAGTCAGTGGAAAGGCTGCCATTTAGCCCAGGTTAACAAGACTTTGATTGATAATTGCAGTAAGCACTCATGTGTACTCTGTTACTTTGCAGTAACTGTGAGGCTGTTTGCCTTTGAAAAAAAAAAAGGGTAATAAACCTCTTTTCCCCCCCCTACTGAAAGGTTAATATACATGAAAGGGGAAGAAATAATTTCAGTGTATCTGCATATGCACATCCCAGTTCATAATCCTGTAACTTCTCTGTGCAGCCACGTCATGAGATTGAAGTAGGACTTAGAAGCAGATTAATACATAAAAGAAAAAAAAAAAAACACTTAAGGAAACAGTTTAGAGACATTTAAGTCATTTTAAACCTGACGTTGTCATGCAGTTTGCTTAAACCAGACTATCAAATTCTTTTTCAGTTAATACAGGGAGATAACCAGCTGTGAAATCTGGCAAGCACCTGAACAGACTGTCTCCCTCTGCAGGCCTGTACAGATCACTCATTCTAAGGAACTCCTGAGTCAGAAGATCCCTGAAGTGTGAATAGGTACAAATTCAGTGATTGAGGTACATAGATGAAATTCATTTACTCTGAAGAAATATTTTCAGATGTGGCAGAAGCTATTTCTACAACATCTATTGGGAAAATAAATATAAATGTGGATTTCACAAGATTATTTGTACCCCAGATGTTCTACTGGGACTGTCACAGTTACTACTTTCCAGCTTAGCACATCCAGTGAGCCCACCATCAGAACTCAGGAAACTGCAGCAACATCTTCCTGATAAAAAAAATCATAGAAATCCTCTCTGTCTTTATTGCAGGACCCTTTTCTTATGAGCGAGTGAAGCATATCCAAAAGTTCACTTAGTTTAAGCCATACAAACTCATTTCTTGGAGCACCTGCCAAAGTGAATATATCTCTAGAGATTAAGTCACTTCAGTCAAGGGCTCTTTGAGTCTAAGTGTAATTTGTTGATAGTGATTATTTTTAAAGCACGGATGATTGCACACCTGGTTATTTGTGCATTCTCCCCATTTCCCTCTCATGCCTGTTAACACTTCTTGTGAAGACCCTGCTATTAAAAGGTAAGCCAAACATTCAATATCAAGATAGAACGACTGATTCTATCTTTGAAATCTCTTTCATCTGGCAACCTGGCAGAATTTAAGTCCAACCAAGCAGTCTCAAGGTAGGATGAAAAAAAGACATGCAAGACACTTGACTAACTGCTCTTGCTGACATGTTTGACTTTTTATTTCAATATATTTTGTTCACTATTTATGAAGCTTCCACTACCACAAGAGTGGTCTAAACCTCAGTTAGGAGCAGTATCTAATAAGGAATAAAAAACTCAAGTACCCTAGCCAAAAGAGGTGCTTATGACAATTTTGAAAGACCTACTTAAGACTACCCTTGCTTTAGCTTTACTCCTCTCTATTTACTCTTTTAACCATTAACCCTTTACCTTTTTTTTTCTGACCACGGATTCAAAAGTTTCTTCTGTATTTGCCTCATTTTACTCCTCTAGTTGCCTCAATGCCTCCATTCCACCCAGCCATCCAATTTCTTTCATGATCAGTATCATAATTTCTCACCATTTTTCTCAGGACCTGTGTTCTTGTCCTGTTTTCTCTCTTCTGACAATTCACCCCTCTATTTATGGATTAGTCTTTGCCATGTTAGAAATGGTATGATTTTACCTACATTTCCCTCTATTTCACTTTCAACTCAGCTATCAGCTAATTCTTTATGAAAGGAGAATGAGAACATGAGAAGAGTATTAGAGTTACTGGAACACTCTTAGAAATCCCATTGAAACAACCTGTTTTCTCTGATTTAATCTTGCCCTTCTTCAGGACCATATGAAATCATTAATTCCTCAATCTCCCAAAACCAAAGTTTAGGAAGACATCCTTTTTATCCACTTGGACCTAACACAGAGCTCTTCTTAGAATACTGTATGTCCACATCTCCATCAATTGCCTCACCTGATTACTAAGATAGTATATTTGAGAACATACTTCTCATCCACTCTTCAAATTACTGTGTGGGTTTTCTGTCCTTGTTTTCCTTCTCTTTTCTCTCTACACCTTGTTTCTGTGTGATCTCAGCAGCAAATACAAATTCAACTACCATCTGTTTGCTAATGACTCAGAGATATACTAGTCTACTCCAGACTAATCTCCTTATGTCCAAACTGAAATCTCAGCCTGCCTCTCTGACATATCCTCATGTATGTGTAGCCATCATCTCCAATGCATCATGAATCAAACAGACAGCCTATCCTTTCCTATACACTAAACCTTTCTTTCTCAGCCAGTTAGCTCAAAATACCAGCCAAGGATATAACTTAAGTCTTTTTCCTAACACAAGAGAAGATCTTTAGTTTCTATCAACTGGGTTACAAGACTAAATGAGATGTAAGACTTAGCACAAGGAAACCACACCAAGAGAGCTAGGTTGAAGCATGACTCTTCCAAATTCTTAAACAAATAGTATAGAAGACTATAGAAGTTAAAAGCAGTTCACTAGATGCTAAACCAAGCACTCTTAATAAGTCAGTGTGCTCATAATTAAGACGCTGCATAGCTGTGCATCATTCAGCACTCTGGTCACTCTTAGGTAAGACAACTCAGAAGTAACGAGACTCTCGGTACACCTGGGTATGGAGCCCTCCTGACAGGTATGACCAAAGCCTCCTCACAACCAAACATCTATCCTGTTCAGTGAAAGCAGGATCTTTCCAGCTCTGACAAATGTAGTGTTGCCCTTCCCATCTCCAGTGAGATTTCTGCCAAGAAAAGACTGTTTTCTGAGCTATTTTTGGCCTCTCTTCTCTGCTTCTTTCATATCTCTCCCATCTGATAGGAGTTACTACTTTTTATTCTCAAAGCCTGCTGATACTGTCACATTTTACTCACTGTCAAGATACTAACTTCCTTCTCTGTTTAGACCATTATCCTAGCTACTGTTCCCCACGATTAGCCTTGCATAGTCATACCTCATGCTTTGCAGGATCTTCTTATGCTTAGCTAGAAAACAAATAATCTTTTTTTCTTTAACTACTTCAAAAAAGTTCCCTTTTCCTCTGTTAACCCTCCAAAGCGAAAATGTTTAAATCTCTGAGAAACAGTTCCTAAGTGGAATAATGATCTTGATGTTGTCTCCTACAGGCACCCTGAAGGATACTATCTACAAATTCCACCTTTCCTCAAAGGCAGAAATGTCTTTCAGAAGTCTCATCTTTCTAACATCAATTATTAATGTCACCCTAAGGACAGGTGGGATCAGTGTAGGTGCTCTGAAAAGAAAATGTGCTAGAGCCTGCCCCTGAGGAGCTAAGTAATGCTTGAGAGTACTTTAAAACAGGCAACTTACATTTTCCCCAACACTTTTGCCGGCTGTTCCCCCTAAACTAAGCATTCCAGAGGGAAATACAATACAGCAGAGCAGGAGCAGGCCCCCCAGGGGTCCTCTTGAACAACACTATCATTATACCCTCTTTGCTGACCAATACTCCCTTGAAGTGTCCTGCCTGACAGCCTGTGACCACCTTTTCCCTGTCTTCTTCTTCTTTCTCCAGCTTAGAAGACTTTCGATACTTACATCTATTGGCCTGTGCTGGTAGTATATAAAACAGTAATATGGTTGTAGCTAATATTGCAGATGTCACTGTTATTGTAAGGCTTACAAGAGATTCTAGTTTGGACACAACATCACCACAAAAAGAAACTGGAGTCCAATCTAAGCCCAAGCAATGAATTTTTTAACTGTGGACAGACTGTGGGTGGCATGGCCTCCTTTTTATAACAAATTTGGATTAGGGACATATGTTCGTATAAATATTTTTTCATTGTTCCAGTCTGGAAGACTGGACTTTAGTAATGACTAAAGAAATCATTAAAGGTTTCAAGTCTGAAAACAGTGTTCTTGAAGAGAGAATGTGCTAAGTGACAGTATTTGGAACTGGTCTCTGTTGTTGCTCACAACTAAAGAGGCTTATGTGACAAAAAACCATGTGGATGAAGTTGCTCATGGAGAACACTGTTCTACTTTCTGACTTCCTCACACTAAATCTCTGTTCTGCTGAAGATTTATCTTCTTATAGATTTTTTTAACCCAACATAATATTTTGAATTTTTAAGTTTTCACATTTTGAACTTAACAATAACCTTCTGGCAGAAAGCTACAGACTTCTGTGTCCAGTGGCAAGTACAGATAGTGGTTATGGGCTCCCACAACCATCCTTTTTTAATAAGTACATAGTACATTTTCAGATAAGTTCCAAATTGGTAGTTTTGCTTAGATTGGCACAAATATTCTTGTGCCTTACAGAAAGATGCTTCTTCCTCCCATAAAATGACAACACAAAAATATGGATTAAATATTATTAACATAACAAGCTGAAAAACTTAAAAGAAAAGAGAAAATCTAACCTTTCAGACGTTTGTTTTATATGGCATAGAGGAGCAAAAGGACAAGCTCTCAATTGAAAATAAATCCCTGTCAAGCTACCTTTAAATCACCCTGATTAGTACAAATAGTCTTGACATATACACTCCCCATACTGTCTATAGGGAATAGAGAGAAATATTGCCTCTATTCAAACTCATCAATTTGTGGATTTTATGGTAGTACATTAGGTACTTAATATACAACAGAGTTTGCAGTCATTAGGTTAGATCATATTCTGTAATTACCATGTTTAGGTACTGCAGTTCCACACTGAACTCAAGTCAGGTTGGTGGAGATTCCTCCTGGAGTGCCATCCTTCAGTTCCACAGTCATCTTGTTTTTTGGTTTTGGGGGGGGGAAAAAGTCACACAAGGTTTGTAAAAGTCAGTCTGACAGCTATCTGAGTCTGTTGAGAGGCTGAAATCCTCTCGNGTCCACATGCGTGTGGTGCGGGGGGGTCTGTGCTGTGTTGTTTATCTCAGTAAGTCACTAATTCAGGTGACAAATGGTAACATGCTAAAGGCTGACAATGTTTATGCATTATGGTTTACTGTCATAGGATGTAAGAAAGGAGAGAAGGCATCTTTTGCAGTCATAATGACTGTGGTGCTTAGTTATTTTACCTTATTCAGGTGCTTCGAGGGGAAGAAATTAACACTTGCATAGCTCAAAACAGAAGGAATTGGGTCCCAAAAGCCCAGTGAAGCCTGTAAAATCCTCAGAAGAACAGAAGGCCTATACTGTTAATCTACGCTGTGTGAGCCAAGACCAAGAAGGCACATATGATATCATATCATACAGGAGCTTTGGCAGAATCTGCCATGAGTAGGATTAAACAGCAGCTTCTCAAGAGTGCTTACTGAAACAGCACAGCAAGAAATGATACCACCATTACTGCTTTCAACTAGAGGCAGAGAGCTATAAATGGTGTTTATTTATGACTTTTCAATTATCCCAACTCAACAGACAATACAACAAAACAAAACAAAAAATTCTTGGGCCAGATGCAGCGCAAACAATTGCTCATTTCAAAAACCTGAGCCTCAGACTGCTGGATGCCAGAAAGCAAGAGTCTCAGCTTAAGCTTAGTGCCTGTTTCCATCTTTCTCACAATCTTTTGTGAAATCCCCCTGGTCCTCTGACAAGGATAAGTGGAGGATCCTGAGCAGCTCTGACTGGGGAATTCTGCACAGCAGCCTGGCTACATGATGTCTGGTACTAACAAGCATTAGCATAATTTTACTTTCACGAATGGAAAAAAATGAGTCCCCGAGGTGTTCTTAAAATATGGATGAATGCTAACTAAGATCAGATCCCTTCTGTGGAAGTGTTGGGAGGGCAGTGGGTTTGGGAGTTGTGGGGAAAGGCAGTGCAGGGGCTGCAGCCCGGGCCCGGCAGGGAGGGAGAGCTTGCCACGAGATGGCAGCAATGCCACGTCTGGCTCAGCAGCCTGCCTGACTCTGCTTTTTTAGGTTTGTTGGGTTTTTGTTTTTTTTCCTTTTTTTCTTTTTTTTTGGGTNAGTGAGACCCACAACGTTTTAACATAAATACAAGCTTATTACAAAGTCAGCCTACCTCGTTCGGTGCCCATTTGCCACCTTCGTGCAACTTACAATGAGAAAACAACTTTGCATATTTCCCCACGAAAGAAAACTCATCGTAAGTGAATAATTACAATCTTGAAACTACCTTTCCAAAAGGGCTTATGTTTCTGTCTTTCCTTCCTATGAACCTTTGTGTTTTAATTACGGATTAAATTAAGCATTAATAATGGAGTCAGGCCCAGGGTGCAGTGGCGGTGACAATTCATACTGGTTTGAAAGTCAGGGTTGGGCACTTCTTTGCCACCTGTTTGAAGGTTGGCCTGGCACAGAAACCCTTGTTGCAACCATGGAGCATAGGGACCTGTGACAGGCTAGCCTTGGGTCGCCGCTTCCTTTCCCTCGGGCTCAAGGAACCAATCCTGCGTGCTCCAGGCTGGTGGCGGGGTAGCCTCTCTGTGCATACTGCCATGTCATATTTTGATTGGTTTTTCTTTAGTTTTGGAAAGGATTGTTAATGGCAGAAATTCCTCTTGGCAACAAGAGCTCTCGAGAATGGCAACATAAAGACAAAGCAGTGTTCCGCAAGGAGATAGTGGCTCATCTTCCTCTCAGGAACAACAGCTTGTTCTGATGAACAACTTAGAAGGAACGAGCAGGTCACATTTTGGACCTGGAAGCTTTCCTCTCTCACGAGCGGGGACGAAAGCAGAGGGGAATTTGATGTAGGACAAGGGACCCCAGCACCCGCACCACTCGCACCCCGCATGTGGCTGCGGGAGGCGAACTGCAGGCAGAGGCGGGAGACAGGGCACCGGGGAATCTCAGCAGGAGCCTCCCGGGCAGGTGTAGCCCTACAGCCACTACCCTTCTCCGCGCCGGGGGACACCGGGCCCGGGGAAAGCCATCTGTCCCCTGGGGCCTTTCGGTGGCCCGCAGCAGCCGCCCGGGGCCGCGGCCGGGGCAGGGGGCGAGGCCGCGGCCGCCCCGGGGGCCGTGCGCG